>WHUZ01000078.1:0-305351 GCA_015179045.1 Kalaharituber pfeilii | reverse complement strand
AGCACAGACATTCAGCCGACGCCACCACAACAGGCTGTTTTGGGGTTCAGCCCCATCATCTGCATAGACATCGAACCGGTGCCACACCAGTACCACAGACATTGGGGTTCAGCCCCATCATGTCCGTAGACACCCCACCAGCGGACAAGAACACCGACAAGACAACACCCCTGACCAGGAAACGGAAAGGGAAACAGCCGTCACCACAAGCCACCTACGAAATCAAACGACGACTGGATTCAAAAAGGCGAAGAAGATCGCAGACTCGCCTTCGTCGGGACCCGGCAACGCCCACGGGCAGCACCGCCACACAGCCGCAACAAAGCCCCAGCCCCGACACCGACAATGTCACCCCAACTCTGACACCAACAACGAGACTCCCGACACCAATCACGGACTCAAGACCAAGACCAAAGACAGCAAGCCCCGCCTCCTCGCCAAACACCGACGCTTCGCCATAGCCCCAGGGCGCATGCGAGTACTGATATAAAAAAAAAAAAAAACACTCTCCGTAGCCGTAACATCCAGAACCTTCCACGCCTACCGGAGCTATCCCTCACGCCCGTAACACGCAATGGCTGTAAATCTTCCAGTGCAATGGCAGTGCGTCTTCGGAGTGCAATAGCAGCATACATTCGCAGTGCACCTTTGCAGCAGCACAATGGCAGCAGTGCAATGGCACCGTACTTGAGCAGCGCAATGGTAGCGCATCTTCGGAGTGCAATAGCAGCATATATTCATCTCGTGCTGTTGGGTCAGGCCTTCCACATTCCAGTAGCCATTTCGGTAGCTACTTTACCAGCCATTTCACTAGCCATCTGTAATCGGACCCTCGCCCAAAACCTCCAGCTCCGGTCTATACTGGCAATCAAGAAACTATATGCCAGTATTTGCACACGTGCAGCTGACTCTGACCCCCTCGTAACTCGGTATACTCCTTCTAGCATTCCATATATGTCCTACACCTGTGAGCTCACGGAGCAACATGGCCGCCAGCATTCTAGTCATCGCTTACAAACCCGAACCGGAAGAACGTGCCAGAATCTGGTAGAAGAACTCGGATCCCCAGAACCTGCCGAAAAGACGTCGAACCTGCCACAAAGCCTTAGAATCTGCTGGAAGACCTCGGAATCCACCAGCAACAGGTATCACTGAGCTCATTCCCGGATATTCCTCATGCTTCTACCGCTTCCAGTCATTTCCTTGGCCTTCATGTACTTCCAGTCGTTTCCTTGGTTTTCATGTACTTCGTTTGTTTGTTTGTTCGTTTGTTTGTTTGCTTGGATTTGCCACCGAGGGCTTTCTATAAAAGAGGCCTCCGCCTCCTCCTCTTGCTTCTCCACGCACCAACTTGTATTCTACCCAAGGTGTGTATTTAGCTTTTCAATACATCTACCTCTCGGCATCACATAGCTCCGACGCCTCTGCCTCTGCGTCTGCCTCTGCTCTGCCTCCGCTGTGAAATCGTCTGCCGCCCGCCCGTACCCGGTTCCGGTACCTGGACCCCTGAGACCCGAAATCCCGACCGCCGACCCACCCAGACCAGTTTATTACACCATCTCGGTAGCCATTCCGGTAGCCGTTTGGGCAGCCATTTCAGCAGCCTTTTCAGCACGCATTTCGGTAGCCATTTCGGCTGCAGTTCAGCGGCCATTTCAGCAGCCATTTCGGCAGCGGTTGCAGTACGCATTTCGGTAGCCATTTCGGTAGCCATTTCAGCAGCCTTTTCAGCATGCATTTCGGGTGCTATTTCGGCTGCCAACTCACAGCCATTTCACCATTAGATACACATGGCTGTGCTGACGCAAGGGCACAAGCTGAGCTCCAATTGTCACGCGGCGGCGAGCTGGTGCTGCTAACGGATACGACCGGTTCAGGTAACAGTAGCTTCTCAAGCGCTGAACGGCAGAGCCTTGACAGGAGAAGCTTGCCGGTAGTAGTTCAGTGGTTCCAGTTCAGCGGCGATGCCAGACTATGGTGAAAAGGCAGAGAAGACCAAGTACTGAATTAGATCTAGGGATTGACAAGAATAACAAGAACATATGAACCATATGGGTCCTAGCAGGCGGCCTATAATGGCGGGTGGGCCATACTGGTAGGCAGGCAATACTGGCAGGAGGGCTATAGTGGCAGGCGGCTATACTGGCAGCTTGCTAGCTCCCTATAGCTAGCCGGTTCTATGAGCTTGCCGACGGGAGACGGGAGGCGGTCATGGCTTGCCGGCGGTCGTGGCTTCCCAGCGGTCGTGGCTTGCCGGCGGTCGTGGCTTCCCAGCGTCGTGGCTTGGTGTGTGGCGGCCGTAAGGACAATGTGTGCATTTCATATATATGACGGGTCCCTTTCAACATCGTGAACGTGAGCTGAATCTGACACGTACCGTAGGGCCCGTTGGATGGCACGAGACTGGCATGATAAGTGCAATTTCGTATGTATGGCGGGTCCTTTCATTCGCGAAAATTGAAATTATCTGACACGTACCATAGGGCCCAATCGATGACACGAGAATGGCAGAATGAGGTCAATATCTCAGGTATGGCGAGTCTCTTTCAACATCATGAAATGTATAGCACCTATGCCAAGAAACCATGGAGCAGCCGTAGCACGAAATGTATAGCACCTATGCCAAGAAACCATGGAGCGGCCGTAGCACGAAATGTATAGCAGCACCGCACTTTTGAAGCGCAATGGCAGCGCAGCTTCGCAGTGCAATGGCAGTGCAGCTTTGCAGTGCAATGGCAGCATACACTTGATATGTATAGTTGGTGCGACCCGATGGTACAAGATGAAGTGGAATAAGCTGAATTTGACAGGCCCTAGCCATTCCAGTAGCCATTTCTTTTTTTTTTTTTTTTTTTTTTCATTACTCGCATGCCGCCCTACGGGCTATGGCGAGGTTTTTAATATTAAGAAACTTAAATAAAAATGTCTTCTAACTACATATGTTACCCGCGGAGTCCATACATGATGCGGGAGAGAGGTCCTCGTGTGAAGTCCTCGTGTACCGAGCCTGTCTACTTCCTTCCTCTGTCCGTCTCGTACACGCTCGTCCTCAGCCACCGTCCTCCGAGTTTCACCTTGTCTGCTTTCGTCTCTGTCTCCAGGTAGGCTACGACGGAGCTCGTCTTTTTTCCTTCTTCCTCCAATATTGCCTTTTTTCGTAACCATCTGACCCCTCGGATCATGCCTAAAAGTAGCCATTTCGGTAGCCATTTTAGCAGCCATTTCAGAATGCATTTCGATAGCCATTTTGGCAGCCATTTCAGCACGCATTTCGGTAGCCATTTCGGCTGCCATTTAGCAGCCTTTTCTGCATGCATTTTGGTAGCCATTCCGGCACGTATTTTGGCAGCCATTTCAGCGGCCATTTTCAGCAGCCATTTCAGTACGCATTTCGGTAGCCATTTCGGCAGCTATTGTGGCAGCGAACTCAGTAGCCATTTCGGCAGCCATTTCGGCATGAGATATGTATGGCAGTTCCGACCCAAGGGCACGAAATGAGCTGCAATGAGCTGAGAATTTGACTGGTAGAGCAGGTATGGCCCGACGGCCAGAGATGAGGTGAATTTGACATGTACGGCCAGCCCGATTCGACGCCACGAGATAATGCAGAATGAGCTGAATTTGATAGATGTGGCAGCCCCGACCCACTGGCGTGAGATCAGGTGGAATGAACTGCGTTTCATACCTACAACAGCTCCGATCTGACACCATGAGATGAGCTAGAATGAGCTGAACCTGGTAGACAGCCGGCGGGCCTTTGCATTTTTTTTCCTAATTGTGAAGAAAAACCTTGTGCCGCTTGTAATCAACCCAGCTGTTCCACACGAAATGCTATAAAGGTATAGGTATAGATAGGACCATGGGGGTATTGCTTCGGGGCAGAAGGACTTGAGCCTCGTCTGGCTGGAAGGCCTCGAGCCTATCCATTCTGCATGGAACGATATAGAGGTATAGGTATAGGTGGAACCATAGGAGCATTGCGTCCTGGTGGAAGGCCTTGAGCCTGTTCAGACCCGAAGGCCTTGAGCTTAAGCTCAAGGCCCATCCGTTCCGCACGGAACGTTATAGAGGCATAGGCATAGGTGGGAAACCATTCCTAGTCCATACGGAATGATATAGAAGCATAGGCATAGGTGGGAAACTGTTCCGCACGGACTGATATAGAGGTATAGCTATAGGTAGGAAACAGTTCTACACGGAACAATATAGAGGCATAGGCATAGGTAGGAAACTGTTCCGTACAGAATGATATAGAGGTATAGGCATTGGTGGAAACCGTTCCGCATGGAACGATATAGATATATAGGTTCAGAAGTGCATTGCCCCTAACTCTAAGGCATTGTATAGTAAATAGGTTATGAATCTAATTCAATACCTGATCTTCTCTGCCTTTCACCTGCCATTGCCGCTAAACTGGAACCGTTGAACTCCTGCAAGCCTCTTATGTCAAGCCTCTTCCATTCAGCGCTTGCGAAACTACTGTTACCCTGAATCAGCCGTATCCCTTAGCAGTGTAACAGACCGGCCTCAGGGATTTTTTTTTTTTTTTTTTTTTTTTTTTTTTTTTATTGCATTACTCGTGTGCCGCCTTGTAGGCTATGGCGAGGGTTTAGATACATGCAAGACAGTAACTGAATAGTAACTCGCAAATAAAACCATAAAATGAGAGTGAACGTGTAATAAATCCTCCGTCTACTCCGCCGCCCAGTCCATTATCTCCGCCAACGTCCGGCCTCAGGGAGCTAGTAGCCAGGACGGAGTCACAGATCGAGTCAGGCGGGCCACGCAATGCTCACAGGTTTAAGCAGAACGCTGCTTATAGTTATAGAGGAAAAAGTATAGCCAGGAGAGTATATATTTATTGCTTGAGGGGTCTAGAGTACGGGGTGGAAAAGGAGTCTTTAAATACAGGAGAGGGCAGCACAGAAATAGAGAGATGTAGAAAGGCTTCCTTAAGCTTCGTGTCTTCAGCATGATCGATGTTATCCAAAAAGCGTAATTCCTTAAGTGCCGTGCCTCCAGTACAATTATTGTTATTCAAACAGTGTAATCATAACCCTTAAGCGCTGCTTATCCAAAAGTATACTTGTCATTATCCAAAACTGTGCTAGTGGGCAAGTAATGAGATTCCTTGAACCCGGTGGACCTTAGAATAGTTCAGGGTAACTGATCGTGATCGGTGACAGGCAGCACCTGCCGCTACCCGCCACCGCGTGTGACATAAATGTTCCACAGTTAATACATTAAGCCACAAAAAAAATCACAAAAAATCAAAACAGATTGCTCTAGTTCCACTAGAGTTTAGTCATATGGAACCGGGGTATTACAGTCCATCTCAGGGAGATGCCGGACAAAGATTAATCGAGTTTAAAGCCAAGTTTTATTTAAAATCTTCTCATGTGAAAAAAAAACAATACTAGAACGAGCACCATCAAAGTCTGCAACAAAATGCTCCAGTAAATGATAACGAAAGAAAAATAACATCCCCTTGCTGAAACTTTAACTTCATCCCTAAATCAGGTAAAACTAACTCTCCCCCAGGAAAGTTTCCCCAACAACACATAGCCACCCAACCATCAGGAGTATCATTATAGTTTTTGTGAGCTTCGACTTGAGTAAACTGCAATAAAGCAAGTCCATAAAAACAGGCACGACGAGAAGTGTTTAGCAAAGAACATGGTACATTATTAGAACAATCTTCCTGAAAAAGCCTCCAATAACGTAAATAACAATCAGGATCAATAACTAAAAAAAGCATGCCAATAACTTGAATTAATTGAGAAATATTATTAAAGAAAGCACCTACAGCCCGCTGCTTGTAGCCGCAGATCCAATATGCCTAGATAAAGTAGGTGGAGTAAAAGTATGTCATTTCTGCATCCAATATGCCAAGTGATGTACTCCAAAAGTAGAGTGTCTTTGACAGGGTAAAGGCACTTTAGAGTAACGGCAATCCTCTTTCCGTGGAGGAGGTGGTGAATATTCCTCTTCTAAGGAATCAATGGCTGTAACAGTATCTTTTTGCATTTGAATACCTGCCGATTTTCCAATGGGATACTATATTTTTTAAGTTAGTATATATACGCAACAGCAAATAAAATAAAACGAGGAGTGGGAGTAGGAGGACGTAGAGGGTGACCGGAGGGTAGCCGGAGGGCAACCGGAGTGAAAGTAGGAGGATGTGGAGGGTAGCCGGAGGGCAACCGGAGTGAAAGTAGGAGGACGTGGAGGGTAGCCGGAGGGTAACCGGAGTGAAAGTACGAGGACGCGGAGGGTAGCTGGAGGGCAACCGGAGTGAAAGTAGGAGGACGCGGAGGGTAGCCGGAGGGTAACCGGAGTGAAAGTAGGAGGACGCGGAGGGTAGGCGGAGGGTAACCGGAGTGAAAGTTGGAGGACGTGGAGGGCAGCTGGAGGGCAACCGGAGTGAAAGTAGGAGGACGCGGAGGGTAGCCGGAGGGCAATCGGAGTGAAAGCAGGAGGACGTGGAGGGTAGCCGGAGGGTAACCGGGGTGAAAGCAGGAGGACGTGAAGGGCAGCCGGCGGGTAACCGGAGTGAAAGTAGGAGGACGTGGAGGGCAGCCGGAGGGCAACCGGAGTGAAAGCAGGAGGATGTGGAGGGTGGCCGGAGGGTAACCAGGGTGAAAGCAGGAGGACGTGGAGGGCAGCCGGCAGGTAACCGGAGTGAAAGCAGGAGGACGTAGAGGGCAGCCGGATCAGGTATATAGATTTTTGCCATAGGGTCATAGCCTGTTATATACCCCCCCCCCCCAAAAAAAAACGCATACTTACATTTAATCCCCCCTTCCAAAAAACCAGTAATTTCACTACCTTCCGAAGACATCCACCTTCCACTCACTTCCGTTAACGTGGCCTATTCAAAAAGTTGATCGTGCTCTACATCAGAGCGCTTAATTTTTTTGTATTGATCAGCCATTAAGGCTTGAAAGGAAACGGTAGTTGAAATAATTGGAAGCTTATTAAAACGAATTCACCAAGCTCCGGATATGCTGTGGAAGACTTCAGCATACTCCCCGGGCTTCCCAATGGGCATTATTGCCTCCACCTCAGCATTCACCTCTCGAACTCTCTCAAATCTCCTTTCTCCTTCCGCGTCCGACATCTTCCACCAAAATTATTAGGCGTTGCGCACAAATAATTAAGGTGCTAACTTTGTAAAAAATTCAGGCACTACGCACAGAATGTTTTACACAGTGAATAGTCTAGCAAAAAGTGAAAGGAGAAGTGAAGAAGCAACAAGCAAGTGAAAATGTGAAGGTGTTAGGCTGGCAAGTCGGCCAGTAGGTAAGTTAGGCGTGAGTACACCTCAGGAATTCAGCATGCGTACAATCGGCGCGAGTTCTGCGGTGTATGAGTTCTTCTGCGGCGCGTGAACTCACCACGCGTAAATTCAGTGCGCGACGAGGAGTTCTGTAAAAAGTTTGAGTGAGATGCTCTTGCTGCGGGGGGGAGACTGTGAGGGGGGTATTGCGTGGCGTACCTGAGGAGCTGCTGAGAGCTAGGAGGGGAAGGCAGTTGCTGCGAAGGGGGGATGCTGTGAAGGCGAGAATGCTGCGTGTTTGCGGGTTTGCAAGGTGTGTTTCGCCGGAATAGAAAGCGGAGGGGGCAGCTATCGTGATGGGGCTGCGGCGTTGTTTTCTAAGGAGTACGGAGATGAGAGAGGAGAAAGCGAAGCCTAAGCCAGCAAACTCTAGGACGGGAATGACTCAGTTCACGTATGACTCAGCACCAGGATAACCCACTTAATGTGCACAAAATGCCCTATTTTACTAGAGGGATTTTGCAACATCCGGGTAAAGTTGTTCGGGTAATTACAAAGCATGATTATTAAGCGCAAAAATAACCGTAACAGCAATAGGGATTTTGCAAGCAACTTGGGATTGCGACTTGGGTAAAATTCTTGGTACAACCTTAGGAGACTGTGCGATAGCTACACACGCGATACGTATAGTTTGGCTGGCATTACTTGCTTCACGACTTGCTTGAGAAGGCATTTTTTTCGGCTCTAATGATAGAGGAGTGTCTGAAGATATTATAGACAGAAGCGCGTGTATAAAAAAATGCTTTGTTATGAAATCCAAGTTTTCTCAAGAAAATGGGTTTAAGCGGTATACTTGCTGTTAATTAACTTAATAATTACCCGAACAACTTTACCCGGATGTTGCAAAATCCCTCTATCATAGACAGAAAAATAAGTATTTGGACAGGGGATAAATGCATATTTATGCGCCATGCAGTATTCGGCAGAAACTAGCATATTTTCGTCTGGTGATACTAGCTAGTAAAATATGTATTCGGACATAGCGCAAGTTGTGCATTAGTACCCCTGTCCGAATACATATTTTACTGGCTAGTAGCCATAAGACAGTCCAAATTTTGTGCTAGGGTGTCCAACTTCATTATGTAAGAAAGTATTTGGACAGCTGACGTGATGAAATTTGGACAGCTGACATAATGAATTTGGACTTTTACACCTATTCTTTACTGCAAAGTTTGCGCACGTAGTCAAGGATCTTGGCTCCTTTAGACGTCCATACGTACTAGTAATCAGCTTCCCTCTGCCACCATGGCACGCCAAGCCGTGACATTACTCCCCCGCAGGTAGAGTACGTACTGCCAGTAGAGTCACCATGCCAAAGTGTATGCAGAAGGCTTGTAGCTTCTAAAGGGTATGTATGTCCATGAGCACACGGAGCCATTGCTAAGGCTGGGAAAAATTCTTCTTCCCAACAAGCTGCCATAGTTGATAGTTTTCGATGGTGGATATCAAACGTCTCGTCGAACGGTAGGGATGCTCCATCATCCCCTTGTGGGGTACTGTTCCGTTTCCGATAAATCTTCTAGTGCTTTGCAATCTATTGACTATAGGCTTCCTTTCTCTACTGGCTGTTGATACTCATATGCCAGATTACGGTTTATGCCGCTGTTGTGGTGTTACCCGCAACCAGAAATAGGGTCTTCGCTTTGTCGGACACATGTTCTCAGTGCCGATCCACATGATCATAATTTATAATGAGGATACTACTCCTATATCCTGGTTCTAGACTGCTCCTACCCCTAGGATAACCCATTTGCTCTACACTGTTTCGGCAAGAATTCCAGTTCTCTACAAGCAGTATTTGAACCCCACAACATAAGGATCATTTATTATTTTTACAAATGTGGTGGTATGACAAGGTGTGAAGAGTCGGATGGCAAACAAGGGAAAAGCTACCACTGTGTTTGGGATTTTGGTGAAAGCAAGTGTGGTCGCTGTGCTAGCTGCCAATCTTAAAAACCTTCGCGACAATAGTTGAGTTTGTTCATTCCTATTACAACCTGAATCTATCGTTACTTATACGAATCCATTTGAATAGAGTCCTCCATCCAAGGAAACAACGGAGCAAACCCCTAGGGAAAAGCTACTTCTACGTTTGGGATTTTGGTGAAAGCAAGTGTGGTCGCTGTGCAAGCTGCTAATCTCAAAAAACCTTAGCGACAATGGTTGAGTTTGTTCATTCCCCGGTTGCTTCCGCCTCAAACCAACCTCCAAACTATGGCAAACATCGCAAAAATCTATGTCAATACCAAAAAATAACAGAGAAAAACAAAGGACAAAGAACATAGGGCACGTTGCCTCCGTATCAAACCACCCTCCAACCCCCGCCCCACTTTTCCTCCTTTGAACCGTCCACCCCCACTACTTCTCCCTACCACCATAGCAAACATCGCAAAATCTATGTCAATACCAAAAAAGAACAGAGAAAAACAAAGGACAAAGAACATAGGGTCCGCATCAAACCAACCTCCAATCCCCGCCCCACTTTTCCGTCCCATCCGTCCACCCCCACCGCTTCTCCCTGCCACTCTAGCAAACGTCGCAAAATCTATATCAATACCAAAAAAGAGCAGAGAAAAACAAAGGACAAAGAACATAGGGCACGTTGCCTCCGTATCAAACTACCCTCCAACCCCCGCCCCACTATTCCTCCTTTGAACGCCCCATCCGTCCACCCCCAACACTTCTTCCTGCGACTATAGCAAACATCGCAAAATCTATGTCAATACCAAAAAAGTACAGAGAAAAATAAGGGACAAAGAACATAGGGCACGTTGCCTCCGCATCAAACCAACCTGACATCCCCCGTTAGAACAAACACCGCTGCGCGCTCCGTATTCGCAACTATCTCCGCCTCGAGAACCGTTAAACCTCCGAAACGAAGGTAGGTCGCAATAAACCGCCCCATAAGTAGCTCCAGAATCCTGGTCCACGTAATCAGAATCCCTGAGAAGTCTGACTTTGGAAACACCACCAAGCCATCAACAATATCTAACCCCCCCCCCTTTGACGCCCACCAAGTCAGATAAGGAAGCAAAACCTCATCGCAGATATAGTGGAAGTTGCGATTTTCCTGCCGAAGACGAGACATTTTCACGCATATCACCCCCTCAATCCGAAACCCAATACGCCCTGTATCCGCGGCCGTTTGGAGGCACTTCCGGGTCAAATTCAGTGGTCGTTCTTCCCGCTCAGCACTTAACCCCACCTTTTTCCACACTTTGTCCTTCTCTCGCATAAAGGCCACTCGGTCCAATGTCTTTGAGATAGGATATCCCAGAGCCCCTGTATACATCCCTTTCGCAATTTTAAAGTCCATGGGATCATGCCGAACGACTTGCTTAATCATGCTATAACCCTGGACATGTCCCATATTTGCAATTTCATGTCGAGAACCGTTCACCTCTGCCAAGTATCCATTCAATTCCTGGAACAGATTTGCTAAAGCTGTTGGAGGGCGAGAAGATTGCCAGTTGCAATATCTAGGGAACACAATCCGATCAGCTCACACCGCCGTACCTCACGACATCGAGTTTACAATACGCTCTGCACAACTTACCTCCCCTGCAGTCCCAGTCGGTACAAACTCAATGCACGTCTCTCACGAGGGGTCTCAAATAAAGATTCGACATGCTTGCATTCCATCAGGATTCCCATGTTACCGAAACCATTGCTTGGTTGTCGCACGTCTGGAATTTCCGAGTCATAGTTAAAATTCTGTGCAATTGCCACACAAATTGATGCAATATTTGCGGAGTCGAAATGGCGATCTAATTCCTCCGATATCCACTCCATCATATCGATTCCCATGGGGGGGTCGAGCGGCTCGTCCTGGCCATAATCATAGCAAGCAAACGCAGGCTTATAATTATCCCACCAGGTGGCTAGACATCCCTAATTAGTGTTGATTACCCGGCAAACTACTTTCAATTCCGAGCTCTTACCTGGTTCCTCTCCCAGAGGGTCAGAATAAAATCCCTCTGCAAACATCTCCATAAATAGTCTCTGAAATGTTACCCAAGCCCGATGATTGAGTTGCAACGTGGAGTTCATATTCGTAAAACTCATTTCTTGATCAAACCCACTTCCGGATAATTCAGGATGTTTAAATAGCTCTTTTATATATAGAAAAAGAGCCTCCGCATGCTCTTTCTCCAACGCGCTTTGTTTACATCCTGCTTCCACCTGGCTTGCACGCTTTGCCGGATTTTCGTGCCATTTGAACGCGTTCGCATTTTGTGGTTGCATTAGGATAAACCAGTGTAATCGATGATTCGATCTCCCCAAGTAGAATGTTGTACCATTAAGGGGCCAGGAAAGCTGATGCGCATGTTTGGACCTATAAACTCAGCAGTATTAGCTCATAATCAATCCTCCACCGTCAGCGCGAGCTCGCTCTTGGGTAGATATACTTACCGATAACAATTACTCCACTCCTTTAACCTCAGTTCAATACTTTGCATAAGCTGACCCCTACAATCCAAGTCCACTAACACACGCATTGGCCGACCAACTATACTTGTAAAATCTAAATGGATTTCCTTGCGGGGAGTTACCCGTGCTTGACGGCCGTTCGGTTTGAGATTCTTAATACCGCCCAGCCGTTCGCCCTTAGAACCTAGCGCGTCCAAAGCGTACTTTTTGGTGAGCAACCTCACGGGATATTGAAACACTAGGGATGGTGAGGCGTTTTTGTGCCGACAAAATAGGAGGGATCAAAAATGACAGAACGCTTCATATTACTGGTACGCAAGCGGACACTCCTGTAGTCTCACGCGGGGTTATGCGCACGTCGGGGGTGGCAGCACGGCACAGATGCTTATCTTATCCAGATGCCCACTAACAGCCACTCCTAGGGCGTCAGTGCTACATTGGCTTAGCGGTGGCTTGCTGATTCCTAGTTGGGTGCATAGCCCCTAATTAAGCACTCCTGGCCTCCTAACCACTACTAGTAAGCCTACGCCAAATCAAGTAGTCTCGACATCGACTAAACGAGTTCGATTTTCAACAAATTAGGTAGTAGCCAGGTTGGTTGCGTATGATGCGGGAAGGAATTTATTCCTTGGAAGTAAAGTAACTATTCCGCGCCGTCACATAACTACACCTAATCCAGTCCTACCCTGCACATGCCCATTCCAATTCCACATCACTATCCAATTTTAAAAACAAAACCCAAAAAAAACAAGGTTAGATATCAGGGAAACCAGCCTGCACTTGCTCTTATTTTCTTTTTTTTTTTTTCCAAGACAAAACCAAAATATGACAGGACACTTTTACCATCCTTCAGCGTCACCAGGATCACAGCAAAGGAAAAAACCCATCAATAGCACTTAATTTGGGCTTCCCTCCTCTTGGACCCTCTTCCAGTTGCGACTTCATCTTCCAAATGATTCAATTTCGTGACAATCTCCTCGTGCATTAAGACTTTGTGTAAATCCTCGAAGTCTAATTCCCAACTTTCGCCGGATAAAAAATCATTCTCCGGATCACTGTCGTACTCCACTGTGTACAAGTCAGACAACCCTGTGCACAGAGCCCCACCCCCTGCTTTTTCTACTAACCTTCCCACTCCATGTCTTGAATCCCTGGATTATGTGTGCCCTATCGCCAAGAATATCACTTCCGCTGTGTATGAATCCCTATTTGTCGATCTGAAATTAGCGCGAACACCCCCTTGTACGGAGTACATGTTTGAGCGTGACCGTGAACTATACTTAATGTTGACTGAACGTCGACCCTGAATTCCGGATTCGCACTTAGAATAAGGAGGGCTTCGTCACGTAGGAAAAACAAGAAAGAGCTTCTGAAGGAATAAAGAAGATCTATACCGTTGGGTCCGTACCGTTGGGTCCAATAAGTCTGATTGATCAAAGAGATGCAGAACAAACAGGATTATATACATAATGAGCATTGCATGACGTGACTGCAGAACCATGACTAGACAGGCAGGTGTAACATACCAGGCAGGTGCGGAAGTAACGGAATGCATGGCTTGCAACTAAGCGCTGTGGCGTGAAGTTGGTACTGTGGCGTTATTGCATGATTCAGACACATAATAGCAACGGAGTGTAGATCATGTGTATGTTAAATGAAAGAACAGAACAGCAACCAATCAACAGACGAAACAGCAGTTAGAGGGAATTATCTATTAGTAACAGTAACAGAAAGAAACGTATCCATTAGTAACAGTAACAGGAAGAAACGTATCCATTAGTAACAGTAATAGAAAAAACATATCTATTAGTAACAGCAACATACGGGTAGCGGATGTTGATAGACAGCTCAACACGGGTGGCGGATGTCATGTTTCGACAAATGTGGCTTCGTTTTTCCGTTCCAAACTCGAGAACTAGGGTGCTTGTGAGACCTTAACGTTATCGGGGCTCGTTTTGTGTTATGAAATTTGTTGTGGTTCGGTCTGGAGAGACTAGGGTCAATCTTACTTGCGGTGGTGCAACATGCTAAAAGCGTGTGCACGTACTTCACACTTTAGTGAAACTAAATTGCTTGGCGGAAGCAGAAATCCATATGTACATACTTGTACCCGTGTGAATATATATTTCTAGTCTCTACCCAGCTTGCGACAAGAACCTATTTGCATAATGCTAACGGGATTTGTATTTTGAAAGACTCCCACCAGAACTTCTACCAATTATATAGTTCCATGATGGAGGTATGTGTTACTTCGCGCCGCGCCAAGTTATGCTAGATACCAGAAAATTGGTGCCTTGAATACGCGTTGTACGATCTCTATGTACGGATGAAATTCCTAAAGTTTGAACAAAGTACTAGTCTCGTAACCAGTGTTGTTCTCGAGAACAACTGTAGTATTGGATTCATGCAGGCTCGAACATGAACGCGCTGAGTGTGACGTTATATCCCCAACCAAGAGGCTGGCGCGCGCGAGATTAGGACTCCAGTACTAAGTTGGCTCTTACCAACTATTAATGCCTATAGATATTTTCAGAGTTAAGTAGAGCAGTTATATGCTCACATCGTCTGGTTGACTTGCATAACCCTAAGATACCGAACATGCAAAATTGCCTATTCTGGCATTTTGTTTAGTCCAAGGATGTGCTGTCGAGACTACAAGTACGGAGTATGTCAAGGTAATAATGTGGCCCTACCCTAAGGTTGTGCGACCAGGCTAGCATTACATTACCAGGGTTGAAGTGTTGCAGTACAGGGATCGATACATTATGTATGTATGTACCCCAGCTTCCGAGACTATCCTTCCTGCAACTCCAAGCTCCCGAGCGATGACGTTATAATCCTTGCTTAGTCTCATTCCTAACCGACAATACTCATATATCAAAATACACAAACAGCTACTAGGTAAGTAGTAGTGATGAGAATACCAAACACTGCTTCAGTACAGACAATACTCACCCAATTCTGCGTCAGGGGGCCTCGCCAATTTAGGCAAGTGGTTGCCAAGAATACGCACCTGACTAATTGTCTTGGCATTGCAATTCAGGGACTTCCATTGTACACATTTCCCTGGTCAGCGTACATCCCGTGGAGAACCATCCCTCACTCTTAGCCTCATACCCCTCACCCTACTCATCCCTCAAACTCAACTTTCTCCACTCTGACTCATTGGACTTTCAGCAACTACTCAGGCGATGAGTGCAGTGCAACAATTAGACCACGCGATCATTGGGCCTATAAAGGTCTGGTGGGAGGACCTCGACTTTCAATGGTCACGCGGTAGGTGTACTCTTCCGAAGGTTGCTAATTGTTGACGTAGCACTAAAAATTTTTACTCCAATGCAGGAACCCACCAACGCAAAATTAAACCTAGCCATGTCGCGGAAATGGTCAAGACGTTGCAAACGAAAGGCTGTTTGAATGACGATTTTCGACACTATATTATCGTACTTGTGGATAGAAAGAAGTTGGAAGAATGGGCATTGCATGAAAATGTTACCATCACTAAGCGCAGTACCATGTCTCCGGATGTCCTAATTGTGCAGCGCTTCTATGCTATCACCGGAACTAAAATGGAGGTGCAAGCTGGTAATTAAGTTATCTCCATCTTCTCCGCTTGTTACACTCATCTTATATACTGAATCATAGGTATGCATCGCCTGCACGCGCTTTACTCTCTGACCCGGTCGGAATTGTCAGCACAAGAACTTTCAAAACCTGAGCTGGAGCGACAACTTTTATCAAAGTCCACTGGACTGCACTTGCAATAGACAGCACCAAAATCCGCCCAGAAGAACAATTCCTCCTTGAGCTACTTCGTCTTAATCCCGATGACCCGCATCTTCCGGACAGTGAGGCCGATATTTGGAAGAAATGGCTAAATGCTGATGCTGGGATCACGGAGTTCTCAGGCCAGATCGAGCAGGGAAAGCGAGAAGTCATGCTCACACGAGCCTCACAATTCAAGGACAGCTGTTTGAACACCAAAGTGACGGAACGCTTTCGCCGGGCATATACTAGTGAATGGAAGAATACAATCACGAAGTATCTAGAGTACCCTCCGTATTACGAGACCTTCCGCGCCCAGGATTTCGACTTCCCATTACGACAAAAACGAATCCGTTGGGTATGATTCCCCCCCCCCCCCCCACCCAGTATTGATGAAATTGTTCGTTGCTGACTGCTAGTTAAATTTTTTAGTTTTGGGAAGGAATATTGTCAAGCACTTTCAGTCTACTACAAGGCATTTCACAAGGCTCTCCCGATGCTCTAGATACCACCACGCTGGAAACTTTAGCAACCCTTTCAATTCCGCGCTCACAAGACTCCGTCCATGACCTAAAACCTATACTACTCTAGCAATGGTTAGAGAAATCCAACTTTATTGGTTAGATTGTCGGATGCCGATTATGATGCCAGCTGTACTTTCTTGGGAACCACTCTACTGGATCGCCCCATCTATCTGTTTAAAGACTTTGCGATTGTAGGCCGATTTATAGGGACGACTCTTAGCCTTCTTATGTGCCAGGTTTGTCGCTGGTATAAACCCAATGCGATGGACGAAGGACGATCTGCCTCGAAGAAACTCAGTTCAGAGGAAATAATTCAGGAGCTTCTTACCACACGCATCATCAGCGGGAAATTTGAGCCTGAGGGTGAGGTAGAAGAAGAAATGGAAAAACTTCTGCATGGGATATCTCGAATCGTAGCCCATTATCCTGACGACTTCAACTCTGAGAATCTCAATATAGCCACCATGGCAGAATTCGGCAGCTATCGCACACGATTCATGCAACTAATGGGTTGGGCGCGGCTGGGGCTTGCCTTAGCGAGTACCTTAGGCTCCATGGTTCATCCGGCGGTCAAAGATTTGGAGACAAAGTTCTTTGAGGTAAAACACGGTACGCTTCAAATTGACTACATTCAATCTGACGAATGATGCAGGATTGTATTTACAAGCTTACGGCTCCTCCGAAGTCGCAAATATCACCGCCGACATCAGACACCCCCAAAACCAAACCGAAAAGAGCAAGGACGAGCAAACAGGATGATGATATAGCATCTTTGGACAGCTTGGTGGCTAAAAATGTCAAGCAGATGACAACAATGTGGAAGTCGAACATGCCAAAACCCCAAGAGCGGGAGTTAACCCAGCTTAAGACTAAGCTCCATGCAACTTATGCGGAGTTTATTAGGGGTATTACAAAGCGCTTTCTGAAACTGGCTGAGCAGGGACCCACAGATGCCCAAAATCTAGAGTGCTATTTCCCGGTGGGGTGTGACTCACTAGAGGAAGCAATTACATTAGTAGAGGGCCTGCCTGCAGCAATCGGATTGGGGAAGCACTCTTCGGGGGATATTGAAGTCGAGAACGAGATCGAAAGCAAGACGGAGGAGTTACTCCGGCGTACGAAGAGCTCTGTGAAGGCTGCCCCCAGGCCCAATATTTCCCCGGCGAGCCCCGTCGTGGTTCCCGATTCCTCTCCGGCACCTATCAACACAGCTGCAACGCCCCGCAATGGACCTTCAGCATCCCTCAATGCACGTTCCCGCAAGGTCAATAAGGAAGCCCCGTCTATCTCGCTAAAAGCTCAAACCACTGCCGGAGGGGGGTCGGCACCCGATGATAACCAGGGGCTGGGGTCGGTTGGCTACGGGAGCACTTGTTGCGTGGAGGAAAATGGCAGGACGGAGAATGGCAGGGCGGAGAAGGAGAGTGGTATGGAGATGGAGAGTCGTGCGGAGGACAGTCGTGCGGAGAAGGAGGATCGTGTGGAGAAGGAGGATCGTGTGGAGAAGGAGAGTCGTGCGGAGAAGGAGAAGCGCGGTCCAGAAATCCCAGCAACCCTACAATGAAGGAGAAGAAAACTCCTACAAGAAAAAATCTGCGCCGCAAAGCTGATTCAGCTAAACAAGCCGCAACCGTCATACCAAACAGTCAACTAGGATTGGAAGAAGTGGACGATCTCTTCAGAGATCCAGATTTCGAGCCTGCGGCAAAGAGGCAAAGGCTACAAAGTAATGAAGATTCCGATTCAGAGGTTATTCCGGCCACCGTACGCAAACCAACAACCCCGACAAGTTGCTCCACTCCAACTCACGCCACTCCGACAAGCCGTCCTCCTACAGTTGTCGGAAGCAAAAGCCAAGCCAAGAAGTCTGAAGCCACCAAATCCTCATTAAATTTCTCGCGTATACGACAAAAAATTCAGGCTTCAAGGCGACAAAATACTGCAAGCCAAACAACGGTAGCAGCAGTGTTGGGTCCGAGAGCGAGTGACTCTGAGGGAGATAATTCCGGAGAATGATGCGGCCCCTATCACTGTGGTGGATTCAGGGAGCGAGGAAGATTGAGTGATGCTGGAGGATTGGTTTGATCTGATTTGGTTTGGTATTTGTATACAAAATTGAACAGTTTCGCTTGCATTTTTGTTTTCTTGCTTTCATATATGCTAATGTACTAGTGCTATGTCAGGTTTACTTTACCATGACATTTGTTTCATTATAGTGATTTTGAATTTACTATGTTTACATTTTTTATTTCTTCGAATCTCTGCTTGGGTTCTCGGGTGGTGGTAGTCTTGTACGTGGGTTAGCTGTTGGTGGCTAAATGGTTTAAGCCTTTAAAATTTCAATGTACGTTTCTTGGTATACTTTTTTTCTGTTTGTTGCTAGAAGCTATCTGCGTAGTTGTCTTCATTTGTATAGTTTATGGTATGGTTATGAATGAAATGATCGGCTGTTACTTAGCTGGTCACTAAAACCTCAAATGTTCTCGTTCCAACTCCAAACTGATTTTGTAGCCTATGTGCCATAAAAATGCATATGAATACTAGTAATTTGAATTAACAAGATCTGCATGATGTCTGGAGCAGCGTCGAAGAGGACCAGTATGGGAAAGTGCATGCGGACATCTACCAACAACAGTTCGGGATAAATAACCATATTTATGGAAGTCTTACATGTATCTCGCTAGGTCCTGCGTAGTTGAGTTGTGATCGACGAATGTACGGCAGGTTATAAGACAAAATATATGCATATCGGAATGCTATAGCTAGTTACGAAATGCTAATTAGGAGACGGTGTTGGAAAATAGATTAGTTCTTATGAGCAGGGCAAGGGGGTGTAAGCTGTGTTACCCCAGAGTGGAGGTCAATGCGGCAATGAAAAGAATATATAGACCTTGCGGTATCCTGCGGGGCTGCGCAGTCGTGATAGAAAGCTGAAGAGGGGAGCCAGTGAGTCACGTGACTACGGAGACTATATAGTTGAGACGGCAGTGCAGGCTACAAACGGATGCATATAATCGACCTGACGCACGCGAAGTTGGCTGAGGGGAGGTAAGTACCAGCATGCAGAGTTGTGTGAGAAGAGGTCGGTCTGGAATTAATAGGTTTCAGATCCACATGCTGGGCTGGCGAGTGGGAGGATGACGCAAGGTGCAGATCCAGTGACATTAGAGACCTTCCGCAACGCCGTCTAGACGGCGCGGGACCCCTGCAGCAATGCCAAGCGTGGCGGTGCGCGACGTCTAGACGGCGCTGCCCGTCTAGAGTAGACGGGAACCCCCCGTTTTTACGTCTAGAACTTTGAACCACTATAGCATCTCAACGAACACTCGGATTTTATTGTTGAAGATATCTATTGATAGCTGAAAGTCTCTACTTTACCGTGATACCATGAGTTCTTCAAGAAATACACAAGAAGCTTTGACAAATGAGAGATTGCTGGAGGCATCACAAACCGCCCTGCCGAGCCAATTTCTTAGCGCCGATGCAACAACTGAGCAGCAACAACAAGCAACAAATTCTCAGCTGCCAGAAGCTGAGAATTTGTGTTCCTGCTAACAGGTGCCGCAGTCGCAGTTTCTGGATGCGCTGATATTGAAATCTCAGTATAAGTTGTGAAGGCATGTCACTTGATGTCTTATGGTAGTCCACAAAGTTACTTTGTCTACGTGGTTGAAGATGCAACACTCCTCTTTTTTCTGACCCCTGTCAGTTTAAAATTTTGCGGAAGGTCTTTTAGGCCGTCTAGACCGCACCCTGGGCAAGTGGCGTTTTCGGCCGTCTAGACGGCGTTGCGGAAGGTCTCTATTGCATGCATTGAGCGCCAGCGAGCTCGTGGGTGGGAGGTTGAAACCTATCGATGTGCCATGTGCCGCGGTGGCAACCTCGCGGGCGCGAGATGCAGCGCTGCCAGCCTCGCGAGGTTCAGGCGCCTGTCGATGACCAATGGGTGCGCGGCGTGCCATGCTGTATACCTCGCGAGCGCGAGATGGAGGAGGATGTCGATGCGGCTTCGTACCAGCAACTTCGCGGGCGCGAGGTTCAGGTGCCTGTCGATGAGCTGTCGATGCGCCTTCGTGCGGGCAAGCTCGGGGGTGCAAGGTTCAGAACAGGTGCCGGTCGATGCGCCTGCGTGTCAGCAATCTCGCGGGCGCGAGGTTCAGGTGCCTATAGATTGATGAGCTGTCGATGTGCCTTCGTGCGGGCAACCTCGCGGGCGCGAGATTCAGGGGCCGGTCGATGAGCAGTTCAGGCGCCAGTCGATGCGCCTGTGTGTCAGCAATCTCGCGGGCGCGAGGTTCAGCTGCCTATAGATTGATGAGCTGTCGATGTGCCTTCGTGCGGGCAACCTCGCGCGCGCGAGATTCAGGGGCCAGTCGATGAGCAGTTCAGGCGCCAGTCGATGCGCCTGTGTGTCAGCAATCTCGCGGGCGCGAGATTCAGCTGCCTATAGATTGATGAGCTGTCGATGTGCCTTCGTGCGGGCAACCTCGCGCGCGCGAGATTCAGCTGCCTATAGATTGATGAGCTGTCGATGTGCCTTCGTGTGGGCAACCTCGCGCGCGCGAGATTCAGGTGCCTATAGATTGATGAGCTGTCGATGTGCCTTCGTGCGGGCAACCTCGCGGGCGCGAGATTCAGGGGCCAGTCGATGAGCAGTTCAGGCGCCAGTCGATGTGCCTTCGTGCGGGCAACCTCGCGCGCGCGAGATTCAGCTGCCTATAGATTGATGAGCTGTCGATGTGCCTTCGTGTGGGCAACCTCGCGCGCGCGAGATTCAGGTGCCTATAGATTGATGAGCTGTCGATGTGCCTTCGTGCGGGCAACCTCGCGGGCGCGAGGTTCAGGTGCCTATAGATTGATGAGCTGTCGATGTGCCTTCGTGTGGGCAACCTCGCGGGCGCGAGATTCAGGGGCCAGTCGATGAGCAGTTCAGGCGCCAGTCGATGCGCCTGTGTGTCAGCAATCTCGCGGGCGCGAGGTTCAGCTGCCTATAGATTGATGAGCTGTCGATATGCCTTCGTGCGGGCAACCTCGCGGGCGCGAGATTCAGCTGCCTATAGATTGATGAGCTGTCGATGTGCCTTCATGCGGGCAACCTCGCGGGCGCGAGGTTCAGGTGCCTATAGATTGATGAGCTGTCGATGTGCCTTCGTGCGGGCAACCTCGCGGGCGCGAGATTCAGGGGCCAGTAGATGAGCAGTTCAGGCGCCAGTCGATGCGCCTGTGTCAGCAATCTCGCGGGCGCGAGATTCAGCTGCCTATAGATTGATGAGCTGTCGATGTGCCTTCGTGCGGGCAACCTCGCGCGCGCGAGATTCAGGGGCCAGTCGATGAGCAGTTCAGGCGCCAGTCGATGCGCCTGTGTGTCAGCAATCTCGCGGGCGCGAGGTTCAGCTGCCTATAGATTGATGAGCTGTCGATGTGCCTTCATGCGGGCAACCTCGCGGGCGCGAGATTCAGCTGCCTATAGATTGATGAGCTGTCGATGTGCCTTCGTGTGGGCAACCTCGCGGGCGCGAGATTCAGCTGCCTATAGATTGATGAGCTGTCGATGTGCCTTCGTGCGGGCAACCTCGCGCGCGCGAGATTCAGGTGCCTATAGATTGATGAGCTGTCGATGTGCCTTCGTGCGGGCAACCTCGCGCGCGCGAGATTCAGGGGCCAGTCGATGAGCAGTTCAGGCGCCAGTCGATGCGCCTGTGTGTCAGCAATCTCGCGGGCGCGAGATTCAGCTGCCTATAGATTGATGAGCTGTCGATGTGCCTTCGTACGGGCAACCTCGCGCGCGCGAGATTCAGCTGCCTATAGATTGATGAGCTGTCGATGTGCCTTCGTGTGGGCAACCTCGCGCGCGCGAGATTCAGGTGCCTATAGATTGATGAGCTGTCGATGTGCCTTGGTGCGGGCAACCTCGCGGGCGCGAGATTCAGGGGCCAGTCGATGAGCAGTTCAGGCGCCAGTCGATGCGCCTGTGTGTCAGCAATCTCGCGGGCGCGAGATTCAGCTGCCTATAGATTGATGAGCTGTCGATGTGCCTTCGTGCGGGCAACCTCGCGCGCGCGAGATTCAGCTGCCTATAGATTGATGAGCTGTCGATGTGCCTTCGTGCGGGCAACCTCGCGCGCGCGAGATTCAGGGGCCAGTCGATGAGCAGTTCAGGCGCCAGTCGATACGCCTGTGTGTCAGCAATCTCGCGGGCACGAGATTCAGCTGCCTATAGATTGATGAGCTGTCGATGTGCCTTCGTGCGGGCAACCTCGCGCGCGCGAGATTCAGCTGCCTATAGATTGATGAGCTGTCGATGTGCCTTCGTGTGGGCAACCTCGCGCGCGCGAGATTCAGGTGCCTATAGATTGATGAGCTGTCGATGTGCCTTCGTGCGGGCAACCTCGCGGGCGCGAGATTCAGGGGCCAGTCGATGAGCAGTTCAGGCGCCAGTCGATGTGCCTTCGTGCGGGCAACCTCGCGCGCGCGAGATTCAGCTGCCTATAGATTGATGAGCTGTCGATATGCCTTCGTATGGGCAACCTCGCGCGCGCGAGATTCAGGTGCCTATAGATTGATGAGCTGTCGATGTGCCTTCGTGCGGGCAACCTCGCGCGCGCGAGATTCAGCTGCCTATAGATTGATGAGCTGTCGATGTGCCTTCGTGTGGGCAACCTCGCGCGCGCGAGATTCAGGTGCCTATAGATTGATGAGCTGTCGATGTGCCTTCGTGCGGGCAACCTCGCGCGCGCGAGATTCAGCTGCCTATAGATTGATGAGCTGTCGATGTGCCTTCGTGTGGGCAACCTCGCGCGCGCGAGGTTCAGGTGCCTATAGATTGATGAGCTATCGATGTGCCTTCGTGCGGGCAACCTCGCGCGTGCGAGATTCAGGGGCCAGTCGATGAGCAGTTCAGGCACCAGTCGATGCGCCTGTGTGTCAGCAATCTCGCGGGCACGAGATTCAGCTGTCTATAGATTGATGAGCTGTCGATGTGCCTTCGTGTGGGCAACCTCGCGCGCGCGAGATTCAGCTGCCTATAGATTGATGAGCTGTCGATGTGCCTTCGTGTGGGCAACCTCGCGCGCGCGAGGTTCAGGTGCCTATAGATTGATGAGCTGTCGATGTGCCTTCGTGCGGGCAACCTCGCATGCGCGAGATTCAGGGGCCAGTCGATGAGCAGTTCAGGCACCAGTCGATGCGCCTGTGTGTTAGCAATCTCGCGGGCGCGAGGTTCAAGTGCCTATAGATTGATAAGCTGTCGATGTACCTTCGTGCGGGCAACCTCGCGGGCGTGAGATTCAGCTGCCTATAGATTGATGAGCTGTCAATGTGCCTTCGTGTGGGCAACCTCACGAGTGCGAGGTTCAGGTGCCTATAGATTGATGAGCTGTCGATGCGCCCTTGCGCCGGCAACCTCCCGAGCGCGAAGTTAGATGCAACTTTGTGCTATGCCAGCAACCAGATTCAAATGACAAGCCAGTTTATCAGTTGTCACTATGTGCTAGTAACATAGGCAAATCTGATCAAGTGGCAAACCCTATACTTATATATATATATGTTATAAATCGTCACCCCTCGTTGGTATCCAACGTGTACCCTAAATATGTAAAAGTAACTAAATCTTAACCCTAGGCCGAAGAGTTTAGATACTCTAAAGGGATATAATACTCAGCTCGTTATCTATGCATTTCTACCTTACGTCTACTCAATGACCTGTTCGGGCATGGTTCGTGGTTGCGAGAATTGTTCGGTGATTACGCGGGATTCAAATCATCATTTCTTATTCGGCCTGCATATAAGTTGAAGTTATCACTGCCATCCATTCAGAATCCTTCTGTTTTTGAGCAAACTTCTTTGCATTGTACTCTCGAGGGTACCCGTCGCCGTCGCAAACCTGTACGTCATGCTCTGTGGATTCGATATGCCGATGCTACAATGGAGGAAACCTTTCAAGGCCGCAAGGTTGCGTTACCTGTATTGTATTATACATGGCCAGTACCATGCACCTTTACAAAGTCTCCCTACTGGCGGAGATATCTGCGTTTGCCTCAATTCAGATCGGATAAGGACTTTGGATGGGTTCTTGACCTTATGTTGCTTGACGTTCTTGGGTACCATGATCCGACCAGCTTACCAGATGCAGATCACGGTATGGTTTTGCTTAAACGTTCACGCTCCGGCCGATTTTGCTGCTAGCTACAATGCGTAGAAGGTGCAGCTCATGTAGTTCCAATACTGCATGGCCAACGGCCTCCAAGTATATGGCTGCTGAACAATCATATTGATATCGATACATACTGGTACATTTATTAATATTAGTCTCTACGAATTTCAGGTGTGTATTCCCGTGACCACACTCTTTTTGTTATATATATATGCTTATTGTTTTCTATCATTTGTGGTATAGTTCGTTAATATTCCCATTATGGTGTATGATCTCATTATATTGTTTTATTCTGCTTTCGGGTACCTCATTGCTTCGCTCTGCTCTATTGTTCGATTTCATTCATTGTCTTGACTCACTCTTTTTGTTATATATGCTTACCATTTTCTATCTTTTGTGGTATAGTTCGTTGATATTCCCATTATGGTGTATGATCTCATTATACTATTTTATTGTGCTTTCAAGTACCTCATTGCTGGGCCTAAGTTTTATCTCTCTTACATACCACACGGTACTATGTTATGCAAATGGCTACGAGCAACTTTCCGCGAGGTCTTACATATCATCCCCTCATGCTGTGTGAACGGCGACATCCTTCAGTTGACACTACTTGGAGCAAGTGTTCGCCCGGTACACTTTTTTTTTTTTTTTATATGATTAATCGCATACCGCCCTAAGGGCTATGGTGAGCCCGGTGCACTGGGTGCTGTTTTTTGATTCGTTTTTCAATAACATATCTTATCGTACGTTGTTAATGCTTGCTTCACTTATTTGTTTCTGTGCTGTCTTTAATTTGCATTTGAATTGGGAACCCGTCCTCTTCATGTCCTTTATACCAATATGCACTGATTTACTTGTCTGTTCCTAGTTCTCAATCTCGAATATATCATCTGAGGAGTTGCTCGTTATGGGGTTTGATTTTATCTGTGCGTTTACCTTCTGTATAGATGGGAAATTTTTACGTATAGCCAATTATCTACTTTCACTGTCTTTCACAGTTACGAGCTAGAGACGTCTGCATAGGTTGCAGATAAGGGCTAGTGGACAGCCGCATGATCTATACAGATAGAAGACGACACGGGACATCTGGATAGATGGTTTGGGCTGCCCGATGACCGGAAGCTCGGATAAGGGGATAGTGTACCGTGGTTGTTTGTCCATCTTGTGTATCCATCTGTCTTGAGTGTCTGTCCACCCTGAGTGCACATCCGTTCTGCCTATCGGTCCGTCCTGAATGTTCATCCTGAATGTCTGCCGATCCTAAGTAGTAAGTATCTGTGGCTGATGAGTGTCTATCCGTCCTGAGTGTCCGTCTATCCGTCCTGAGTGTCCGTCTATCCGTCCTGAGTGTCCGTCTATCCGTCCTGAGTGTCTGTCTATCCGTCCTGAGTGTCCGTCCGTCCGTCCGTCCTGAGTGACCGTCCGTCCTGAGTGCTCGTCTATTCTGCCTACTCGACCATCCTGAGCGTTCGTCCTGAGTGTCCGTCCGTTCCGGTTGGCTGTCCGCCCTGAGTATCCGGCCATCCTGAGTATTCGTCCGATAGATGAGTACTTTTTTTTTTTTATATTATTACTCGCATGCCGCCCTCTGGGCAGTGGCGAGGGATAGATAAGTACGGACCAGGTTGAACCAAGAGTGGAACAGAAGTGCCTAGTGGGCCCTGGAGAGACCAGGACAATGGGTGGCGGACCGGCGTGGACCCGGACAGCGGCCGACACAGCAGGGGGGACCAGGCTTCGCACAGGGAGTTAGAGTCGGGCCCGGTCAGACCTGGCCCACCCAGGGCTTTGGAGAGAGGACTGGAAGTGACCAGGACGGACCAGGAAAGGGGCAGGCGGACCAGGATGGAGGAATTTTGCTGATGTAATCATTTGGGTTCTTCCTCGAAGAGGGCAATTGGTGGCCCAATGCCCCGGTTGTCCGCAGTACATGCACAAATTATTTTCCCGGCGCCTCTTTTTTTCTTCATCTGAGAGGGGTCCTCGGCTCCGGCTGATTTGGGTTTGAGTTGCTGAGAGGTCCATTGGGACAGTTCCTCCGGGGGCCTGTGAAGGGTGAGGGCAGTGGGTTTGGTGATAGAGGCGGGGGTGGAGGCGTGTAAGGCTCTGTCCTTGTTATCGATACCTATACACAGCCTAACAAAAGCGTCGAAGTCGGTCGGCTCGTTGAGGACGCTGATGAGGTGGTTCTTGACCTGGAACCGGAGCCCATTTCGGAAAAAGTCGATTTTTGTTTGGTCATCGTATCCAAGAGTCGCGGCCAGGGGGGCAAATTTCGCATGGTAGGTGGAACAATTGTCGTTGCCTTGCTTAAGGGCTTTTAGTTTCCTTTCGGCGGTCGTTCTGGCGTCAGGATCATCGAAGGCGGCTCTCAAAGCGGCGACCAAGGCAGCATAGTCTGTGAAGGTGACTTGTCCTGTACTTTCATTGAAGTGGGGTTGGAACCATTGCCTGGCGTTTCCGGACAGGTAGGAGGCGGCGTAGGAGAGTTTCTTGGTGTCACTGTCATAGCGGGATGGGTTGGCGTTGAAGACGAGGTGTAACTGAGTGACAAACTCCTTAAACCTCTCTCTGGTTCCATCAAATGGGGCTGGGTCTGCAACTTTCGGGGCCTTGGAACTTTCCGTTACTTGGGTACTTCCCTGAGTTACGGTTTGTGCTGAGATGGCATTGAGTCGTTGCTGGACACCGTAACGGAAGCCTTGGTAATAGTACTTCCACAGGGTTTCGGCCACCTTAGTGGTGCCGTGCTCAGGTATATTGAAGTTTGCTGCAACTCCTTAGATTGCTGAGATCACTCCACTACCGTGAGCTGAGTAGATGTAGGTTACAAACTCTCCAGGAGTGCCAACGGGAATAGTCGGGGAGTCGTCAGGGACCAGGGGAGTGGTAGTGATGGTGGTGCACAGGGCTCTCCAGGCAGTCGCGATTTGTGCTGCTGTGTCGGGGGGTTACCGGTTGAGTTGCTGGCGATTGCTGGGGTTCCAGACATAGCGGCGACCGATTGGTGCGACGTAACAAAGTGTAAAGAACGGGTCAGGGCCGGGGTCGAGATACAGGGTAGGCAGCGCGTGCCAGGGAGGCAGCGGGTGCCAGGGAGGCAGTGGAGTTTACGGCGGGTAGAGACAGTCGGCGCTATATGATGTAGAGGGATGTATGCAGAATTACGTACAGCCTGAGTGTGGATACAAGTTGTTACGTGAGGAGCAGAGAGGGACGTGGGGATGAGCCTCCTTTATGGAGAGCCCAGGAATCTTGGCAGAAGAACATTCTAGGGTTAGGGTTAGGGTTAGGGTTAGAACCCAGCGACCGAGATGCAAGCGGCTGCTGTGCGTAAGAACTCGGGGCGGGCGGCGAGGGTCGGAGCTTTCAGGTACTGCCACTACGCGGCGGCTCGGCAGGAGTTCGGGCTGTGGCAGGGAATATGCAGGAACATACGGGCAGCGACCGGGATGCAAGCGGCTACTGTGCGTAAGGACTCAGGGCAGGCGGCGAGGGTCGGAGCTTTCAGGTACTGCCGCTACGCGGCGGCTCGGCAGGAGTTCGGGCTGTGGCAGAGTCTCGGGGCCTCGGGTCTCGCGTGTCACGTGCGGGAGGAGTATTTCGGCCGTAGTGGAGGTTGGTTCGTTACAGGTGTAAGGTTCAGGTGCCTATAAATTGATGAGCTTTCAATATACCTTCATATAGGCAACCTTGCAAGTGCAAGATTCAGATGCCTATAAATTGATGAGCTATCGATATGCCTTCATACAGGCAACCTCAGGGGCGCGAGATTCAGGAGTCAATCAATGAGCAGTTCAGGTGCCAGTTGATGTACCTATGTGTCAGCAATCTTATGGGCGCAAGGTTTAGATACCAATAAATTGATGAGCTTTCGATATACCTTCATGCAGGCAACCTCGTAGGCATGAGATTTAGGGGCCTATAGATTGATGAGCTTTCGATATGTCTTTGTGTGAGCAACCTCATAGGCATAAGATTCAGAAGCCAATCAATGAACAGTTCAGGTGCCAGTCGATGCACTTGTATGTCAGCAATCTCGCAGGCATGAGGTTCAGGTGCTTATAGATTGATAAGCTATCAATATGCTATCATGCAGGTAACCTCGTGAGTGTGAGATTCAGAGGCCAGTCGATAAGGAGTACAGGCATCGGTCGATGTACCTGCATGTCAGCAATTTTGCAGGTACGAGGTTCAGTTGCCTATAGATCGATAAGATGTCGATGTGCCTTCATGTAGCCAACCTTGTGGGCATGAGATTTAGGGGTCAGTCGATAAGCAGCTCAGGTGCCAGTCGATGCTTCTGTATGTCAGCAATCTTGTAGGTGTGAGGTTTAGGTACCTATAGATCAATGAGCTGTTGATGTACTAGTAATATAGGTAAATCTAATCAAGTGGCAAACTTTTTACCTATATATGTATATGTTATAAATCATTGCCCCTCATTAGTATCCAATGTATCTCCTAAATATATAAAAGTAAGTAAATCTTAACCCTAGGTCAAAGAGTTTGGACACTCTGAAGAGATATAATTATAAAAGCTCTTATAGTGCATATAGAAAATAGACTATTTTATACATATTAAATAGTCTCATCATGTATGGAGAAAATGAGTTATTTTCCACATATTAACTATGCTATACATAGGTTCTTAGCAGATGTGGAAAATAGATTCTTTTTAGCATATTGAATTTGTTAGAAATAACCACTTCACATATGAGAAAATGGGTCATTTTTAGCACATGAAACATGTTGAAAATATCTATTGCTAATTGGAATTATTACTTAATAAAGTAGTTAGAGTAGTTGTAGTTGCCGGAGGTTTGTAATGAGAAGTATAGTGGTATATAATGTTAGAGTAAAAATTTATATGGGCTGTCGATGAAAAGTCATCTAAATTGGGATAGGTTGTTGACGAAAAGTCATGTCTTTTTGGTATAGACCATCTTGAAAACTACTGGGTCTATTTTCTATGGAGTTTTTTGGCTATTACTGCCAAGCTATAGTATGGTAAGGATACGACACGGATAGCCTACTAGTGCAAAAATTTACTTAAAACTCGCTATGTTTCACTATAAATACAGTAAGATTTAGAGTATAAAATGTATTATTTTTTTACATAAAAATATAGAGGAGATGTAGGACTTTCATTTGAGGCCAGTTTGAAGATAATCGAAGTAAAATTGTATGTTGCGGTAGGGATACAAAGTTGTATGTCTTACTGAGCTATGAAAAAGCTTAACTTTCACTGCCTAACCCTATCCTTTAGCTATGTAGATAGGTAATGAGCTATGCTGAATAAAGTCTTTATATAGGTTCTCTTCAATATAGGTACTAAGGGTTTGTAACTCTTGAATTGTCATACTATATAGTAGACCGAATGGTAGCTATTTGCTCTTATGCAGTGGGATCATATAGTCATAAGATTAGTGCGGTGGTAGCTTGCTAGCTTCTTTCTCAAAAAATAAGTCAATATATTTATGATACTTATAAGGTACTTGTTTTTTCAAGCTTTTGGTAGCTAAGATAATGGTATCTATAGCATATAAATTTAACTGAAATATCTGGTTTATTTTTTTCTAAGCAAGGAGTGAGAAAGCAGAAGCACTAATAGCTGCTATTCTAATAGGGTTTGCAGGTGGTCCAGAAGGTTGTAGACTTCCTTGAACAGATTGAGAGTTGTTTGTTATATTGCAATATTTTTGGCAATATTCGGAATCGAATTTCATAGTATAGAAAGTAAAATGCACTAATACATCATGCAAGTACAGCTAGGAAAGGTCTAAAACTATAGAGTATTCAAGCTTGGTGACAAATAATGTAGCAATCTCTATATAGTTCTGAATCATTATACGTAAATGGGTAATATAAGTAATTTGTCTAGTAGCAATGGGTCTACCATCAATTACTTCTACATTATAGGCAACTTTTAATAAGTATATGGGGATGTTATTCTGTCTGATGAAATCCTGGTCTATGAAGGCATAGCTAGTGGTACTAGTATCGATGAGAGCTTCAGCAGTAATGGACTTTTTATTAACAACTAAGATAGGTTCTACTACAAACAGTAGCCCATCTATTGCTTCTTCCTTCATATTGATTATAGCAGTACTAGATATCTGAAACATAAGTATAGATGCTCTCTACTTTCTATAAGTATCAGTGTCTATGCAGGGAGCTGGACTTTTGCCAGTTTAGTAGTCGATTCATTAGTAGAGATCATATTGACTTTTACAGTCTAATTCTCTTAATGAAGAGGGTATTGAATAAGAAGATGGCCCTTCTGACCACAGACGAAACATGCCTTAGTAGCCCACTGCCATTTCTTCTCTTCAGGTGAAACTTTATTAGGTCGAGTTGCTGATAGATCTATAGGTACAGTTTCTCCTACATTATATAATAGATGAAAGGCTATAATGGCAGAAGTAGTACTAGTAGTTCATAGAGTAGTAGTGAAGCAGGGATTGTTAGGCTGTTGTTTAGTATTTACCTTAACTTGGGCCATTTGCTCCTTGAGATCAATTGCCAGATTAGATATATTCTTGCTCTTGGATATGAAAGCAGCTTATTCTATACTTCAACTGACAACCCTGATTGAAACTATATATATTTACTAAACTCCAATAGTTCAACTATGCTTGCTAATCTTATAAATTCTATGTAGTAAGTCGAAATATTCTTATTTCCTTGACGTAGAGTAGTAAGCTTATGACTCGCTGTCTCTTGTAGATCAAAATCACCAAAGGCTTTATTAAGAATATCGAAAAGGACTTTGATAGTTTACAGTATCAAAGTTCTATCTTTGATATATAGTTGGATATGTAAAAGGGCTTTTCCCTTGAAGAGGCCTATAGTATAGATAAGTTTACTCTTCTCAGTAGAGAAAAGATTGGAATTCCCTTTAAACTTTAAGCTGACTATATTCTTAAAGGTATCGAGATTCTCTCACAACCCTACATATCTCACAGGATTAGGTACTTTAGTTGTTTTAGAGGAGGAGGAGGAGGTAGGAGCAGTTGGGGCCTTGGTAGTAAGATGGTCAACTGTCTTATTTGCTCAACAGAGTTGTATATGGATGTCGTTAAACTACTTCTACAGGATGGCATGTTGTCTAAGAAGGTCCTGCTATTGTTGAGAGAATACCTCATTTTCTTCATAGAGATTCTTGACACACTGCTTGAGGGTAGTGCTGTATTCATTTATAGTATTAAACAAATTGATAGCTTCTACTTGGTACATATAATACTCAGCTTCATTAGCTAGTATAGGTTTTGCCTGCTAGGCCTGTATCTAGTAGTTAAAGATCATTTCTGGTATCTCTGAGGTTGCTAGAGTAGAGAGCAGAGCATCAGAAGAAGCCATGTTAATGTATCGATTGGTAAGTAATAATCTATTATAATATTACAAGTAGGCTGTCTAGATGACCAAAAGATACATTCTAGTAGATTCTAGTAATTTCAAAGCTATCAAGATTTAGGAGTTTAGAGATATCATGGTTTAGGAGTTCAGAGGTGTTACAGTTCAGTAGTTTAGAGATGTTATGGACTCAAGCCAGGTGAATCATTAATTGACAAGACAACAAATGAAGAAGGAAAGAACTATCTATAAGGTAGCTATATTGGACTCTTATATACATAGTAGGCCCTGTAGCTAAGAAGCAAAGATATAGTGGCAAAATACAGAATTTTTACAATAAGAACACACAATAAGAATGTGCAGTGAAAGCAGACTTTTCATATCTAGTGGATGATCAGTAACTAGCCTCTCTTGATAGTTCGGTAGCTAGCTTATTATAGAAGTTTAGTAATTGAGCAGTAGCTAGTTAGTAGCCGGTAACTATTTCTCTAAGTATAGTGATACAGGCATTAGGTTGTGACAATGATACATATATTAAAAATATTGAGGCTTGGTTGGTTATGAGACTAGTCCTTTGGTATGTAGAAAATAGACTAATCTGCATATGTTGAATTAGATTCCTATATATTTGAAAAGCCTATATGAAATTTGTGAAAAATCAATACTACACAATACAAAAAAGTAGACGTAGCCAGTTATTCCATAGTTCGAACTCAGAATCTAAACCACGCTCGAGCTGCCTACTAGGTGGGTAGAACATCCCTACTTCTTGGACTCACACTCTACCAGTTGTATGACTATGACTAGCTATAGTTTTATAGAGTAATACAACGTATAACTACTACTATAGTATCTATATATTCAAAGTAAAAGCTAGAGCTATAATGTAATAAAAATAAGTTATGTGATATCTATGCTAGCAATTTTAATTTTGGCTAATGTTAATTTCCATTTATAGTTAGTATTAGAAATGCCTATGCTAGTATAGAGAAAAAGCATTCAACTTTAGTTTAATTGATACTCTATACCAAGGTTTAGAGGAAAATACCTTTAGCACCTATCCAGTATATGACTGAAATTTTATATAGGTAACTCCCTAACTCTCTACTCTATAGGATTAGCTCCAAATTTGGCAACCTATACAAGACCCAATGGGGACCCAAGTGACCTCACTAGCACTTAATTCAGTAATTCAAGAGAGAGTCTAGTACGTATCTGACTCCGCGCCTTTTCAATACTATAAACTTGATTTCAATTCTATAAAGTACTAACTAGGGCAGTTTAGGCATGCTGTGATATTGCTAAATCTAGTTAATTGACTATTTTCATACCATTGGACATATTGGATATACGTATCAGATATGGAATTGTAGAATACATTAAGTATATTGAGTACATTAAGCATATTGAACACACTAAGTATTTGAAAATATTAAGTTTGCTTATGAGATATAGACATATTAAGTATCTTAAGCATATTAAGTATGTATATATGAGATATAGAATATATTAGGTATATTAAGAAACTCGAGTATATTAAGCATATATATAAAATGTAGAATATATTGGGTACATTGCTCATGTTAAGTACATTGAGCTCGTTGCTATGCCGGCGGCAGGATTACGTGCATTGTGGGCACAATGGAGGATATATTGAGTATGTTGAGTATATCACAATACTAGTAGCAGAATTACTTGCATTATAAATACAATAGAGGACATTTTAAACATGATAAATATATTGCAATACTGGCAGCAGAATTACTTGCATTGTGGGTGTAATGGAGACATTGTGAGCATGTTAAGCATGTCGCAATATTAGTAGTAGAATTACTTGCTTTATAGGTACTGAGGGTGTAAGCTATCTTTTATGATAGACTATAATGAGCGTACCAAGCCAGAGAGTCAGAAGGCTAGAAACGTATGGGCACTCAGAGCATAAACTATGCATCATGATGCTGCTGCTAATACAATCTCTTTTTTGCTAATTAGTACCTATATTTAGAAACTATAAAGCTACAGTCATCTATAGTTTCTTGGCATAATAAGATGTATGTCTGATATGAGAAGTAGTACTGCAATAGTAGTACACTTTCGCAGTGCAATAGTAGCATCCTAGTGTTCCAGTACCCTAGTACTCATAGTACTGAGGGTATAAACTTCTCTTTTTTCTGGTGTTTCTATATTCGTGAGGAGCTAATTTTCGACATATTTAATATATATAAAGTTCTCTATTCTATACATGCACTATGAAGGCATTTTTGATACTCTTACTTATAATATAAGAGCTGCAATATGATTTCCACCTAGGTAAAGAACTAGTTTACCATACTATCATAAATAGAAAAATAAATATTTAGACAGAAGATAAATATATATTTATATACCATGCAGTATTCGGCAGAAACTAGCATATTTTTATATACTTGGCTAGTAATAGCCATAAGACAGTACAAATTTTATGATAGGGTATCCATATAAAAATATGCTCAAATATCATATATGTCACGGATCACAATCGGTTACCCTGAACTGTACTAAAAACTGTACTAAGGTCGACCGGGTTCAAGGAATCTCCCACTAGCACAGTTTTGGATAACAGAATTGTCGGCACTTAAGGAATTACGTTTTTTGGATAACAGAATTGTCGGCGCTTAAGGAATTACGCTTTTTGGATAACATCAATCCTGCTGAAGGCACGGCGCTTAAGGAAGCCCTTCTATCTCTCTCTGTTTCTGTGTTGCACTTTCCTGTATATAAAAACTCTTTTCCACCCCGTAGTCTAGGTCCCTCAAGCAATAAAACATATACTCTCCTGACTATACTCTTTCCTCTACAAGCAGCGTCCTGCTCAAACGTGTGAGCACTATGTGACCCGCCTGACTCGATCTGCGACTCAGCGCCGGCTAATAGCCCCGTGAGGTCGGTCTGTTACACTTTATTGCTTCGCCTCATTCCCTCAAGAACCAGGACCCCAGCAAGGTTATGATCGAATCTGCTCCACGTTACACTACGATTAGGATCCCATGACCACTACTCCAGACACTTAAGCCCCTTCTACGAGCCACCCTCTCTTTCGCTGCTGCCTCCTATCAAGCCCTCACAAACACCTCCCCCCAATTCGTCCCAGTGGACGAAATCCTCCAAGTCATCCAAGTCGTTACCAGGGGAACAACCACAACCCAACAGGACCCCATCCCAGAATTGGGATACCTCTTCATACCAGACCACAACTGCAATTGCCCCTACTACCCAATCAACGAAGAAGACCTGTAATGAACAAGGAGCCCCACGTTGTGCTCAGAATACCCACTACACTATACTCTGCAATCTTGAAGGCTCTTTCATACACACTCTCCCTTACTCAGACTCTCCTTGTAGTACAAAAGGACGCCCCCCTCCTCCCCCAACGATACATCAACTCAAGCTTAGACCTCATCCAAAGCGTCAAGTATACAGAACAAGGAACGCAGACTGACCAGGAGTCAGGGTACAAAAAACGACGGGTCTACACCCAATACCTTGCACCCATTGCCTCTCCTCAAGCTGGCCCAAGTAACTATCAAGGACTCACGATACCGGACTCTCCGTCAAACCAGGATAATCTCGTGGACCTCTACAATCTCGCCCAACAACAACTTCAACAAGGAAACGCACTCGTCTACTAAGCCACAGACTCTCACGCCCATGACTACCTCTTATAGCAGATCAAAGAAGAGTTACAAAATGAAAAGGAGACAGCTGACGAGGACTTCCAAGAAAACGAAGAACTTGACTGGCCGGAAGAATATTTCTGGAACCCTCACGATTAGAAACCGGAAGAACCAAGGGAACCCAAGTCGGAAATCGACTTCGAAAGCTCCGCTTCCGAATCTGATACCGACTTCCCCCCACAACGAACAGCTACCCCCAATCTTCCTCCATCAAGAACCTCTACTCCCCGGCCTACCATGTCCGCCATCACCTTCACAGAAACTCAGTTCAAGCAGCTGCTGGACAGCGTCAAAGGGAAATCCAACATCAAAATCAAGGAGCCAGAAACCTACTCTGGCGAACGAGAGAAGCTCAGGGGATGGTTCAACCAGCTATCCATCCAATTCACCAACAACCCTGACCATTTCAAGGACGACCATACCAAAATTAACTACGCCTCCTCCTTCCTACGAGACACAGCCTCTAAGTAGTTCGAGCCTTATCTCCAGGATAACAACGCCCTTAAGAAGGCCTTCCCTGACTACGATGCCTTCCGAAAAGCTCTTACCGCTGCCTTCGGAATTAGTGATGAGAAAGGCCATGCACAGCAACAGCTCGACAAGCTCGCTCAGGGAGACGCCAGATTTACAGCATATTGGACTTAGGTACAGCGCCTTGCGATTGATGCTGGGATCGATGATGTGGGAAAAATTATGGCAATCAGAAGAGGACTGGCTCCGCGACTTCGAGATTGGCTTCTAACACAGATAGGAGCCAACAGTTGGGAACTGTCAAAGTTGGTTGAGAACTTAACGGAAATAGATAACAACTACTTCAACCAGAGAAAGGCTAACCTCCAGCTTCCCTTACCGAAACCGCGGCCCTCTCAAGGACCCCCTACACCCCAAAGGCCCTCCGCTCCTCCTAAGACGTATACCGAAGCCATTAGTCAAGGATACCACGGCCCAATGGAAATGGAATTAGATGCAGTAAGGCGGGTCTCTAAGTAAGAAAGACAGAGGTGCCAACAACAAGGCCTATGCTACTATTGTGGGGAGGGAAAACACTTCACCTACCAATGCCCCAAACGCCTGCCCCGCTCCCGCCAACCAACTCCCACCAAGAACACCACCTCTCCTCCTCCACGCAGGGTGAATTAAATTAATACAGATACCGCCAGTGAGGCTGGAGGTGTTAAAATCGAGGAGTTAAACGACAAAGAGTAGAGAAGACAGGTAGCCCCTCTTCTACTCGATCCAATAGCTTTGTTGCTACCGCACCAAGCTCAGGATCAATGTCAAGTCCTCAGGCGCCTCAAGTTTCTAAGAACCTTTTTTCCGTCCTACCTCAAACTTCGTTGTCATTGTGTTCTAACTGTTTCCAAGCCTCTTGCTCATGTTTTCCTAGTTTTTCTGAAGCCCCTCAAGTCCTTTCCGAAGTTCCTATTGATTTCTCATTATGTAATATTAGGGTCGAGTCTCTGGAAGACTTAAGAAATAATGTCGAATTTCATGCTGTGTTTTCTGAACTGAATGATTTCCCTCTCTTACTACCTGTATCATTATCTCAAAAATCAAACTCAGAATCAAGCCAAGTCAAGACCTATGCATTTCTAGATCAGGGCGCACAAGGTAATCTCATACACCCAAGGGTGATTCAAGAGGGCGGGCTCACAACCCAACCTATATCTCAAGTGGTCAACCTGATCTTTATAGACAAAACCCAAGCCAAGGACCCTCTTATCCAAGAAGGGTGTGTTGTCAAGATAAACATTGATGGCCATGAAGAGCTAATTGAATTCGGGATTACTGAAACCGCAAGGATAATCCTCTAGTACTTGGAATAGGTTGGCAAAGAACGCACAATATCCAAATAGATCACGACAAAAATCAACTCCGTTTTCCCCCCTCTTGCAATCCCCACAACTCAGGAAACCAACCCATTCAACTCCTCTATGAGCGACCAGCTACCTTAACCCCACAAAATAAGATAGCCTTTGTTAATGCTATTGCCTTCAAGACTCTCGCTAAGAAGCACCCCACCTATAGCATTAACATTCATGACATAGACCAAGCCTTATTCCGTCAAGCAAACCAAGTATCTAGCCAAAGAATCCAGGAAATGATACAGCACTCACACGATAGGAATCGTCAGAAGGAACGCAAAGACCCTAAGGAATACGTACCCAAGGAATATTATGACTTTATTGATGTCTTTGACCAGGACAAAGCAGAGCAACTCCCCCCCATAGACCAGGGATCGATCATGCCATTATCTTGGAAGAAGGAAAGTCACCCCCGTTTGGCCCTCTCTACAACCTCAACACAAAGGAACTCCTCGCCCTACGAGAATACCTGGAAGACAATCTAAGGAAAGGATTCATTCAGGCATCCACCTCCCCCATAGGGGCGCCAATCCTCTTTGTACCCAAACCTGACGGATCATTACGGTTGTGTGTGGACTATAGGGACTTAACAATATCACAATCAAGAACCGTACTCCACTTCCCCTTATCAATGAAACTCTTGACCGACTCAAGGGAGCCAAATACTACACTAAGCTAGACATCAGGGAAGCCTATTATCGAATCAGGATTAAGGAAGGAGATGAATGGAAAACAGCCTTCCGGACCCGTTATGGACACTTCGAATACAAGGTCATGCCCTTTGGGCTCACTAATGCACCCGCCACATTCCAAGCTCACATCAACAATGTCCTCAGAGAATTTTTGGATGAATTCTGCACTCCTTATCTAGACGATATTATCATCTTCAGCACCTCACTCCAGGACCATATACAACACGTCAAAAGGGTTCTCCACAGGCTGAGAGAATATGGGCTATATGTTAAAGTGGAAAAATGCGATTTTCATAAACAACAGGTTGAGTATTTGGGATTCATAGTAACTACAGACGGCATTAAGATGAACCCCAAGAAAGTCGAAGCAATTAAGGAATGGGAAACCCCTAGATCAATAAAGGATATCCAAACCTTTTTAGGGTTTGCTAACTTCTACAGACGCTTTATACTAAACCACAGCAAGGTTGCAGGACCATTGTATGACCTGCTAAAAAAGGATCAAGTGTTCAAATGGGAACCAAGACAGCAGCAGGCATTCGAAAAGCTCAAAGAATCTTTCACATCTACACCAATCCTAAAGTACTTCGACCCCTCCAGACCAGCTACCCTGGAAACCGACGCTTCAGACTATGTGGTAGCCGGAGTACTGAGTCAAGAACATGAAGGGAAAACTCACACAGTTGCGTTCTACAGCTACCGTATGACCCCCTCACAGTGCAACTATGAAATCTATGACAAGGAGCTACTTGCCATAGTGGACGCTTTCAAGGAATGGAGGCACCACCTCCGAAGTGACATCTATAATGAGGATATTCAAGTATATACAGACCACAAGAATCTGGTATACTTCATGACAACTAAGAAACTCAATCAACGCTAGATCAGATGGATGGAAGAGCTCACAGGTTTCAATTTTAAGATTATATATAGGGAAGGAAGGAAAAATGAAAAGGCAGACTCACTCAGAAGACGATCAGGAGATCTTCCTAAGGAGGGGGACCACAGGCTCACACAATGATACCAAACTATCCTCAAGCCTTCCATGTTTGCTCAAGTCAACACCCAGGATATCGATACGTTGATTCAGGACCAGGATCAAGACCCCATGCTCCGAACTATCAAGATGGAACTCAAAAAGGGAAGCAAACACTCCCGCCTTATTAACCTCAAGCTATGCTCAATTGATGAGTCAGGAACCCTCATGTATGACTCAAGAGTCATGTTACCCAAGTCACGATACATTCAGGTCATTCAGGAACACCATGATGCACCACTGGCAGGACACCTAGGACGAGACAAAACCTTCGAACTCATCTCAAGAATATACTATTGGCCTCAGATGCGGAAAATTATAGCCCGCTACATGAACAACTATCATAAGTGCAAACAAAACAAGCCTCTCCGACACAAGCCATATGGACTTGTGAACCCTCTTCAACCCCCGGAAACCCCCTAGACCTGTGTTACCATGGATCATATTACGGACCTCCCACCAAGCCAGGGATATAATGTAATCCTTGTCGTAGTTGATAGACTCACCAAGATGGCACACTTCATCCCAGCAAAGAAAAGTGACAATGCAGAGGAGCTAGCTCAACTATTTCTCCAAAATATAGTGAGACTCCATGGCTGTTACAGGTTCACCGCGACCGTAGTGTGGGCGGCTGGTGGAGCGCGTGAAAAGCGAAAAATGCAAGCGCATACGAAATGCGCATATACGACGTAAGCGACATGCGACAGCCGGAAAGGCGCCGCAGTTGCATAATGAGTACTATATGAGCTACGCAGAGGACTAGCGAGTATCGCTAGTCAAGTGTCTTTTTGACCTGGCGGACGGTAACTTTCTGCATTTACCACCTCCGTAACAGTTGACTAGCGATAAACCGGTCACCGGTTCGATGCTTAACTTATCTCGCCAATTCCCTGAGTATTAAGTATTAAAGCCGCAGAAAGTAAGACCTTACCTGAGCCAAGAGCCAAAGAGCGAGAGCCACGAGCCAGAGCCAGAGCCAAGAGCAATATGGAAGGCCATGTAAGATGGCAAAATATTGATATTAGGTGACGCTGTGTAATCCCGGCATGCCAAGTGATGGGTGGTGCTTGTGCAATGCATCTGAGGCAGCAGCAAGGACAAAGTGACGTATGGAATCCCTGGCTGACATCCTGGTCGGAAGGGTCATGTAGCACAGCGCATAGGATAATCCACGACGGCCAGGGTGGGGGCAGACCCATATAGTAGCAACCCGGAGAAGTTGCCCTAAGAGGGGGGGTACTGTTACGGGTTCACCGCGACCGTAGTGTGGGCGGCTGGTGGAGCGCGTAAAAAGCGAAAAATGCAAGCGTATACGAAATGCGCATATGCGACGTAAGCGACATGCGACAGCCGGAAAGGCGCTGCAGTTGCATAATGAGTACTATATGAGCTACGCAGAGGACTAGCGAGTATTGCTAGTCAAGTGTCTTTTTGACCTGGCGGACGGTAACTTTCTGCGTTTACCACCTCCGTAACAATGGCCTACCTCAAGAAATTATTACAGACCGTGCCCCAATATTTAAGAACCGTTTCTGGAACACCCTCTGCAACCATCTGGGAATCAAGCCAAAATACTCCACAGCCTTCCACCCTCAGACCGACGGACAAACAGAACGAGTCAATAGTTTTGTGGAGGAGTACCTCAGACACTACATCAACTATCAACAAGACAATTGGGCCTCCAAGCTTCCTATGGCCGAATTTGCATACAACAATCACCAATCAGATACCACCAAAATGTCCCCCTTCTATGCACTCCAAGGGTTCCATCTGCGTTTTGGTACTACACCGGGGCAAGCCGTAATCAACTCCCCAGCCCAAGATCTGTCCCAGGAGCTTCAGAACAACCATCGATACCTCCAAGAAACCATCAGAGATACCCAGGAATGACACAAGAAATATTACGACCGTCACCATCAAGAACCTCCAAGATACCAAGAAGGAGACCAAGTCTATCTCAACGCCTCCACCCAAATCAAAACCACGCAACCCAGCCAAAAGTTCGCAGCAAAACGTCATGGACCTTTCAAGATCATCAAAGTCCTCTCTCCCCACACCTACGAGCTGGAACTACCCCCAAATCTCATGACCCACTTCCACCCAGTCTTCAATGTCACTCGCTTAGAACCCTGCTACTCTGATCCCCTTCCCGGACAGCGACAAGACTCTCCAGAACCGATCGAGATTGATGGGGAACCCGAATGGGAGGTGGAACAAATCTTAGACTCACGCCTATGCAGGAAGCACCTCCAATATCTAGTGAGATGGGCTGGATACCCCCACTGGCCCGACGACTGGCGTACACCTCAAGAGCTTACCCATTGTGATGATCTACTCCAGGACTTCCATTCCAAATACTCTCAGAAACCAGGACCCTTGATACCTCTTAGGAACTCGGCCTCAAAAAGGAGGACCTAATGTCACGGATCACAATCGGTTACCCTGAACTGTACTAAAAACTGTACTAAGGTCGACCGGGTTCAAGGAATCTCCCACTAGCACAGTTTTGGATAACAGAATTGTCGGCGCTTAAGGAATTAAGTTTTTTGGATAACAGAATTGTCGGCGCTTAAGGAATTACGCTTTTTGGATAACATCAATCCTGCTGAAGGCACGGCACTTAAGGAAGCCCTTCTATCTCTCTCTATTTCTGTGTTGCACTTTCCTGTATATAAAGACTCTTTTCTACCCCGTAGCCTAGGTCCCTCAAGCAATAAAACATATACTCTCCTGACCATACTCTTTCCTCTACAAGCAGCGTCCTGCTCAAACGTGTGAGCACTACGTGACCCGCCTGACTCGATCTGCGACTCAGCGCCGGCTAATAGCCCCGTGAGGTCGGTCCGTTACAATATAGCATATAATATATATTATACTCTATCTAAATACTTATTTTTCTCTCTAGTATAGTAAACTATTTATGTATATAAAATATATCAAAAATCTCCTCATTGGGTATGTATAGTATATGTATGTTAAATATGTTGAAAATTGTCTCTTCATTGCCAATACCCTCATCACCAATGCCCTTATCATCAATGCCCTTATCGCTAATACCCTCATTACACATATATAAGATAAACCATTTTATGCATAGTAAATATATCAAAAATATTATCATTATGCTTGTAAGCATATGTAGAGATTGAATCATTTTTATTAGATACCTATACTACTATACTAAATAGCTACAAGTAGAGTTATATAAAAAAATATTAAATACCTCATAACATACTAAATGTATTCAATATCTCATGTATACACTTATTATATACTGTACGTTCAATATGTTCTATATCTTACACATATAATCAATATGTGTAATATACCTAATATCTTATTTACATAGCTTAATGTATAATTATACATAATATCTTATGTATATAGTAATATATTCTCAATATCTCTATATGGCTAATATATGTAAGATGTTCGATATACTTAATATACTCAATATCTCATGTATATAGTTAGAGAGTAAATATCTACTCTAGATTGGAGAAATTAATTGCTTTTTCAGATACGTATGCTTAATATACTTGATATATATATAATTAGCCAAATATATCTAGTACCCTTACAGAAGATAATTATCTCAATTTGGCAATATTGCAGTATATATATAGTATCCTCTTAAGATATTACTGAATTGAGATGAAGTTTATATTATTACAAATCTTACTATAGTACTATATGAGTAAGGATAAAATAAAGGGGCTCCAGTTGTTGGTTACTTGTGCCACTTCAGCCGTCTGAGTTAGATGTTATGTTACACTGGTTAGCCTCAAAAACAATACTAGGCTAATATACCTAGATTGAGCATGATGAACTGTTGATTAGTATGCTTTGAGTTGCTAGTTAATACTGCTAGAATTATGTTTCATAGTCTCAGGCCTGAGCTGAGACTTCACTAGTAAGACATGCTGAAAATTACATAGTATGCTTTAATAATGTAATAAGTATAGCAGATGTAGATAGCCTCAGAAGTACTACATACTCGTATTAACAGATTCCTTTTTATGCTACAAGGTGTAGTAGAGTGAGCTCAAGTTTATAGGTATGGCAGGCCTCCCTTGGTGGTGGGAGATGTAGTAGAATGGACTGAATTTAACTTATGGCAAATATATCGCAATTGCCCTCATCGTGCATGTAGAAAATCTATAGGTTATTTTATTGCCCTTATCGTGCATGTAGAAAATAGGTCATTTTATGCAACAGCAAATACTCAGCAGATTCAGTAGGTGTTTGCAAACTCAGTAGAGTAAGAGATAAATGATATATATATAAAAAAAAAAAAAAAAGAACTCAGTGGAGGCCCACTCAGTTGAGGACCCAGTGGGCGTTCACGAACTCAGCAGTAGAGGATTTTTTTTTTTTTTTCACGTGACTCCGCTTGCAGCTATTCGCTATGGCAGGGCCCCTGGGTCTAAACCCTCGAAGCCCGGAGGCAGGCTTATCTACCTAGCTCTTCCACCACCATCCCTACAAACAAAAACCCGACCCCTCCCCGCCCCACCTCCACGAGGCAATAAAAATGGCTACAACTTTCTTCCACCGCCACCTTCACACAAACGAAAAATTCGTTCCCTCCCCATTCTCCTGCTCTACCGTCCATTTCTTGTGGTCAATGTCCTCCCACCTTCCCCATCCTTCCAAGTACTCTACCTCCTCACACCTGAACGCCAGGTGGTCCGCCGTTTGCTTCTCTCCACATCCAGATACACTCCCCTCGATCGCTTTCCCAATCCTGACTTCCCACTCCTTCCCCATCCCCTTTCCCGTTCTCAATCTCGTGAACGCCGTTGCGGCCCTCCTTGTCAAATCCATCACTGTGCCCCCCCCATATAACCCCTTTCTTTTCTCCTCCAGCGCCCGCGTACGCGAACTCACTGGAGGACCCAGCGCCAGCTGAGTTGGCGTACGCCAACTCACTGGAGGACCCAGCCCAGTGCCAACTGAGTTGGCGTACGCGAACTCACTGGAGGACCCAGTGCCAGCTGAGTTGGCGTACGCCAACTCACTAGAGGAGTCAGTGCCAACTGAGTTGGCGTACGCCAACTCACTGGAGGAGTCAGTGCCAACTGACTGGAGGAGTCAGTGCCAACTCACTGGAGAACCCGGTGGCAGCTGAGTTGGCGTACGCCAACTCACTGGAGGACCCAGTGCCAACTCACTGGAGGAGTCAGTGCCAACTCACTGGAGGACCCAGTGCCAGCTGAGTTGGCGTACGCCAACTGACTGGAGGAGTCAGTGCCAACTGAGTTGGCGTACGCGAACTCACTGGAGGACTCAGTGCCAGCTGAGTTGGCGTACGCGAACTCACTGGCGGGCCCGGTGCCAGCTCAGTTGGCGTACGCGAACTCAACCTCGAACCCGATGGCAATTGATTGTAAAACTACCTAGTATCACCAAGACAACTGGAACCAACGACTGCCTCTCGCTGAATTCGCATACAACAATACACAACATAGTTCCACTAAGACCTCACCATTTTTCACAAACTATGGCTTCCACCCCCTGGTCGACATTATTAACCAGGAAGAATCACTTAATGTTGCTTCAGGAGAACTCACCGGAGAATGGGAATGAATACGGAAGGACCCAACAAGTCAATTGAACGAGCAGCCAAGTGGTACGATCAATATCACATCAAACAACCTGACTTTAAGGAAGGGGACAAGGTCATGCTAAACGCCAAAATCATTCCGACCAAGAGACCCTCCAAAAAACTCGGCGCCAAGTTGATCGGACCCTTCATTATCGAAAAGACAGTGGGCAAACGGGCCTTCAAGCCCAAACTTCCTTACAACTTGAAGATACATCCCATCTTCCACGTTTCCTTACTCGAACCGTTCAAGACCTCCGTACTCAACCCTCTCCCGGAACAGCCTGAACCACTGAAGATAGAAGGTGAAGAAGAATACTTCATAGCCTCTATCACATACGATACCAAGAAAACACTCGAGTACCTAGTTCAGTGGGAAGGATATGGACCTGAGGAAGCAACGTGGGAACGCCAAAGCGAACTCCTAATGGATGATGGCACACCAGTGGATGCCCTTCAGGAATTCCGAGAATGGTATCCAGAAAAAGAACAACAGGCAGAGTCTAAACTATAAGGCACTGAGAGGAAAAGAGCCTAACGTGCACTTCATCAACATACACATACCCAGGCAGAGTATCTGTCAACCAAGGTATAATGGACTCAGCCTCACGAACAATAAGTACGTGAGGAGCTAACACTTACTTCGGGTACTGCCAAGTTGCCACGAAGATAGTGTTCAAGGAGTCGAGACGCTTACCGAGCCAATCCTCTGGTGGCAGGTACGTCTTTAATGGGAAGGCAAGCGTCCTTACCCAAAAACCTTCGTTAGCCTATGAGGCTGTCCTTACCAAGACTAATTAGAGGCATAGCCTATAGTCAGGACATCATGGAATATTACCTTGAGTACGATCACGGCAAATTAAGTTACTAAGGTCAAGGTAAGAGATCCACCGATGCTAAGCTGTATAGCTTATATTCTTTTAAGAAATTAAAGAATAATAGCTAACAGGCACTCGGGATGTGTGCTCTAAGAAGGGGAGTACTGTTACAGGCATAATCGTTCTCATGCTATAACACCGTCTTGTTAAAGTGTCGTCGAAAGGTACTACCAACTATAAGGCCTATTAGTCGAGTGTTTAGCTAACCCGATGCTAGTCAGGCTAGTGGTAGTGGAGCTTTTTCAGTTAAGAAGTAAGTAGCTACTGTTACGGCTAAGGTGGAAACTTGCCTACCACTGTGGCAAGGGGCAAGGGTTCCACTACTAATTAGCTGCCACGGCTAAAGGTGAAGACTTACCCGCCAAGGGGATAACGCTGACCCTGCAATCGAACATAAGACCAATGCTGATTGACCGGACTGATCACCCGTTAGGCTTGGCTGTTGATTCTCGCATCGTTTAGATAGGGCAGTACTACGGAAGGGTGTGTCATCCGGAATGCAGCTTGATGCATACACTCGAGTTACGGAAGCTTTATTTATATACGCACATGCATTAGTACATTCGTTATCTTTGTCCCGTACTATTTTTGCATGTTTTCGTTACGTGTGCCTATTACCACGGGTATTGGCATTGATAAGGAATCGCCGCATTGCCAGCCAATTATTCATTTGTTGACTCCTCATATATGGCTGCGCTGAAGTCTATATAAGCGCCGGCTGGCGATAGCATAGTTAGAAGAATCAAGACACTAGCGGTGTCCTAAGTCCTCTATAACTCTGAACCTATCGTTCCATCATTACGCCCGTGAATCGCTCCGCTCCGCTGCGTGCTCCCCCCGAGTAGCTGCCCTTCCGGTCCGCCGAACATACACCTCCGTAGCCACCCCGGCACCGCCGTATACACACTTCCGGGACGATTCCGGCACCGCCGTATACACGCCCCGTAGCCGTAACATCCGTTTCCAGCGCACGGCGAAGCCGAGCCCCTCACGCCCGTAACAGCTACTAAGATTAGCAATCTTGGTTACTAACTCTTCCGGTAGTTCCTGTTGTACTAATTCTTTACTTGTACGATAACCTTTTCTTATCTCTCTATTTATATTGGTCTTTGCATAGCAACCGGAGTTATAATGGTATTTTTAGACAGAGGCTTGCATTAGCAGTTTCAAGTTCTCGTATTTGTTGTCTAGAATTTATTATAAGGGTTGGTCAAAAAGAAAGACTGCCACTTGGCATTTTTCAGGGTCTGGCTTGATCTCCAGAATCCGTTCGGGCTGAATTTGTTAACAGCTTTGAAGAACTATATTTTGTATAAATAGTAGCCTGACCCACCAGAGTTAGAAGGGCAAGGACCCGGAACTCAACCCTAACAAATATAAAGCTTTCTTACTACCTTAACTACTTTATTTCCCGTGACTTATATTTAATTATATTTCGCGACGCACTTAGTTATTTAGTAAACGGCTTACTTCCAACATACCCCATAACACAGTCAGTATTAGTCTTATGTTCAATTATAGAGTAAGCATTATCCTCTTAGTGGGTAAGTCTTCACCTTAGCTATGACAGCTAGTTAGTAGTAGAACTCTTGCCTCTTGCTATAGTGGTAAGTAAGTTTCTATACTACCTGTAATAAAGACTATATATAATCTATAAACCTTGTACTAATATGCACACATGCATTGGTTGTTACTATTTCTGTTTCTAATGCATGTCTCCTTATCCACATGTTTTATCTATATTTATTATTTTTTTTTTTTTATATTATTAATTGCTGGCTGCTCTACAGGCTATAGTGATGTGCTATTGATTTATAGAGAACAAAGTAACTAGAATCAGTCTCCCTCCTTCCTCTGAACGACCCTAAACGTAGTTAAAAGAAAAGTAACGTCACTCTCCGAGCATCTCCATCAGCCTCATCAGCGGGTCTTCTCCCCCCTCCCCTTCGACCCTTGGTGGTCTCCTCACGTGATCCTCCCCCCCGGCCACCTCCGCCGCCACACTCTGCACTGACCTAGCAGATGTTTCATTGTCTCCTCCTCCTCCCCGCACCACCTGCACTCTGGTCCGTCCCCTTCCCCAATATGCCACCTCCAAGCACGTAGACCCTTACCCCCCAGCAGTCCCGCCAACCTCCCTATCAGGTGCCCAAACCTCTCTAGTGGTCTATATGCCAATTCCAACCGGTTTCTCTCCCCCGCCCTCTCCCTCCTTCCTCTTTGTCTCATACCGGCTTCTGTAACAACCTCTGGAGCGCGCTGCAATGCAGTACCTACTCTCGCCGCCTCATCCGCTGCCTTGTTCCCAGCAATGCCTCTATGAGCCTTGACACATAGAACTGCCAAGTCCAGCTCCCCTCGCTCCACTCTCTTCTCCCACGCCTCCCTGAGCCGGTTCGTCGCTCCGTCATGGGTGAGACCCCCCCTCGCCACGTCGGTCATTCTTTTAATCGCATGCCTTGAGTCTGTTATTATAAGTAGCTCCCCTTCCACCCTCCCCATCGCCTCGCCAATCGCCATCAACTCCGCGTCATTTGCCGTGGCATCCTCTCCTAAGTATACCGACTTCGACACCCCCTCCCTGACCCACCCCGCCCCTGCTGTACCCCCCATCATGCTCCCGTCGGTGTAAACCGGTATCCACCCTTCGTCCTTGACGTCGTCGATGTGTCTCTCCCACTCCTCTCACTCTGCGTCCCTTTGTAGCGTCGATATGACAGCCAACGGTAATTCCTCGCCATGCTTTAATGAACCTCTCAAGTATACCGTTCCCCCTTCCCTCTCCCTCAATCTCTCCCCTTCATATCTCAGCGCCCTCGCCTCCACTCGGGTAGACTCCCACCTCACAAATGTCTCTACAGACTCCAAATTGGCCAGCCCCTCCACCACATCTCGCCTTGTTCCCCAGGGTGCATGCGTGATTCCTCGTGCCACCGTATATTGCCACTTCTCCAGCTCCCTCAGCTTCTTCTCCCTTGGCGCTCCGTGTGCATAATCGTGCCATGCCCATGCCCTCCAGGTTGCGATTTTCCGTGCGATACTTGTATATATCTTTCTCCGTTTCGCCGGCGCCATCCTGGTAAGGCGTGCTGCCGTCGCCCACGCTGCTTTCCCCAGGCTATCTATATTCATCGTGTTATTGTCATATCATGTTGATGGCCGGGAAGTCTATATAAACAGGCCAAATAGATAGATAGAAGAAATCAAGACACTAGCAGTGTTCTAAGTTGAACTCTAACTTAACGCTCTCGCGTAACCTTTTGCCGTCTGCTTCGCTACCTTCGTGAAACCGTAGTCGCCTCAGTGCCACTCTCGCGAGCCCAGCGATGCCTACGCTAACACTGCCACTCTGCCTATCTTCACGTCCCACTCCTTTCCCATCCCCTTCCCCGTTTTCAGCCTTGTAAATGCTGTTGCAGCTCCCCTCCTCCACTTCATCACCGATCCCCCCCCGTATCCTATTTCCCTCCTTTCCGCTGCTCGCAGTCATTTCCACTTCTGCCGTAGCCCCCCTTCTGTCACCACCGACCTCCCTATCTTATTCGCCGCCTTCTTCGCCTCGACGTCCGCCGCTTCATTTCCAGTGATGCCGATGTGTGCCTTAACCCACATCAACTTGATGTCGCCCCCCCTTTTCTTCCTTTCTGCGATCGCCTCCACTACTCTTCTTAAATCACCGGTTCGTGCTCTTCCTAGTCTCCCCGCCTTCTTTACCGCTGCGATTGCCGCCTATAAATCGGTTAAGATAACCAAGTCTGCCAGTGCCGGTGCTGCCCTCTCTATCCCCTTTCTCATCCCTCTCACCTCCCCATCCCACACCGTCGCCCCCGTCCCCATTTCTTCTCCTCTACCGTTCCACTTCCAAAAGCCCCCTCCTACCCTCCCCTTCCCATTCATACTGCTGTCTGTGTAGACCACCCCCACCTCTTGTGTTGCCCAGAAGATCGACGACTCCCACTTCTTCACTCCTCGTCCTGCTCGTCCTTCTCTATTTGTTTCTTCCACTTCCACTCTCGCGCATCTTCCTCCCCATGACACTTCGTCCACCCCCTCCGGCATAACGAAGCTGACTGTGCTTTGTACGCTCCCCGCCACTGACTCGAACCCATCCTTCTTCTGTGTCGCCCACCCCATGCTCCAATCCTTCCAATCTCTACCTCTCTCCTCCACGTCTCCCTCCCTCCTAAAGTCTGCCATCTATATGTCTCCACATCCTTCCGGGTCCCCCATACTCCTCGCTACTAGCCTTGCTTGTATAGCGTTCAATTGTCACAGCACACCTACGCACGCATCGATATCATCCTTTTCCGCAGCCGACAAGTCAAACCGAGCCGACGTGCCAAGCCGGAAGGTGAGACATTACTAATAGCCGACTCGGAAAGGCTTGACAAGCCGTCCCGGTCCGGTTGATTAGCCCTCTGACAGCTCATTGATATGGCTTCCAATATTAGCATCACTATTGCCGTTCTTGCATTCCGGATTCTCTTTCTCATATTGTTATAGTCCTGTATTCCCTTTCTATGTCAATTCCCCAGCATTTAAGGGCCCCAAGCCCGCCTCTGTAGATAGCTCTTCTTCTCCTTGTCCGTTGTCTTGTTAATCAATAGACCCGTCTGGTTCCTCCTACTCCTCCGCCGCTGCCCTTGCTATAGTCTGTGATCCCTAGCCGCCGAGCCGCCGCCGCCGTAGTCCTCGACCCATAGCCGCCGAACCGCCGCCGCCGTAGTCCTCGACCCATAGCTGCCGAACCGCCGCCGATACCCAAGCTGACCGTACCCCTTGGCAAGACCTCCGCCCAAGCCCAGCCACCAACGTTACACCAATGCTGTTTCTGTACTCTCCACTCTAGCAATCCAGGAGACTTTCTGTATTGCCACTCCGTGAACTGCGCCTGTGCGCGACAACCACTTCGACAGGACGAGCGTTTGGAAGGGACTCCGCAACCGCAACGCCCCCCACAGCGAAACCTACACAGATCGAAAGTTCTCAGCCCGCTGAGTCTTTTGATCTAATTTTTATTCCAAAATATCGAAGTCCTCAAGTTTCCCCCTTGGGGTGAAGTCTTGAGGAATCTTTCAGCTCCCACTCCGTCGCCAGCACACCTCAGCCCCTGTCTTCTTGGCACTCCACCATGGATCGAACCAATAGATTCATGGCACTGGGCAGTCCAGCACCGAAAAACACAAATACAGGTGCCAAAACAGTGCCTGCCAAGAGCACCCGTCTCGAGGCCCTGATGCACAAGTCTATCGGCGAACGGCTCGGCGGAGTCAATATGTCCGACATGCTTGATGCAATGGGAGACGTCATACAACAGAGAGATTCTTGTATAGAAGACCAAATGAAAAGACCAAACTTCGAGCCAACAGACAGGTTCCTTTACCAGATTCGCCGGGTGCATGTGTGTCTTAACCGTGTTGCAGTAAGGGTGGGAGGTTTTGATTGCACGACATTTCACAGGAACATCATGGCAAAAAATTTTGTGAAGGAAGGAGAAACACAGACTGATCCGGAGATACCACCAAAGCTATCTTATGCAGCAGTCATCTCCCAAAACATTCCGCCAAGCACACTCCCGAAAGGGAACAAATCGGACCCACCTTCAGCGCCGCCACCAGAAAGCCGAACAAAGTCCACCGCTTCCCGATCCAAAAAAGCAAAAAGGGGACAGAGTACCAGTCCCCCCAAGCAGGAAACGTCCAAAAAAACCATCTCCAATACCATCTCTGAAGCCAATCCCAAAGGAAAGAACACTCCCGCAATCCGGCCGTGCCATTGTAGTGCATGGAATTGCGGTGACAAAGAAACTCGGGAAAGTAAGAGATTGGATGGAGACTGCGAACCCCTGGATGGGAAAGATTGTTGCTTTTTTTTTTTTTTTTTTATTTCATTGATCGTATGCCGCCCTATGGGCTATGACGATGTTTAAGTACATAGAATAGGAAAGTAAAGACTGTATGTATAACCCCTTACTCCTTCCCTGCCCACTCGAGAATCTCCGCCAAGTTCTTTTCCTTGTGAAAGATTGTTGCGGCAAGATGGTTGGTAAAGAAAGAGAGGAGGGAGGGAAAGAAGGCTAGCTCGGTTGTCATCTACCTGGAGGGGGAGGTGAAATCGGATAGCCAAACACCAGCGAAGGTAAGGTTGTCAGGCAAGTGGTACGATTCGTGCCTGTATGACTGGGACAGAAATTCAAAGGTGGACAGAAAGGGGAAGAGGAGGGACGTGGAGGAAATGGACTTGACGACGTAATCTTTCATTTTTGGAGGAGCGGGTTGTCTCATGGGTTTTATTTCCTCTATTCCCTTTTGAATGTCGGTGTATATAGTGAGTTGTTTGTTTTTAGGTGCCTGTCTCCGGGCCATAAGGACTTCGGTCCAGGGACCCTGCCATGGCGAACAGCTGCAAGCGGGGTTATGTGAGATAAAAAAAAAAAAAAAAAAAAAAAAACTGCGCCTGTGGCTTTCTTTAGTACCTGGTACTGAACCTTTTCCATTTCCCTTCTCCACTCCTTCTGCCCCCTCCATCCTATTTCCGAGTCCCACATCATTACCGCCCTAATCATCTCCGCATACAATTGACTCCAACTCTGTGGGCTCATCCTCCACTGCCTTGCACCCACCCCCATCATGGCTCCCATGAGCTTTCTCGCCTTTTCTATCCTTGCCTTCCAATGGAAGTCAAAATCTAGAGTCGAATCGAAGATTACTCCCAGCCACTTCACTTTCTCCACCTCCTTTCTCTTTCTCTTCCCCTTGCCAAAGACGATATCCTCATATTTCGTTCTCTCCAGCGGCACCTTCCACTTCTCTGCCACTTCCCCCATTATCCTTTCCAGCTTCGCTCTCAATCTCTCTTAGTCCATCACTCCCTCCCAATCCCACACCGTTACATTAATATCATCAACATACAATGGGACTTCGCATTCCACTTCCGGACACTCCCTTCTCAGCGTCTCCTCCAGGTCCTCCAGCATCGGCACCAGCCATATGAGAAAAATGACTGGTGATAACGGTGATCTCTACGGCATTTGCTCTCTCCTCCCCCCTAATTGCCCCGTCCCATTCCACTGTAAACATCCTTTTCCTGAAAAAACCCTTCAGCCACCCCCCCCACCTCCTCGCCACTTTGTCTCCCTGTATTCTTCTTAACACCTTCTCCCCTTTCACATTATTGAAACCCCCCTTACATTGTCTAGGCTCCATACCAACCCCCCTTTCCTTGTCAGGCACCAGTGGGTCTTGGTGACCGCTCTCATTATTACTTCCGCAGCGTTTCGCCCTTTCTGGCTGCCGAACTGATGTTGGTGGAAGAGCTAGTCTGCTTTCTGCAACTCATTCGCTACCACTTTCTCTCCCAGCTTCGCCACACAGTTAATCAGGTTTATCGGTCTCGAACCGATACATATTGCTTACGATACTGAATAAGTTTGTCTTACTTTTTAGTAATTGTCAGTCAAGATAACTACTCTAGAATGAGGGGTCATATTATAGCTAAAGTGAGACTCACTTGATAAGAGAAACACTACCCTGAACTATTCATAAGACCAATGCTGCTAGAGCGGACTGATTACCTGTCAGGCTTGGCAGAAGGTTCTTTGTCTTCTGAATAGGGTAGTGCTAAGGAAGTGTATGTTATTGTTGCTTGTAAGGTCTTTGTACCTGGCACTCGGTTTACGAAGCTAATATGCACACATGCATTAGTACATGTTACTAGCATGTGGCCACCTCGCGACCGCGAGGGTGAGTGTAGGTGTAGCGGTAGTGGATAAGGGACCCTTAAAGTCGGCGCCAAGTGACTGTACACTCTTTACCAGTTCCATGACCGTACAATCTCGTTTCTCTGCATTTATTCATATCAGTATATTCTCATTGTTATTTATAATATCACGTAATCCCACTCCTGCATCCAGGGAGCTCTAGTATTAATTTTATATATTTTGTGGAGTATAATGCTAATAATTGTAGAACCTATAGATAGCGAAACCCTCGTTACAGCCCATAAACTCTACCTAAATTCCGGTTAATATCTACCCACAATGATATTGCTCAGATGTCCAGCATATGCCCTTTCATGTGTACCTAGCTTCCTTATCTGGCCTCTAGCACCATGCCGTACCGGTCCAGCGCATTCTCATTTTGCCCCATCTCGCACCATCAAGGAGATCTTATTGTATCTGTCAAATTGAGCCATACCGCCTCACTTTGCACCATAGAAAGGGGCCAGCCTTAACTGTGAATTGAGCTCATTTTACCATGTTCCGCGCTGCTAGGTGGGTCCTGCCGTACCTATCAAATTTGGCTCATTCTGCTGTTCTCACATTGTGGAAAGAGTCCGGTCAACTTGAGCTCATTCTGCCTCATCTCACGCCATCGAAAGGAAGCTGTCATATCCTGTTAAATTGAGCTCATTCTGCCTCATCTTATACCATCAAGAGAGACTGCCATTCCTATTGAATTCGGCTCATTCTGCTGCATCTCATAAGGAGCTATCATGCCTGTCAAATTCTGCTCGCCCTGCTGTATCTCATGTTGGCAAGAGAGATCTACCAATCCCTGTCAAATTCGGCTTATTCTGCTGCATCTCCCAGGCTGAAATAGACCTGCCATACCTGTCAAATTTGACTGTCGTTCTGCTGCATCTTGTGCTATCGAATAACTATCAAATTGCGCTCATTCTGCTATATCTCATAATGCGGAAAGAGTCCTATTATACCTGTTAAATTTGGCTCACTCTGCTACTCTCCTGTGGAAAGGTGCTACTATACCTATCAAATTGAGTTCGTTTTACTACATCTCATGCTGGTAAGAGAGGTGTGCCATACTTATGAAATTTGGCTCATTCTTTTGCATCTCGTGCCGTAGAAGAGTCTTGCCATACCTATATACTTGTTAAAGTTAGTTTATTCTACTATATCTTGTATTGTCAAGGGAGACGTACATACCGGTCCAATTGAGTTCATTTTGCTGCATCTCGTGCTATCAAGAGAGACCTACTCTTTCTTTTTTTTTTTTTTAAATTTCACGTAACTCCGCTTGCAGCTGTTCGCCCTGACAGGGCAAGAGAGACCTACTGTACCTGTCAAATTCAGCTCATTCCACTGCTCTTACGCTATGGAAGGAGTCCTGTAATACTTGTCAACTTGAGCTCATTCGGCCACATCTCGCGCCATTGAGAGAAAGCTGTCATACCTGTTAAATTGATTTTTTTTTTTTTTTTTTTTTTTTTATTTCATTACTCGCGTGCCGCCTGATAGGCTACGGCGAGGTGTTAGGTACATAAAGAACAAATAGTAACTGATAAATCATAAAGAGACGTAGAGTGTGTGAAACAAAGAAACTAGCTCGCTGCCCAGTCCAACACCTGAACCAGTTTCATCCCCTCCTTCTCCCCCTCTTTCTTTTTCCCCTTCTCCCCCCCTTTGGCATCTTTATCCCCGCCTCGCCTCCCGGTAATCTCTTCTTCCACGCCTCACAGTCTTTCGTTATGTGTCTGTAATTCTCGAGGGCTGTTCCACACCACCTGCACTCCGGTGACTCTTCTTTTCCTATCTGGTATCTCCATTGTCTCAGTCCTTTGTCCCCCATTATGCCTGCGAGTGTGGACACCCTCCTTCTGGTCCCCAGGTATTCCAGTGGTCTGTACGTCAGTTGTAGTCTCTTCCTCTCCTCCCCTCTCCTGCTCTTTGCCTCTTGTCGGATGCCGGCCTCCGTCACTGTCTCGTCCTGGTATTGTAACGCCGTGGCTACTTTGGCTGCCCTGTCCGCCTCGGTGTTACCCACTATCCCTTCATGTGCTTTAACCCACAGGAGCGCCAGGTCTCGGTCCCCTCTCGACGTCCTCTCCTCCCACCTTCTCCTCACCAGCTCCGCTGCACCCTCCGGCGTAAGGTCCCCCCTGGCTATCCCCTAATCCTCGTCACCGTGGTCCTGGAGTCTGTGATAATTAGCAGCTCCCCTCTCTCCGCATTGCCTCCCCAACCGCTATCAGCTCAGCATCATTGACCGTGCATCTTTCTCCCAGGTATATTGATGTGTCTTTCCCGGTCTGATGCACTCCAGTGCCCGTCTTGTCCTCCATTCTACTTCCATCTGTGTAAATGCTTGTCCACCCTTCATCTTCCTCCTTGGCTATTAGCCTCTCCCACTCCTCCCTACCTAAGTCAGATGGATGTATCGGGTGTACATAGAGAGGAAGGGGGTCTTTATGCTCCAGCGACCCCCTCAGGTATCTGGTATCTGGCTGTGGTCTTCTGACTGGCTCTTCTTCAAACCTCAGTGTTCGGGCTTCTACCCTGTCTGCCTCTCCATACACGAACGTCTCGACAGATTCCAGGTTAGTTAGCCCTTCCACCACGTCCCGTCTCGTCCCCCATGGGGCCCCCGTTATTTCTCTCGCCACAACGTATTGCCACTTCTCCAGCAATCTAAGCTTTCGTTCTGGGGGGGCGTGTTGAACCGACGGTGTAATCCTAGCACCGACACGGAGGAATTATAGGCCGGCGGGAGGAATTATAGGCCGGCGGGTTGACTGATGGTTGACTGTGGCGTGTGAAAAGTTTTTACTGTGGCAATTGTGAAGGTCGCTGTGAAGGACATATAAGTCACGGGTCCTGTGCATACTGGAGACTTCTTCTGTAATGAATTAATCAATTCTCTCCGCTCGAAAGCGTGACTTCTTGAGGTTATGAGCCCGGAGCTTCACTAGCCAAACACGTTACCTATTTATCACTCGTCGCTCATCGGAGCATATCACTCGTCGCTCATCGGAGCCTATCACTCGTCGCTCATCGGAGCCTATCACTCGTCGCTCATCGGAGCCTATCACTCGTCGCTCATCGGAGCTTATCACTCGTCGCTCATCGGAGCTTATCACTCGTCGCTCATCGGAGCTTATCACTCGTCGCTCATCGTCACTCATCAATCGTCGCTCATCGGAGCCCATTACTCGTCAAGCTCATCATTTGCTGCTTACCACTATGTCGTCAGAAGGCGCCTCCTCCTCTTCTTTCTCTATAGCGAAATCCACGTCAACTCTCGACATTTCCGAAGTACTGAAAATCACCCCTCGCATCTCCAAAAAGTTGTCAAATGAAGATAACTATCCTGCGTGGGCCATTGAGGCCACGCGCCAGCTTCGGAGACAGAAGCTGCTTCAAATAGTAACTGGAAACGAAATCGAACCACCCTCCAACTCAACAGATCTCGCTTTATGGCAGGATAAAAGCGATAAAGCACTAGACTATATTATGGAAAGCTGTGAAGAAGAGCCACAACTAATGATAAGAGGAGCATCAACAGCAGCGGAAGCTTGGAAGATCCTCAAAGAAACTTACGAAGGAAGAACTAGAACCCATCTCGCTGCTCTGTTTTTTAATGTGGTACAATTACGGTTTGATGATCGAAAATTGACGATTACTGACCATATCATGGCCTTCGAATCCCATTGGCTTAAGTTAGCTACCAGTGTCGCCAGTGTCACCGCTGGCACTACATCGCTAGCAGCTGGAATTAAGAACTTCACAATCACTGATTCCTGGAAGGCGACCGCATTACTCAACACTCTTCCTAAAATTCAACCCTATATCAATATTATCGACAATATTACAACCAAGGAAGACGTACCAACATATTCGAATGTGGTTCTCAGACTCAAGGAAATTTCGCGACCTACTAGCAAAAAGCACAACTCTAAGGATGAACCTGAACCGGCAGCTGCCTTTGTCACTACCAGGATACCATGTGGATTTTGTAAGGCTCGAGGCTTCCCAGGCACATCGCATACCGAATCAGAGTGTCGAACCAAGAAGAGAGAGCAAAACCGAACTTCCAAGCAAGCAAATACAACTGAATCAACTAGTACCGAAACGAACACTACAGAATGGCTAAACTTTGCCTTTAATACCGAAGCCAGTACTACTGTAACTACCACCTCCGAAGCTGCATGGGCTCTCGATTCAGCATGTTCTCAACATATGACGCCCTACCTAGAAGACCTCATTGATGCGCAACCTCATATAGAGCCTATTAAAAGCTCAGCAGGAACTAGGATGTACTCATCTCATATTGGGACAGTATCAGTGGCCGGACTTTGGCTAAATAATGTGCTTGTTGTGCCAGAGTTATCACGGAGACTTGTGAGCTTAGGGGTACTTGAAAACGAGGGGGCAGAAATGCACATAGGAAAAGCTGGCAGGAAAATATCTCTTAAAGGCATAGAATGCAAGCTTAGGAAGGAAGGAAATCTATACATGTTCGAGAATAAGGTAGAAGAAGCACATGCAAGTATGAGTGAATGGCATGAAAGGTACGGCCATCTCCCCCTATCCGCTTTCAAGAACATTCAAGAAGCTCCATCATCTCTCCACACTTCCCAACTACAATGCGAAGCCTGCATGAAAGGAAAGATGAGCAAGCCTCCATCCCCTGCCCAGGAGTCGATCAGAACGACATCTATAGGTGAACTTATTCATTCAGATGTTTGTGGACCACTTCCGATTCAGAGCCTCAATAACTGTCGGTACTTCGTCACCCTTATTGATGATTATTCTCGACTGTGCATCGCCAAATCGATTCCAAACAAAGGAGTTGCTGCTGAAACACTTCAGTTGATGATTCAACAATTCACTACCATGACTGGGAAACCAATAAGGGCCTTGAGGACAGATCATGGAGGAGAGTTCAAGTCGAAAACTTTCCTTCAATGGCTTGAACAGCAAGGCATTATCAGCCACCCCACAGTTCCCTATCACAGTGAGACAAACGCTGTAGCTGAAAGACTGAACAGAACACTTATGGACTTAGTCAGGACCAATTTGCATGGGAGTGGAATGCCTAAGAATACATGGAATCTAGCCTTGGAGTACTCGGTTTTTGTCAAGAATAGAATTCCGCACCGGTCATTGAAAGGCAAGTCGCCACTTGAGGTCGCAGTACCTGGTATCAATATTCAGGCGCAAAGACAGCAGTTCAGACCGTTTGGAGAGAAAGTGTTCGCCCATACATACACAGACAACAAACTAGGTGATAAGGCAATGGTGGCACGGATAGTAGGATTTACACCAACATATGGGGTATACAAAGTCATTTTACCAGATAGACGAGTTACCCTGGCTAAGAATCCTAAACCCCGAAAAGAATCACAAGTAACATCTCTAATAGACCCTTCAATCGAACTTTCAGTACCCAAACCAGTCCAAATACCTATTGATTCGGCAACTATGCCAGGTCAGTTCCCTCAAACACCGGCAAAGCAGGTCTCTCAAGAATCAACAACCGGGGTAGCGAGAAGTACGGCGAAACCGGTGACTCAGTTGAGACTACCACCACCACCATCATCAAGCCAACCTATGAATTTGCCAGAGCAATCAGAACCTTGGTGGCAAAAGTATGGTGATACCTTCCCGGAAGCAGCAAGACAACGAGCGGCAGAATTCCAGCTACAACAAGAGTTCCAAGCGTCAAAATCTATAAGTGATGAGAGGCCGACCAGAGTCCCAAAACCAATCAAACGATTTGACCCCTCGGACCCCTCCACCTATGTAACAGAAGCGTGTCTGACTATTCAAGAGGCACTACAGAGTCCGGAGGCAAATCACTGGCAGGACGCACTTCAGCGAGAGCTTAAGCAGCTAGAGAAATACCAAGTTTTTGAGTGGGTAGATCAGGTACCAGCAGGAGCCACAACAGTAGATACAAAGGTAGTACTCCGAATCAAGTCAGAGCTAGATCCCACAAACCCCAAGAGGTATAAAGCAAGGCTCACAGCCAGAGGATTTACTCAACGACCTGGAATCGATTACCACGAGACATTTGCACCAGTCTGCAGGGCCGAATCCTGGCGACTCGCACTTCACCGAGCTATACAGAGAAACTGGGTAGTTGAGCAATTTGATATAGAAGCTGCATACCTGAATTCACCAGTTACTGAAGAACTCTATATTAAAGACCCACATTTTACTGGTACTCGAGCCTGGAGACTCAAGAAGGCACTTTACGGATTAAAGCAAGCGGCACGGAATTGGAATACTGTCCTCCATGACTTACTACTTTCAGCTGGGCTCTCCCAATGCAAGGATGATTTAGGCCTATACTTCAGTAACACAACCGTCATAACTGTCCATGTTGATGACCTGCTCGGAACGTTTGCCTCGCAAGACGAATGTGAACAACTCGTCAAACACCTATCAACATATGTTACAGTCGAACGGAAAGGCAAGCCCAGTCTATTCCTTGGAGTGCACCTTAGCTGGAGCTCAGAAACAGTCATGCTTTCAATGGCAACAGCGATCCGAGAGGTTTGCCAGCAACATGGAATCATTCAGCATGCACCTCACCCATACCAGGACCTAGAAATGAATGGGACACCTCTGCCGAATCCAAAACCCTTTCAGTCTCTTATAGGGGCACTACTCTTCATAGCTCGCATGTGCCGCCCTGACATCAGGTATGCAGTCAGTAGGTTATCCAGGAGAACAGCATCACCATCAGAATCAGATCTGCAAGCAGCAAGACAGGTGGCAGCTTACCTTCTTGGGACCGCAAATGAAGGGATAGAGTTAGGTAAGGGACTCGGACAAGATCTCAGAATAATAACCGATGCGGGTGAGGAACAATTGGAGGAAAAAGCAACCACGGGTATTCTGGTAATGATGGGAGATGCACCCCTGGGATGGCAGAGTAGAAAGCAGGATGTGGTGACCCTTTCCTCTACTGAAGCGGAATATATAGCTCTGGGGGAGGCTGCACAAGAGGCCTTATGGTGGGGAAAAGTATTGAAGGACCTAGACAGCAGAGACACATTTGTTCCACATGTGTTTTCAGACAGTACCGGGGCCTGCAAACTGTCAGACAACCCGGAATTCCACCAGCGGACTAAGCACATCAGGCGGCGCCATCACTTCGTCAGGGAATGTGTGGAGAATGGAGAGCTTCTTGTTTCGTGGATATCAGGGAAGGAGAATCCAGCTGATGGACTAACCAAGGTATTAACAGGACAGAAGTTTACGAAGTTCAAAGAGTACCTAGGAATGATGATTGGGAGGAAATATTGAAAAGATGGGACCAAGATCTGGAAGGAAATATAATGTTGGGAGCGTTCATGTGGACTGGTGGACCGTGGCTGGCAATAATGGGTATTGACTTTCAATGGGTGCTAGATTAAGAGGGGGTGTTGAACCGACGGTGTAATCCTAGCACCGACACGGAGGAATTATAGGCCGGCGGGAGGAATTATAGGCCGGCGGGTTGACTGATGGTTGACTGTGGCGTGTGAAAAGTTTTTACTGTGGCAATTGTGAAGGTCGCTGTGAAGGACATATAAGTCACGGGTCCTGTGCATACTGGAGACTTCTTCTGTAATGAATTAATCAATTCTCTCCGCTCGAAAGCGTGACTTCTTGAGGGCGCCTTTTGCGTACCTCGCCCATGCCCAGCAGCCCCAAGTAGCAATGTTCCTGGCTATGCCTGTGTACAACTGTCTCCTTTTAGCTGGGGGTACTCCGTTCAGTCTGGCTGCTACTCTCCACGCTGCTTTGCCTAGGTGTAACCGCCGATTAAAATGATCATCGAATTTCAACTCCCAATCGATGCGGAACCTCTCCGGACAGGCAGATTCTGCCTGCAGCTCCCGGACCTCATCAGACGATAAACTTTTACGCCATGACCCTGTGAGACAGGTACCAACATTGCGGAATAGTAGATCGATTGTTGGTACAGGCAGCTGGAAAATGTCTATAAATTGGCCTACTTGGGTAGTCAGGTGTTGATAACATAGCTTCAGCTTTCAAATCAAACCCAGCTATCAATTCTACAGCTACGCATACCTACCCACATCTACAATGGATTCTTCCTCTCTTGCTAGCTGGACACCGCATGTTGATCTACCTGTGTCTTTGATACCTACCGTACGCAAGTATATTGAGGCTATTCCACCTGCAGAAAGGTTACCTCCCCTGGCAGATGAACAGTTTGAGGATCCGGATAGTGCTTATGATCGGTAAGCTTGATTGCGTTCATGTTTTTAAGTGATAAATATCTAATAAAGTGAATAGAATACAAAATGCTGCTTTTGTAGCAGGGTTTGCCATAACCAAAGAATGCGGTTCATTGGTGCAGGGGCGAGTGCGCTTCTGGTGTGTACACTCGGGTAAAACAAGGAATACTCGCCAAGTTACAAATGATACTAGAAAAAGACAGACTAGTTCATTAAAGACAGGATGCCCATATCGAATATATGTATCTTTGAGATCTGTTAGTACGGAGGCTACTGGCACTAAAGAGAAGGTCTGGAAGATTGGTCTCGGAGATACTACCCATAACCATCCAATGGCACCAAACCCTCTAGTGTATTCTGTCCATGAAAAGCGCCATCCTGATTTTATTCGTCTACAAGCTCAGGCTCGAGCTCTTCGAGAGGCCCGATGTTTCTCACAATACCGCACTTCGTATTCTGGCAAATGAGACATTACAGCTTCGATCATCTACCTACTACAATACTCAGCGATCTAAGACCACACCTTCTATGAATACAGCAGGACAAATGCTTGCAAATATTCGAGCAGGCTTAACAGAGGCTGGATTTCATTACCGATCTCGATACTCCTATACCCAAGAAGATGGTACTTCAGTTCCACAATCGCGACAACTAGAGCAACTCTTTTTCTGCACAGACGATCAAATTAAGCTTGCTCGCAGATTTGTTTCTCAATTTGTAATGCAAATTGATGCTACATTTTCTACTAATATATTAAAGCTACCTCTTTCTAGCTGTATCGGCATAACTAATACTGGTCTCACATTTCCATTTGCTTTGTCATTTATTCGCGCGGAGAGTAAAGAGGCATTTGATTTTATTTTTGACTGTTTGGATGAACTTTTCTGGGTTGATGGCAGTGCTAGACCTCGGGTTATTTTAGCTGATCAAGCAGCTGGGCTCCTGGCTTCCTTTCAACTACGTTTTAGGGATAGTTCTGTCCTACATCAACTGTGTGAGTGGCATGCAGCTGAAAACATCAAAGCGCGTCTCACCAACTCAGGCCGCTATCATAAGACAGTTCGTAATGTCTTAGGCAACTACATTTGGAGATACATCAAAGCGTCAACAGTGGAAGCACTAGATGAGGCACGAAAAGAGCTCCTAGACCAGCTTTACGATCCCGAAAAGGAGTATCTACGTATACATTGGATTCCTAAAGAAGTACAATTCTGCCGCGCTTATACAACTACCTACCCAAATCTTGGCTGTTTTTCAACTCAACGTACCGAAAGTTATCATCGCCCACTCAAAGAAGGCCTTAATATGCAACTTAGTTTAGAGGCAGCAGTTAAAGCATTAACAGCCCATGTTAAGCTATTAGCACAGAAGGTTGATGAGGCAGAACGTGATAGTCGAACGAAAATTCCTATTGGAATTGATCAAAAGATATTTAGTGCTTTATTGCATAAAGTATCTTTATTTGCTTTAAATCTTTTGCGTATTGAATGGGCAAAAGCATCAACAAATTCGGATTCTCAAACTGATTGCAGATGTAGTATTACCTATCAATATGAGCTTCCATGTCACCACAAGCTCAGGCCGTTGTTTGAATTGCAGACACCAATTCCAATTACTTCAATTCATTCTAGATGGTTATTAACTACATCCGAGTCAATCGAGCCTACAGTATCTATGTTTGAAACAACCGGATCACGATCGCAAACAGCACCGACTGGATCGTCAAGCTCGCATATATTGGTAAAATCATCTGTTGAACTAGAGCAATTTCACGCCAATCTCTCTAGTGAAGAAGCAGAGCGGTTTGCTTACCTTCAAGCCCGTCAAACTGCTCAACTTATTCGGCAGTTTGAAAATCGTCAGGCCTTGCAGAATATACCAGAGTGTTTACCACCTACACCTGCACCTCGATCGCATACTCTGAAGAGACTCCGTACCGCAAATGAACAAGCTCTTATACGTCTAGAGCAGCGCACTGCAAATACAACTGAGAATAACACCTCATATCCTAAGAACAAGAGACAGCGAAAGACGGAAGCTGCCAGCAGTGCGAAGGCTACCAGCAGTGCGAAGGCTACCGGCAGTGCGGCCAGAACAGATAAGAGAGTAATGTCAGAGAGTGAGGTGGTTCAGGAGACGCAAGATTTTATTTTTGTTTCCTCATCCACTCATTAGTTTGTTTCCTCATACACTTGTTATTTCAGATCCATTTTTTCATTTTTTGTTTTTTCCCTAATTGAGTAATCCCACATTCAATCTAGTTGCTCAGCATGGGTTGGTAGCGAGCGGGCATGTACGTACTTAATTATCCTTGTCTTTCCATCTACCTGTACCAACAATTGATCTACTATTCCGCAATGTTGGTACCTGTCTCACAGGGTCATGGCGTAAAAGTTTATCGTCTGATGAGGTCCGGGAGCTGCAGGCAGAATCTGCCTGTCCGGAGAGGTTCTGCAATCGATGTACAGTCCTCCTAGCCTGTAACTCTCTCCCTTGAACCCGATGATGATGGTTTCTGCTTTCTGTGGATCCAGTTCAAAGCCTTCCTCTGACGCTTCCATGGTCAGCTTCTCACGGTGTTCCCTTATGTCCCTCTTCAGCCCTCGGATGGACTTATTTGATATCACACTGTGGAAATCATCCACATAGGACCTATTGAACTCTCGGCTTTCGGCCTTCTCCGCCACTGGTGCTATCGCCACTAGAAAGATAACCGGGGATAAGGGTGACTGTTAAATTGAGCTTATTCTGCCTCATTTTTGCCTGTCAAGGTCATATCGGTCAACTTGACCACATCCATCCTCATCTTGCGCCATTGAGGGAGACTGTTATACCTATTAAATTCAGCTCATTGTACTGCACCTCACACCATTGAGAAGCTATCATACCTATCAAAGTGTCTGTCAAATTCGGCTCATTTTGCTGCATCTCGTGAGGTAAAATAGACCTACCATACCTATCACATTTGACTCGTTCTGCTGCATCTCGCACCATTGAGAAGCTGTCGTGCCTGCCAAATTGAGGAGCTGTCGTGCCTGTCAAATTGAGGAGCTGTCGTGCCTGTTAAATTGAGGAGCTATCGTGCCTGCCAAATTGAGGAGCTGTCGTGCCTGTTAAATTGAGGAGCTGTCGTGCCTGTCAAATTGAGGAGCTGTTGTACCTGTCAAAGTGCCTGTCAAATTCGGCTCATTTTGCTGCATCTCGCGGGGTGAAATGGACCTACCATACCTGTCAAATTTGACTCGTTGTGCTACACCTCACACCATTGAGGAGCTGTCGTGCCTGTCAAAGTGCCTATCAAATTCAGCTCATTTTGCTACATCTCGCAAGGTGAAATGGACCTACCATACCTGTCAAATTTGATTCATTCTGTTGCATCTCACACCATTGAGGAGCTATCATACCTGTAAAGTGCCTGTAAAATTCGGCTCATTTTTCTGCATCTTGCGAGGTAAAATAGACCTACCATACCTATCACATTTGACTCGTTCTGCTGCATGTCGCACTATTGAGGAGCTGTCGTACCTGTCAAAGTGCCTGTCAAATTCGGTTCATTTTGCTGCATCTCGCGGGGTGAAATGGACCTACCATACCTGTCAAATTTGACTCGTTCTGCTGCACCTCACACCATTGAGGAGCTGTCGTGCCTGTCAAAGTGCCTATCAAATTCAGCTCATTTTGCTGCATCTCGCGAGGTAAAATGGACCTGCCATACCTGTCAAATTTGACTTGTTCAGCTGCATCTCGTGCCATCGAATACCAGTCAAATTGTACTCTTATACCTGTTAAATTTGACTCACTTTGTTACTATTGTGCTATGGAAAGCTGCTGCTGTACCTCTCAAATTGAACTCGTTATGCTTCATCTCCTGATGGTGAGAGAGATATACCATACCTTTTTGACAGGGGTTCGGTATACGCCAAGAGGGATGTCTATATAGTACTGAGATAAAAATTTTCGAGAATAACTTGGGCCTCCTCTCTTATCGGGCCAATAGATTTCTATACTTTGTAGCTATGACCTGTTAGAGATCTACAGTAATGTCGGAGTGTCGGAGGTGTCGGATATCAGAGAGGTCCGTGATAAAGGGTGGTAAGGGCCCGAGAGCAACCTCATGCTCTATGTATATAGGTGTATTACTTTGGCTACTCTCTCTACGAAGGAATAACAATCATCTCTTTCTACCCAAAGCTCAACAGACCTCTACAAGTGGCTTCTGATCAGCACTTTTCATAAAACTGTGCAAATCTCTGTCAACTTGAGAAAGTCGTCCCATCAAACTAATCAAAGAGGGGGCCAAGTGCATGAGGTATGATGGGCAGGCCACTGAGGGTGGGCTGCGTCAAGAGTTAGTTCGAAAAAGAAAAGAGGAGAGGGAGCGTGCAGGGTTTGGGAAGGGCAAATTCGTAAAGTGGGGCAGGAGAGCACTCACAAATTACACATGGCTGCGGACTGGAAAAGGCGGAGCTATGTGGAGGAGGATGGCCAGTGGCGAGGAGGTACAATGTACATGTGGTGAGGCATGGAGTGCTGAGCATGTGGTGTTCAGGTGCACCGAACTGGAGCGACCCCAGAGGAAGGACAAAGATGGGGCGCATGTCACCTGGCAGTCCTGGGAGGACCTAGAGGAGAAAGGGTGGAAGCAAGAAGGTGTGGAGGGCGACCCGGTCGAGTACTGGTTTGCCTGCCTCGATCTGGGGTAGCCGGGGACGGAGAGCGCTGAGTGCTCAAGATGTGCATGTAGATTCCATAGTTAGGTGTTCCAAACCTGGCCCGGGTATATGGGTCCCTGCCATAGGCTGATAGCCTGTATGCGGGGTTACGTGAATAAAAAAAAAAAAAAAAAAAAAAAAAACTAATCAAAATAAAGATAGCTTGACTTCTATGATATTCTCCTGAATTAAGAATAAATCTATCTTAAAACTACCTCCTCACCTTCACCCCTTTACAACTCCGCAACTTGACAATGCGAAGGTAAGAGTCACTTTTATTCCATTGGCACTACTATATTAATACTGAAAAAAATATAGGTTATCGGGTTGTACTCTACTAAACTTGCTACTTGAGGAACTTGATTGAGAATGCACTATACGATTCAGTGAAGGGTTCAGCAAGCAATTCATTACGTGAGCTAACTAGCAGCTTAGCAGATGAGTTAGAAAGTTCAACAAACAAGTTCAGCATGTAGTTCTACAAGCGATTCGGCAAGTGATTCGGTAGGGGATTCAGCAAGCATTTTAGCGGGGGATTCAGCAGGCACTTTATTTTTTTTTTTTTTTTTTTTTTAAATCACATAACCCCGCTTGTAGCACTTGGCCATGGCAGGGAACAGCAGGCACTTTAGCGGAGGATTCAGCAGGCACTTTAGTGGGGGATTCAGCAGGGGATTCAGGAGATTCAGCAGCCAATTTAACAAGGGATTCAGCAGGCTATTCAGCGGGCGATTCAGCAGGCCATTCAGCGGGAAATTCAGCAAGTGATTCAGCAAGTTGTAGTTAATGGGTGGGCAACTGGAAAGTGGAAGTTTAGAAGAGATAGTGAGCGTAGTGGTGAGATTTTAGTTAGAGAAGTTGATTAGATAAACTTGACAGATATAGTTGTTGTAAATATGACTGCAGCGGAGGGATGTGTGTTTCCAGATAGGAATGTGACATCTAAGGGTAGAGACAAATTTTAAAGGTGCGGGTCTTGATAATACAGTGCTATCCTTCGGTGTTAAATGTACACCTCTATCAGTTTTCTCTTGATGTCACCCCCAGGGCGCATCACCCCTCTAGGCGCGTCACCCCCTAGGCGCGTCACTTCCCTAGGTGCGTCACCCTCCCCAGCAGTTGTATAGACCCCCGAGCGAAGCGAGTGGGGTCTCTCGGTAAGCATGTGTGCAAGCGGCTGTAAACATATGTTCAAACTCATCAGAAAAAGTCCTCGCGGTCGGAAGCGTACAATTTACTAACTCTGTGACAGCACTAATCCCGGTCGCGAGTGTTGCGTCAGCTCCCACCGCACACTCTGCCCCCATTGCGAGCGTAGCGAGCGGGCATTTTCTAGTAACTCAGTACTATAATAGATGTACGCCAAGAGGGATGTAACTCAGTACTATAATAGATTATCTTGCGTCTGTACTACTTCTTGCATGTTTCCGTTACGTCTACCTATTTATACAGATATTGGCATTGATAAAGAATTGCCATGTTGTTAGTCCTTTGTTGACTAGTAATGTATGACGGGCTGAATCTATATAAGCCCTGGCCGATGGCATAGTTAGAAGAATCAAGACACAAGCGGTATTCTAAGTTCTCTATTACTTTGAAACCTATCGTTTCCTTATTACGCCCGTGAATCGCTCCGCTCCGCTGCGCGCTCCACGCCAAACAGCTGCCCTTTCCGGCCCGCAGTATATACACCTCCGTAGCCATTTCGGCCTGCAGCATATTCACCTCTGTAGCCATCTCGGCCTGCAACATATTCACCTCTGTAGACTCTGGCCCACAGTATATACATCTCCGTAGCCATTTCGGCCCACCGTATACACACCTCTGTAGCCGTAACATCCAGTAGCTTCCAGTGTGTACCCCTCGCTGTCATGGAATTAAATCAACAATGGCATGGTTTCCTGAGTGTCTGTAATGTAAATTATGGTTTTCATAGATGAGTCACTTTTGTTTCCATCATCTTAGTCCTATGTGGCTGTGAGTCCTTCAAAGGAGTCTGGTACGTATTCTGCATTATCGACTATGTTTGCAATCCACTATGCAGAGGGTAGTATCGTCTTTCTCACTACTATTATTTCTTCGATCTGGTCCTCTGGGGGTTGTAGGTCCAAGGCTTCACTTCTTTCGATGAAGGCAATAATTTCAGGTGTTGTGACTCGTCCTTTCTGTATGTCTTCTACCATAATATCCCTGTGTGGGCCCTCATATTCGGTTGCCTCTGGGAACTTTCCTCGTCCTACTGCTAAAGTTGTGGCATCTTCTAGCCTCCTGGCCTCCTCGGATTTGTTGGCTCTGGTGTGTTCGATAATGTCCTGGAACCTATGGAGGGTCCACTGTTGGTCCTTCTGGATGAATATGATATTCTCTCGAGCTTTCCAGTTCTGGATATGGTAAAACTCTATATTGTTCACTTTGGGTCTTGGCTTTGTACCGTGTCATGACATGCTGTTGGACCGGCACGGGTCGGTCCAGTTGTTGGTGTGGCCTCTCTTGGCCTTGCCTGGTACCATCATAGCTTGGCTGGTGGCTGGTCTGACTATGATATCTATGTTGGTGTAGGTGGTAGCCGGTAGCGGGTGGCGAGGTGGCAAGCGCTAAGGTTGCGAGCGCTGAGGTGGTGGGGTGGCGGGCGCCGGGGGCCTGGTTCGAGTGCCACATAGTGGGTGTCTTTGGAGGTGTGGGTCACCATCGATGGGGTCTCATGGGCCCCCCGTGGGTTGTCAGTATGTCAATTTCGGGGGCTAGAAGGGGGAAGTTTTGTTGGAATGGTACATCCGTTGCATTTATGTTGCAGTTTCCTTTAATAGTAATTCACCCCGTTATCACTTGTTTCACTTGATTATTTCATGCATATGAACCATGTCTGGCGCTTATAGTGTTTCGGTTATTATTAGCGTTGACTCACACACCTCTCGGTTGGATTATGTTTTCCTTTTCTGTCATGGTATTGAAGTCACGTTATATCTCACTTTCTGTGTATATAAGTTGGGCAATTCTGCCACTTCTTAATAGATTAGACTCAACGAGCTTGCCTTTCATTCCCTTCGTGAATACAAGCATTTACCAAAAAGACTCCGCTTATTTTGATAAGTTTGCTGTAGGAAATTCTGGTCTGCGCGAGTTGTGAGATATCCAAAGTCTATTTTCTTGGGGGAAGGTGTTTGTTTCGGTACTTTGGGAGAGTTCTGTGAAGGCCCCACCACCGTCGGGCCGAGGGGCGTCGTCTGCTGTTGTCTGCTTGTCGCTGTGATGTCTAATGGTCGAGATATGGCCTCGGTCACGTGATGCTGGACCTGGACCGAGGAGGTTGTAGAGGTGTGTGCTGCATTTGTTGTCTCAATTAAGAATCCCTCCTCGTCATTCGTCTATGTCTGGCATCGCCGGTCTGTCAGGGACATTGGGCTTGTCCCCATTCCCCCTGCAGGAGGCGTGTACCCCCTCGCTGTCCCCAGATTTTTTTTTTTTTTTTTTTTTTATTTATTTATTTCATTACTCGCGTGCCGCCTTTTTAGGCTATAAGTCCCTAAATTGTGAAGCCACACACCCAATCTGGCGAAAAGCTCACATCGACAAAGGGCAATAAGACACCAGGCTAGTACGAGCCACACACCATTGGCCATTTGAACGGCCACACACGGAGCGAACAGACCGAAGACCGAAACAAGTCACACCACCTGCACATCGGGCTGAGGATGCCGCGACAGAGTAAGAAAAGTGAGAAGAATGAGCTGGGGCGAGGGGGTAGAGAGAAAAAGACGAACAAGGTGAACAAAATGGAATATCACCAGGTACAAGACTGGAAGTCGCATGAACACATGAAGTTCATTGTGGAGGAACAGCAGTGGACACTGCTCAGGTTCCATGACAATATCGAACACTAGAAGAAGGAAGGGTTGGTGGCCAAATTGGAGGGAACCATTTTTTTTTTTTTTTTTTTTTTTTTAATCACATAACCCCGCTTGTAGCACTTGGCCATGGCAGGGTCCCTGGGCAAGCCCTCATAGCCTGGAGACAGGCTAAACTAACTCTCTACGTACATGGCCCCCACGCGCCATCACCCCCGCTCTCCTAGCTTCTAGAACTTGACCCCAGCGAAGAAATTCTCCAAAACGTCATACTCCTCCCCATTCTCCGCTTTTCTCTTCCAATTCTTTTCCATGTCGCCCCACCTCTCAAAGCCTTCTGGACGGTTCTTCTGGTTCCTGCATCGGAAAGCGAGGTGCTCCCCGGTTTGCACCTCCCCGCACCTGCACTTATCCGACTCAGCTGCCCCTATCCTCTTCAACCACACCGCACACCTCCCTCTCTCCAGGCGCAAGGCAGTGAAATTGGATACTGCTATCCTATTCCACTCCATGACCTTTCCTCCTGCCCTGCCATGGCGAACAGCTACAAGCGGGGTCATGTGATATAAAAAAAAAAAAAAAAAAAAAGACCTTTCCTCCTCCAAAGCCGTCCACTTCTCTCTTCTCCTTCCTCCAGGCCTTCACCCTCTGGCGCACCCCACTTCCGGTGGCCACCTCCTTTCCCTGCATCACCGTCCCCTTCTTCGCCCACTCATCCGCCTTCTCATTTCCTGCGATTCCGATGTGAGCCTTGACCCACATCAGCTTCGCATCCCCTCCCTTATTCTTCCTCCTCGCTACAGCATCCACCACTCTCCTCACATCCTCGGTTTTCCCCTTTCCCTCCCTGCCTGCCTTCTGGATCGCCATGACGGCAGCCTCAGAATCTAAACAGATCAGTACAGGGACCTCCTCCTCCACACTCTCCAGCGCCTTTCTCACTCCCCTCACCTCCCCATCGAACACCGTCGCCGTTCTCCCCACCACCTCCGCCACGGCTGCCGACCTCCCCCACACCCCTGCTCCCACCTTGCTGTCCTCGATCTTGCTGCCGTCGGAGAAAAGGACTGCCCTTTTTCTTCCGGCTTCCCCGATCGCGGCTTCCCACTCCCCCCTCGTCTCCACTTCTCCTTTCCGCCTCTCCACCACTTCCACCTCCACCTTCTCACACCCCCCTCCCCACGAGATCTCCTCCCCCTCCTCCGAGAACCTCGCCCACTGACCTTGCCAGCGGTCCAGCACTGCTTCATACCCCTCATTCTGGACCACCGCCCACTGCACCCCCAGTCTCTCCAGTTTCTCGCCTCCTCCTCTCTCTCCTCACTCCCTCCGAAGTCGCCCGTGCAAAGCTCCGCCAGCTCTGACGGCGCCTCCACCCCCCGGACGATCGCCCTCGCTTGCGCGCCATCCAGGACCGTCTCCACGTCCTCCACTCCACACACCGCACTCACCCCTCCTACCCCGCTCCTCTCCCTCCTCCAGCCGCCTTCTTCAACACCTGCAGCTGGACTCTCTCCATCTCCTTCCTCCATCCCTTCTGTCCCCTCCACCCGATCTCGCTTCCCCACATTGCAACCGCCCTCACCATCCCCGTGTAGGCTTGCCTCCAGCTGCGTGGAGACATCCCCCAGTTCCGGTTGCCCAGTCCCGAGAGAGCCCCCGCCAGCCTCCGCGCTCGGCTCAGCCTGTTTCGCCAATGTGCGCCAAAGGTCAAGTTCTCATCGAAGATGACCCCTAACCACTTTAGCATCTCCCCTCTTTCTTCCACCTCCTTCCCACCCCAAAGGTTATCATCTCCCACTTCGACTCCTCCAGCGGGATCTGGTCTTCCTCCGCCACCTCCGCCATCGCCACCTTCACCTTCTCCCTGAGCCGCCCATATCCCAGTACCCGTGCCAGTCTAGGATCGTTGCTGCCAGGTCGTCAACATACGATGGCATGGAGGGAACCATTGGTAGGGCGGTGAGTAGGGGAGGGGTAGAAGATGGCAGGGAATACAAGGTGGTGGTGAAAGAGATTATACTGAAAGACATCCTAGAGGAAAAGGTGAGCACACAACAGATCATCGACTTCGTTGAGAAGAGCAAGGCACTGGACGAGAGACGCCCGGAGGACCAATTGCAGGAGACCATAGATGTGAAGCAGCCAATTCCGAACTTGTACGAGAGTGGAGCGGAGATACTGGAACCTGGGTACATGCCAACATGGACGAGGACGACGACAAGGAAAGCGTAAAATCGGAAGAGACAGTGGTGCCAGATCAGTGCAGTATGATTCACAGTGACACCCGAAAAGGTATCGGGACTAGTTTGCAAGATCGCCCTGCCTTGCTGCACGCGGGGTCATGTGATATAAAAAAAAAAAAAAAAAAAAAGTTCGCAAGATCTCCTTGATACTTGCTCTGGCGTCAATGCAGGAAAATTTATGTAGATGAACCCAAGTTTGGGTGTGCATGACACCTGCCATGGGAATAACTCAAGGTATGCATACAAACCTTGCACCACAGTATTGAGACTCGACATGCCTCTGGCAGAGTTAAACTATCTCAATCTCCATTCTAATGACCCCATTTATACGCTCCTGTAGTATTTAGCTTTTGCTATAACTATTGCTTTAATTGTATACTTGCTTCGAAAGGATATCCCGCTCGTATTCCCAATGGCGAGAGAAGCCTCATTGGAGTATCAGTGAGCCCTGGGGTAGAGATCAATGTAAACCTATGCCGGAAACCCAAAATCTCGCTCCGGAATCTTCTATTTTCAAAATCAGGAGCTATTCTTTATACCGGTGTCATGCGAAATAATGTCAACCTCAGCCGAATATCAGTCACTGAATTCCTAACCATGCCATGGGTTTCGACCGACTTAAAGCTAAAAGGTGTAAGTTACACCTTTTTAGGTTTCACCCATCCCGTACAAATTCTTGACACCCAAACTGAAGACTTATACCCAAGATTTTGTACCATATGGAAAACACTAGCATGATCTTGGCTGTCTTGAGCTCGAGCTGGCTCGGCTCGTGCCGCTCACTATTGCTTTCTCACATGCCTAGAGCTGCTATAGAAACAGTGATAGCTGCCAATACTACTGCTTTAGAAATATGTACGGAATTCAGCTAATTTTACCTTATCTCGTGCCTCACACTACTATAGAATATCCATACCTGCAAAAATATGTGCCTTGAACTGCTATAGAATAGCTGCTGATATAGCTGCTGGGCATACCTGTTTAATTTAGCTTAGTCTGCTCATTTTGCCTCATTACGTGCCTCATATAGCCATAGAACAGCAATATCTCATTTTTAGCTACAATAGAAATACCTTTTTAATTCTGTTCATTTTTTTATTTTTTTTTTTTATTTCATTACTCGCATACCACCTATCAGGCTACGGCGAGAATTCTGTTCATTGTATCTCGTCTCATACGTCAGGCTGCTATAGAAATGTGTGCCGAATTCAGCTCATTTTCTCTCATTAAGTACCTGGAGCTGCCATAGAACAGCTACAGCTCACGACGCAGCTGCTATAGGAATACCTGTTCAATTTAGCTTATTCAACTCATTTTGGCTCACCACATGCCTCACGTAGCCATAGAATAGCTGCCGACATCACTGCCATAGAAATACATATTGAATTCTGGTGATTTCGCAACTTACAGAACAGCCACCGCTTGTCAGGGTCTACCCGCGAAGCGGATATCCACCCACACTGGCCTGTAAAGCTGCGAGTGACAATTCGGTCTGATCAACCGATAGCTACAGTCTGGCAGTGAAACATGGGTTGGGCACGGATGTGTATCACAAGGAATGTCTGTTACGGTGTCTGCGATTGCAGCGAAGTGTAGGTGTAACTTAGGACAACGCTTGGAACTTGACCTTTGTATAGAGGCCGTGGAGGCCTCTATATATAGGCGTCCAGCGTGTCGGTTATTTGCATTATTCTATTTAACATTTGAGTGCTAACTAACAAGCTTCTCTCTCTTCACCATCATAACTATGAATGGCGTGATTATCATGCGTCATATCTCATCGCCTATCATTGATACTTTGTTGGGTCACCCTGATAATGTCGGCATGGTCAGAGCGTAGCGACAGCCACCGGACCTCTAGGAGCAAAGCCACCGAATAGACCTCCAGGATCAGAGCCACTGAACGGACCTCCAGGAGCAGAGCAACCGGATGGACCTCTAGATGAGGCGAGGCAGTGGCTGAGGAATGCCTATAGATAGAACATCGTGATATCATAGCATAGAGAGACAATAGAAGGAAGGCACGCCAGATTGACTATAAGAAGGGCCAGCTAGAGCTGCCCTGTTGAAAGGTCAAGCACCAAGCGTTGTCCTAAGTTACACCCTCATATTTACTACATTATCGTAGAAACCGTAACACCGCTACCATAGAACAGCTGCCATAGAAATACCTCCTGAATTCTGCTCATTTTGCCTCATTTCATGCTTGGCCTAGAATAGAACAGCCATGATTAGCGGTCGCTTTAAATATATATAGTTAGCGCCACTGAACTCGGCTTCTGTTGCCTAGACATTCCGCTCTAGCATCGAATGATCATAAACTTCTTTGGGAATAGGTACAATACCACCTTCTTTTTTTTTTTAGTTCACCTAACCGTACAAGCTGCAAGACTATAACAGGGAACAGTATCAGCTTCATATGTCGCACATAGAGTGTTTCACCTAGAAACCGCCCATCACCGGGAAACCGCCCAAATTTATGGGACAATGGATAAAGCTCCTGTGAATGAGAATGGCCCTCAGGTGGGCTCAAATTAAAGCCAGAGCATGGGAGAATATAGTAAATTATTTTTTGCACATTCCTTTTACCAATTTATAGCATATGAGTGGTGACATATTCTGGTATATATCCAACCCTTATATTAGCCATGCTGTGAGTCGCCATGTGTGGAAGAGCTTACCTGAAGTCTTATGTACTGAATATAAGCTCTATAGCCTATGCTGAAGAGGTGTGACAAGTTTGGTTGTGACTGCACTAATACCCATAGATGTCACGACCCGATGCCTGCATCGCCGCACTCAGGGTAACGGTTACCGGCTACCGACCGGCTACCGCTCGATCGCTGAACTTCCATGATAAGCCGGCTGCCGAACCACCAAGAGAGGCCGGTTACTGATCGTCCGCTAGATGTGAAAAGTCTGCTTTCGCCGCGCGTCCTTGTTGCGCGTCCTTGTTGTGAAAATTCTGTGTTTCGCCGCCATGTCTTTGCTTCTTGGCCACAGGGCCCACCATGTATATAAGGGCCCAATATGGCCGCCTTGTAGATAGTTCTTTCCTTCCTCATCTGTTGTCTTGTCAATCAACGATCCGCCTGGCCTGAGTCCATGACACCTCCGAACTCCTGAACTGTGACACCTCTGAACTCCTGAACCGTGACACCTCTGAACTCCTGAACCTTGACACCTCCGAAATCGCTAGAATCCGCTAGAACGTATCCCTTGGTCGTCTAGACAGCCCGCTTGTGATAATAGAGTACCAATAGCATACTCTAGTGAACATTTTTCCTATTTTGGTAAAGGTAATACTGGGTGTTTATGCAAAGAACATGAATAGGGACTGTCTAAAATCATAAAATAGCAATATATGTATAGGAAGATACTTTCTGAATAGCTTACAGCACTGGCTGCTGATTTGGACACATGAGTACTATAGTATATATATGTGTATAAAAACTCAATTACTCAACATAATGCATAGAAGTACTTGATTATATGAGACCATGGAGGCTCGAAGACATCGCTTAATCATTCAGCAGTTCATGCTATGAAGGCCATCTAGGCTGGCCCAAGCCATTCAGCCCTATTTTGCATAGTTCTGTTGGAATGGTACATCCGTTGCATTTATGTTGCAGTTTCCTTTAATAGTAATTCACCCCGTTATCACTTGTTTCACTTGATTATTTCATGCATATGAACCATGTCTGGCGCTTATAGTGTTTCGGTTATTATTAGCGTTGACTCACACACCTCTCGGTTGGATTATGTTTTCCTTTTCTGTCATGGTATTGAAGTCACGTTATATCTCACTTTCTGTGTATATAAGTTGGGCAATTCTGCCACTTCTTAATAGATCAGACTCAACGAGCTTGCCTTTGATTCCCTTCGTGAATACAAGCATTTACCAAAAAGACTCCGCTTATTTTGATAGGTTATGAGCCCGGCTTGACGCCGCACTTGAATTACTGTTCCTACACCCTTCAAAAGCAACTCTTTTTCGGTCCCTTACATAGTCTCCTCCACTTACCGCAAAAGTGGCAGAATCAATTGCTCCACCCTCCTCTTCCGCTACAGGCTCTAGCTCCTCTATTTCTCCACCGAAAGATTCGAAGAAACCATCTTCCAACATGAGCGACGACTGCAACTACTCATACCGTATCTTCTCCTTCACCAAACTAGACCCCTCCAACCCCAACTATCAATCGTGGACATCACGAGCGAAAGTACATCTCAAAGGTGCTCAGGTATGGGAGATAGTATCTGGCGAAGAAAAGAAACCAAGTGATGCAAACGAAGCCAAAAAATGGAATAATAAATCAGCCTTCGCGAACTCGTTACTCTCGCAGATGATCGATGATGACCTCGTCTACTTGGTGTCTGAAACAGATGATGCTCACATAGCCTGGAAAGCTATAGAAGAGCGATTCGACCGCAAAAATGTCACATCTAATCTCTCTTTCCTCCTAGCAGTTCTTAACGCCCACAAAGAAGAATCCACGACCATGATCGACCATATACAGCAATATGAAACGCTTTGGCAAAGATTCAATGCTCGGGTCGCTTCAGCGGACGCCTCCTCAAAGAAATATCTTCAAGGCCTCAAAACTGCATGGGAAGACTCTGTCTTCAAAAGTGTCTTGCTTATCAACTCTCTTCCTCCGTCACAACAGCAACTAAAAGAAACTCTACTCGCAGTCGCCGAATCCTCAGAATACGCGGATATTCGACAACGCCTGTTAGATGCCGTCTCCTCTACCTCTACAGCTGGTGCTGCGTTTCCTGCGGCTACGACTACCCCGAAGCCTGCTACCACCAACACCACAGCCTCAAAGGGCAAGAAGAAGAGGAACAACAAGAAGAAGCAACCATCGACTCCGGCTGGCAAAAATGAATGTTCCTGGTGTAAAAGCAGGGGACTTACTTTTGTTGGACACATCCATACGACCTGTGACGTACTTAAGCAGTACAACCAGTCTCTTTCTGCACTTAAGGCTGGTACTCCTCGTCCTGGTTTTGCGGGTCTCGCCTCTTCTTCCTCTACTGCTGTTGTTCCGTTCTCCTCCTCCTCCTCCTCCTCAACAACTGATATCTTTCCCATCTCATTCTCTCCGGACCAAGGTACTGGTAGAGCAATGATAGCAACAGCTCTTCCTATTGTCGGGACAGCTCTCAAAGCCGAGGGAACAGATACATACGAGGTATGGCTCCTTGATACCGGCGCATCTCATCACATCACCGCTAACTACCACTACCTAGAGAATCCAGTTCTCAACAGGACACCAATAAGAGTTGGTGGAGGTGCTATACTCTATAGTACCCATAGTGGAACAGTGAGGATGAATGTGAAGATGGATGGTCGTGTTCTAGAGCTTTCCTTTGATAATGTTCTGTTTATACCTGGTTGGAATGAAGCGTCTTTGATTTCTTGGAATGTTATTGCTGCCTTGGGAAAATTTCGGTTAATTGCGGAAGATGATTGGATGGAAGTTAGAAGAAAATCTGATAATGCACTCTGTTTCTCTGCTCGGCAACAACACGGGACTTTTCAAATAAATCCCCTGTCCAAGTTCGGAACTGCACTCTCTGCCTCCGTACGTTTTTGGCACGAAGCTCTGGGACATTCCTCTCCTGAAAATTGGTCTAAAGCTAGAGAGAGATACATTGACGGTGACAAACTCCCCAAACGTCCATCGTCATTCTTCTGTGACATGTGTGAAAAATACAACTCACGTCGAATCACACCCAAGCCCTCCACTTCCACCACGTCCGCTCCGTTTGATTTAGTTCATACGGATGTAGCTGGTCCTTTCGCGGTTAACTCCCTGTCTGGTTCACTCTATTATCTTTCGTTCATTGATGACTTTTCCAGATATGCTGAAATACGCTTTCTGCGGCACAAATCTGATGCCATCACTAGCCTTATTCACCTATGCGAAATAGTCAATCTCAGCACGAAACGATACCCCCGTCGCATTCGCTCTGATAGGGGAGGAGAATATGTCAATAATGCATGGAAATCCTATTGCGAAAGTAAAGGGATTGTTCTAGAATTTACTGCTGCATACTCTCCAGAATCTAATGGTGTGGCTGAGAGATACAACCTCACCTTAACCAACATGGTACGACCCGCACTTGGAGACGCTCCCAAATTTCTCTGGGCAGAAGCCTTTAATTGGGCTACTTATACCAGAAATCGTCTTCCTCATACGGTACTTCAAGGGAAAACACCGTACGAAATACTATACAACAAACGACCACAGATCGGACACCTACGTCCCTTCTTCTCGAAATGCTACGTTCATATACCTCAGGAAACTCGGGGTGCCGGAAGCAAACTGAACGCTAGAGCATTCGAAGGTCACCTTGTGGGATATTTGCCTAATGTCAATATGTTCCGCATTTACAACCCTTCAGATAGGACAGTCAAAGAGTATCGATATGTTCGGTTCGTTCCCATCTCAAACGTCACCGACATCGAAGCAGGCATACAAAACCTCAATTCTTCGACTGATCCAGCTGTCAAGTTCACTACTCATACTCCTCCTCAGCAATCAATCCCTGGTACCTTCCCCTCCTCTCCCAAAAGGATCGAAGAAATCGGAACCGGTACAGAGTCCCCACTGTCGTCAATATCTACCCCATCTATTCCACAATTCAGCGCCTCTCCCTCAGCTCAACAGTCTCCAAACAAACAGTCACCACGTATTACACCTACAGAACCAACGCAGGAAACTACATGGTTTCATAGGTATGACACACATTGGCCGACCGCTGTTAAAGAACGAACTCTCGAGCATGAAGCAGAAAGTCAACTTCTCTTTGAACATACTTCCCGCCAAGATACGCCAGAGCCCTCCTCCTCCACAACGCGCAGATACCCTGAAAGAGAATCCAGAAACCCTAACCCGGATTACACTGGATTTTCAGGATTCGCCTTTGCTGCCAGAGAGCCTCAAACGTACAAGGAAGCTATGTCAGGATATGACTATGCTCAATGGACACAAGCAATTCAAGAAGAACTTCAGTCCATCTTGGATGCAAAAGTATGGGATGAATACGACACCAAGGACTTACCACCAGGAAGAAAGCCTATCCACTCCCGATGGGTCTTCAAGATTAAGCATAGAGCTGATGGATCAATTGAGCGGTATAAGGCGAGACTAGTAGTCAAGGGCTTCAGCCAACAATATGGAATTGATTATGACGAGACCTTCGCACCAGTAACACGGTATGATTCCCTACGACTCGTCATAGCCCTAGCAGCTAGTCTTAACCTCCTACTGGAACAACTTGATATAAAGACAGCGTTTCTGAATGGTAACCTGGACGAAGAGATCTGGATGCTACCACCACCCGGCATCGGTCTTGAAGGAAAAGTACTTCGTCTAAAAAAGGCATTATATGGTCTCAAGCAAGCTCCACTGAAATGGTATGAAAAATTAACCTCAGTACTTGCTGACCTAGGGTTCAAACCTCTGCACTTCGATCCATGCGTCTTCGTTTTCTTTAATGCCAACCGCAGGACAATTCTTGTGGTATACGTTGACGACCTTACCATCAGCGGTGTCCGAGCTGATTTAGATCTCTTAATTGAGCATCTTCAGAAGCACTTCACGGTAACAGTGAAGGGACAACTCCAATGGTTACTAGGAATCGAAATTCAACAAAATAGAGAGAGTATTACTCTCAGTCAGTCACAGTACGTCGAACAAATACTCAAGCGTTTCGGTATGGAATCCTGTCGGCCAGTCACTACCCCTATGGATCCAAAATTAAAGCTCCAAAAAGCTACCGAAGATGATGAACCTGTCGATACAACCTTATATCAGCAGATCATTGGCTCGCTAATGTATTTAGTCACCGGAACCAGACCTGACCTTGCGTATACTGTCTCCTTCCTCTCTCAGTTCTCTTCACGACCTCTAAAGTCTCATCACGAAGCCGTCAAACGCGTACTACGGTACCTGTCTGGAACTCGTCAATGGAAACTCACCTATCCACGTGGAAGATCTCTAGTTCTTACTGGTTATGCTGATGCATCTTATGCTTCTTGTCTGGATACCCGTCGCTCATGGTCGGGATATGCGTTTACGCTTGGAGACTGCCTTATTTCCTGGAGATCAGTTAAACAAAACTGTGTCTCAGCATCCACTACGGAATCAGAATATATCGCTCTCTCACTTGCTGTACGACAAGCCATCTGGTACAAACATGGTTTCGAAGAACTCAAATTCGAAATACCTATACACCTTTGGGCCGATTCTACCTCCGCCATCGACATATCCAACAATCCCATGCATCACCAAAGAACAAAGCACATTGATGTTCACTATCATATCACTCGTGAACACCTAGCAGCTGGAGACTTTACACTCGACTACTTCCCTACAGACACTAATCCCGCTGACCTCTGTACAAAGGCTTTGGAACTCGTGAAGCACAATCGTTTTTCTCAACAACTTGGCTGCAACGTCTGAGAGAGAGTGTTGGAATGGTACATCCGTTGCATTTATGTTGCAGTTTCCTTTAATAGTAATTCACCCCGTTATCACTTGTTTCACTTGATTATTTCATGCATATGAACCATGTCTGGCGCTTATAGTGTTTCGGTTATTATTAGCGTTGACTCACACACCTCTCGGTTGGATTATGTTTTCCTTTTCTGTCATGGTATTGAAGTCACGTTATATCTCACTTTCTGTGTATATAAGTTGGGCAATTCTGCCACTTCTTAATAGATCAGACTCAACGAGCTTGCCTTTGATTCCCTTCGTGAATACAAGCATTTACCAAAAAGACTCCGCTTATTTTGATAAGTTCAACTAACCTAAACTGATTCGGGCAGATGCTAACAGTGCAAGTATATAGCAATGCAAGTACAGAGTTTTTTTTTTTTTTTTTTTTTTTTTAATTCACGTAACCCCGCATACAGGCTACCAAGCAATAGTGAATTGCATACGCAGAGTCCAAGTAAGTAATTATGGTGCTACTGAGTTCAATCTGTCCAGTCTAGTGTTTCCTTGTAGTCCAGGTGAGAAATAATTCCCAATTTTTGCAATGGAGGTCATAGGGAGATAGAGCTACATCCTATCTACTAGGCATATCAAGAAAACTCTTGAGTAGTGATATTACTAGTTCTCTAGATGGCACACATAGTTGTTTGACACTTATAGCTGTTATATATCAAGCGTATCTGACATCACAATCATTTATGCATATTTACTTGTAGAGAACTACCTTACCAATCCCAAATAGTTACAGCAATCATGTGATGTCATAGATGACATGATGGCATGAACCGCTGAATGAATAAAAGATGTCTTTAAGTCTCCATGGCCTCATATAAGTAAGTACTCCTATGCATTATGTTGAGTAATTGAGTTTTTATACACACATATATACTATAGTACTATAACGGGGGTGCTTCGTCACGGCCGATTATGTGAATAAAAAACTTATAATATATTCTTATACAGAAATAACTTTAAGCGGGAGTGTTACAGCTTTCACTGATAATGGTTCTTCTGTCGGGGCGGGCCATCCAGCTCAAGTTAAATACTCTTACTGGATCCCATCCTAAGTGCCCTTTCTGACAGTGGCTTTCTACGGAGGCTGAGGCCTTGTTCCAATCTACTGGATACACGGTCCGGTCCGTTACCTATCAGGTTTCAGACTTATCAGCTCCTCCTAGCACTAAACCTAGCCTAGTTATCTCTTCTAGAGATAACGGAGTAGCATTTCTAATTAGGGCCCTGTGGCGGCTTACTCTGCCAAGCCGTAGGTGACCGACAGCGTCCTGTCCTGATCATCCCTAGGCTTCCTGCTTAGTGCTTACTATTATTTCCTAATGGTGTTACACTACTAACGGAGCGACCGTTCTAGTAATGACTACCTCATTAGGAGATCATAGACTCTCTATCGACTATGTCAACCTCCGTGACAAGTACTCATGTGTCCAAATCAGCAGCCAGTGCTGTAAGCTATTCAGAAAGTATCTTCCTATACATATATTGCTATTTTATGATTTTAGACAGTCCCTATTCATGTTCTTCTTTGCATAAACACCCAGTATTACCTTTACCAAAATAGGAAAAATGTTCACTAGAGTATGCTATTGGTACTCTATGGGTATTAGTGCAGTCACAACCAAACTTGTCACACCTCTTCAGCATAGGCTATAGAGCTTATATTCAGTACATAAGACTTCAGGTAAGCTCTTCCACACATGGCGACTCACAGCATGGCTAATATAAGGGTTGGATATATACCAGAATATGTCACCACTCATATGCTATAAATTGGTAAAAGGAATGTGCAAAAAATAATTTACTATATTCTCCCATGCTCTGGCTTTAATTTGAGCCCACCTGAGGGCCATTCTCATTCACAGGAGCTTTATCCATTGTCCCATAAATTTGGGCGGTTTCCCGGTGATGGGCGGTTTCTAGGTGAAACACTCTACTCTTTCCTGTATTCTCTTTAGTTTCTTGTTTTGTGATAAATTTATTCAACTACAAGCCGATAGACGCTCTGCCTGCCAGAGGCTAGTAGCCTGCATGTGGAGTGACCAAAAATAAACGGAAAAAGAAAATGCGATTCATTGCGATAAAGAACGAGCTGACCGATCGGCATTGATGCATGCGCTCCTATTGGTTCGTAAACGGAATTTTGAGGCTGAAGGCCACATATTGAATATTACCACAATTTCTTGTCTACGGTTAGCTAGCAGTTTAGTTTACCTTGGTTTGAAGTCGAGAACGATGGGAGAGACGAGTCGCAAGCGGGGACCAAGACATCGCAATAATGTGGATCAAAGCACACAAAGGGGTAGAAGGCAACACCAAGGCGGACACGGCGGCTAAGATAGGCACGGCACTACAGTGCGAAGAGGACATTGCTACAGAAGCAGGCATCAGACAGGAAGCCAAAAACCTCCGAGCCGACGAAAGGAACCGCCTCCGTATGTCCTACCGACCCCTTCAAAGAATAGACAACCGCAGGAGAATCGCAACCCTGGCCGGTATCCTAGGGAACAAGGGACTCAAAGAATGGAGGCACACCATAGGAAAGACGGACTCCCCGGAATGCCGATGGTGTGGGAGAGCACCCGAGAACCTAGCCCACATAACCAACGAATGTCAGACATGGAAGGGAAAGATGAAAGACGGAGCGGGAGGATTAAGACAACCAGACAAGGATACGAACATCGGGGAGATACTGGAATGGGCAGGGCAGGAGTGATTATTAGCATTTATTTTATTCGTTATACCTGTAATTAACTAGTTTATTTATACCTCGCCATAGCCCTCAGGGCGGCATGCGAGTAATGAAAAAAAAAAAAAAAAAAAAAAAAAAAAAAAAATTGGTTTGAAGTCGGCTGAGATGGCTAAGGACAGGTTTCCGATTCATAAGTAGCCTGTGCTACCCCCTGCTGGCGAATTAGGGACGTAACGTCGAAATAGTTCATTGAGGGGGCAGAGGGGTAGCTGCAGAAAATTTCGGCAAATCCTTTGCTGTAGGGCCTGATGCTTTCCTGTGTGGGATGAAAAAACACATCCGCCACCTGCAATTCTCCGTCTTCAAAAGTCTACATTGTATTAGCTTTTCTTTCCACCCTAGATCTATTTGGTGTAACCTTCAGATACAAAATCTATACATGAGAAAATGAGATGTATAATATGTTGATACACACGCCTACTGTATGGAATTGTGCCTTAGGGAAGCCGGGACGCTATTTGGTTGGCCCCATTCCGGCATTGATAGAAATGATGCGGCTCCGAAAGGCTCGTTGTAATGCTCCGCAGGTATGTATGTACTGGAATGTAACAGTACCACAATCCCAGTTGCTGCACCATAGAATATCGCTGCAATGCTTTCCTGGCTGACCTCTACCCCAACGACTTCCTCGCGCACTTCAGTATTAATTGCAGTTAGATGAGAGGCAAGAGAGTTCATATACTGATATGTTGTAATAAAAGTTCTATGCGAACAATGAAATCGACTGTTACTAGCCGCCCTGCCATGGCGAACAGCTGCACGCGGGGTCACGTAAAAAAAAAAAAAAAAAAAAAAAAAAGACTGTTACCAGCTTTGTATGTGCTCAACATTATCAGATAACATATAATAGTCCATAGCGTACCTAAGTACTACTTAGATTTGATACTCGGACTGAGATTGCAGCTAGATATCAGGAGATACAAATCACTGCAGCCTTTGGCTTTTTCGTCGTCCTTGCTGGTTTTGGAATGCTGCATAAATCGTATGTGCTATTCGCCTTTTGGAATACTGCAATTTTGTTATGCAGCTTTACAATACTTTCAGAACCAGCGAGTATTAGAAACCCCATCACAAATATAGAGCACAATTTTTTTTTTTTTTTTTTTTTATTCACGTAACCCCGCATACAGGCTACCAGCCTATGGCAGGGACCCATATACCCGGGCCAGGTTTGAGACAACTAATTACGGAATCTACATACACCCTTGAGCACCCAGTGCCCTCCGTCCCCCGGTCCCCGGCTACCCCAGATCGAGGCAGGCAAACCAGTACTCGACCGGGTCACCTTCCACGCCTTCTTGCTTCCACCCTTTCTCCTCTAGGTCCTCCCAGGACTGCCAGGTGACATGTGCCCCGTTTTTGTTCTTCCTCTGGGGCCGCACCAGTTCTGTGCATCTGAACACCACATGCTCAGCACTCCATGCCTCACCACATGTGCATTGTACCTCCTCGCCCCTGACCATCCTCCTCCACATAGCTCCGCCTTTTCCAGTCCGCAGCCATGTGTAATTTGTGAGTGCTCTCCTGCCCCACTTTACGAATTTGCCCTTCCCAAACCCTGCACGCTCCCTCTCCTCTTTTCTTTTTCGAACTAACTCTTGACGCAGCCCACCCTCAGTGGCCTGCCCATCATACCTCATGCCCTTGGCCCCCTCTTTGGCCAACTCATCCGCCTTCTCATTGCCTTCTATCCCCACGTGGGCCTTGACCCATGCCAGCTTCACTGCATCTGCCTTCCTTAGCCTCCGCCGCCTCTCTGCAATCAGGTCTATCACCCGCGCTAGGTCTGCGGTTCTTGCCTTGCCAGTTTTTCCTGCTTTCTGGACTGCACTGATAGCTGCCTGAGAGTCTGCGAGTAGTAGTACTTTTGCACTGCCATCAACTGCTTCAAGGGCACCCCTCATTCCTGAGACCTCACCGTCCCACACAGTTGCCTTTGTGCCTACCCACCGGGACCCCTCTGACTAACCTGCTACCAACCGAGCGACCTGAGCAGGGACGAATGGGAAGCTATCATAGAAAGAGAGACAGACGAAGGATGGGAAGGGGTGTATACGGACGGCCGCAGGATAGAGGACACAACGGGAGCGGGAGTATACCATCGATCCACTGCACAGTCTTACTACCTGGGGAAGAGAAGCACGGTAAACGATGGAGAGCTCATAGCGATAAGCAAGGCCCTACAAGTGCCAGGCGAGCTGATGGTAATCACCGACTCACAGACGGCGATCGCAAAACTACAAAAGATAGCGAGAGGCGACCCCACACCCGACGGAGCCGCCAGCGAGGTGAGGAGACGTTGGGAAGAAAGGGCAGCCAGGGGTGATCTAGACCTTGCGATCATGTGGGTCAAGAGCCATAAAGGAATACAAGGCAACACGGGGGCGGACCAAGCGGCGAAAGTTGGCACTGCCTTGCGAAGCGAAGACGAGATAGTGACAGAGCCAGGAATAAGACAAGAATACAAAGCATCCAGAGCAGCCGAAAGGAACCAAGCCGGACTGAACTACCGCCCACTCCAAAAGGTCGACAAACGCCGGTATCTGGCCACAATGGCAGGGATATTGGGCAATAAGGGACTGAAGGAATGGAGATTCAGGATTGGAAAGGCCACCTCCCCGGAGTGCAGATGGTGCGGCGAAGCGCCGGAGACCTGGGAACACATAAAGAGTAGCTGCTCGGCATGGAACAGGAAAACCGCAAGAGGAGCAGACGTGATAAGACAGTTAGATAAGGACACAAACATGGCGGAAATATTGGAATGGGCGGGGGAGGAATAGGACGGTTCAATTTTTCTTTACTCTTTCATTATCGATTTTTCTTTACTCTTTCATTATCAATTTTCCATCATACCACTGTAACTAAACATCGCCATAGCCCATAGGGCGGCATGCGATTAATGAAATAAAAAAAAAAAAAAAAAAAAAAAAAAAAAACCACCCGCCTCCAGCACCATCCGCCACCAACACCGCCTTCCTCACTGCGGCTGCCATCTGTAAAAATAGCCACCGAGTCACCCTTAGCCTCATTGATGGCCTTTTCCCATTTGGCTGGGGCGTCTTCCTTGCACAGCTTGAGGTCAATGACCTCAATGCCTGTCTGTGGTAAGGGCGTCTTCCTTGCACAGCTTGAGGTCAATGACCTCAATGCCTGTCTGTGGTAGGTGTACATCTCGCCCCCAGGATAGAGCACAATTGAACATATTATCGTGTGATGCATTGCCTGGAATGAGGGTGCTCAGCGGCACGCTGAGCGGCTTACAACAGCATGTTCTTTGGGGTTAGGGGCTAGGATCAGCAACCATCACATCCTCACATTTATCATCTGATAGAGATATGGATACGTGTTCCAATCACCAAGATCATCTTGACAGCATTTTCGGGAGGTCAGAAAACCTGTCTTTTCATTGGCTGTTGTAGCATACACTCTTCGAAAGGCATGCTGCTCCTCATCTCATCCCAGCAGGCTAGGATAGATTAGCTCCTAATTTTTACCACGAGGCTGCGGAGGAGCAGGACACGATATTATCTATTCGAGGACAGCAGTTGTTGTTCAAATCAAATAGAAATAGTTACCACAAGGTACTGCAGAAGATACACAAGCCAAACTAGGCAGATGTCGTGAGGTACCCTTTATCCTTGCCTAATCTATAGTAAGTAATATGAATCATCACGAATATGTCCCTACAAATCATCGCATACGCACATGTGCTTGTCGATACGCGCGGAATGTTTGAAGTGAATCGGGATGTGGATACACAGGTGCTGCACATGATGCAAAATTATGCGGAAGTATGCAGCAAAGTAGGCCCACTACTTACCAGAAGAGTCTATTAGCAGTCGGGCGCTACGACGGTGCTGAACGAACCCAGTCAATAGGCCAATGAACGGCAACGGGGCCTAGTCGGCATAGTGCCTCAGTTAGTAGTGGTGTTTTCTAGTAATTATTCCCAGCTGTTCAGTGATAACCCCTTAATCAAGTCTTAGATATACTCCATTCATACATGCATGTGGGTGGCACTATGTACCGAACAGTATGAGAGCTTTATAGGCCTAACATTTTTGGAGGCTTTGTTTGTTCTGTAGAAAAGCCCCATTCTCATACTAGGACCTGCACAAGCCTGGTTCAGTTTTTCTTTTGATCGGAGATTGGGCGCTTATTTATCACATGCTGCTCATTTTCTTTCTCTTTTTTTTTTTTTCTTTGTTTTCTTTTCTTTTCCTTCTTAATATTATCACGTACCCTGCATATGGCTGCTCGCCATGTCTCACATGCTATTCCGTTGGGCTTTCTGATGTAAATAGACGGCAGGACGACGGAGACTTGCCTTTAATTTCTTTTCCTTCCTTCTCGCATGTAACTATTCTCGCCATAGCCCCTAGAGCGGCACGCGAGTAATGATATTAAAAAAAAAAAAAAAAAAAAAAATCCGTTGGACTATGTATGGCAAAATTGGAATTTTTCATGATATCCCTGCTTCAGTAGCTTTATAGGGTTACTTCACCGGAGCTACAGTATTCACCAAATACGTCAGTTAGCAGTAAACACCAGGGGCCATTCAGTGAGCTCGTTAGAGGTATCGCTTACAGAAGACGATTTTTTGTTAAGGAACACACATCTTCATCGCACAAGGGCTGAAAGCGAAGATGTCATTGTACCTCTCATAACATACTCGCTGGTTCGGAAAGTATTGAAACGCTGCACAAATCTTGTGCGCTATTCGCCTTTTGGAATAAGTGCAAATTTGTTATGCAGTGTTCCAATACTTCCCGAACCAGCGAGTTTTTTTTTTTTTTTTTTTTATTTCCTTACTCGCGTGCCGCCTTATAGGCTATGGCGAGAACCAGCGAGTAGTTAGTACAGGGCTTTATTGCTAGGTTGTCCGCATGTCGTGCATATGCTTTATTCATTGTTGCAAGCATACTAGCTGCAATGATGCTGTAAAGGTTTCTCTCTTTTTTTATTTTTTTAATATCATTACTCGCATCCCGCCTGAAAGGCTGTGGCGAGGATTTTTTTTTATCTCACACTACCCCGCTTGCAGCTGTTCGCCATCGCAGGGCGATGCTGTAAAGTGGCGAGAGGTTTATCATGTAACTACCTTCTTGATTCTACTGGCTATCTGTGTTCAAAAACTAGTGACTGTCGAGGCATGAAAAGTTAAAAATCAGTCTTTGACTTTTGCATCACAGCATGTGCACGATTTCTGAGTTTGTCCAACGTCAACTCGCCCCCCTGCCGACTTGCGAATTCTGAAACCTGACCTGTGATCACTCCATACAAACCCAACACAAAATAAGCATATTTTTCCCCATTGCACACTCATCTGGTCTCTAGGTGGCATATTTGCAAGCTGCGTATGGATATAAGTTAAGAGTATCGTCTTTTTTTTTTTTTTTTTTTTTTTTTATCACATAACCCCGCTTACAGCGCCAAGCCATGGCAGGGTCCCTGGGCAAGCCCTCGAAGCCCGGAGACAGGCTTAACAAACAAAGAACTTTCTATCTACTTCTACACGCTGAATCCGGAAACCTCCGGACGGTCCAAAAACCTGATTCCAGAAACCTCCGGACGGTCCTTCCGGTTTCTGCCTCAGGGAGGCCCCACTATATTTCCCCCCCTCTCCCCCCTACCCTCTTCCCCACAAGAGTATCGTCTTCTCCACTCTCTTTTCCTTCATATCAATTGCCCCGCAAATGCAACACTATTCAGATCATATTACGTGTCGACCTTTAATCCTCAAGTCCTACTTGCGTTCACTTTTCAGCGTTCACTTGCCAGCGAGATACTAAAACACTGATTACGCATCGCCAATCCGTCACTTAGATTATCTGATTGTTTATTCCTTGGTCTACTGGCAGACGACTCCAGTCGTGGTGGCATTCGAAGAATAATAGTGTTTTGCATGGTGATATTATGCAAGTGGAGTCTTCCCATCAAAGCACACTGATCTCAATGGTCATCTTGTGTGACTGCTAACTTATTACCTGTCCGTGTGTGAAGATTTCTATGATTTCATCGATTTAGGCTACAGACATGACTGGACTAGTCGACGTGAATACAGGCAAAACCGTGGATACTGAGAGTGACTCCGGGCATATTGATAGGACTTCTGTATACAGTGAAACTAGCGCCGTCTTAGAAGTTGATAACGGTAATTTTGACTCTTCTAGAAGCGACTCCTCTTTCTCTGAAAGCTCGGATTCATCAACAGAAGGCGAGCAACCCCATGATGAGCATATTCCTGCTCCCAGTGAATCCACGCAGCCAAACACAACTATCAGTGGCCCGGAGTGCTTGGAGGGATTGCAGCAATGCCTTCAATGCACAAGTGAAATTATTCCTGACCTGTGTTGGTGTGTCAATTGTGATAGCACCTTTTGCAGGAAGTGCTGGGATGAGCAGCTGGTCCATCGGAAGAACAAGAAGCAGGATGGAGCGGTGCATACGAAGCTCTCTCTAGAGGAAGCAGTTGTGTTGGACTCCCTTCGGTGAAGTGATCAAAACACAACGAATAGTCATGAAATCGCGCTGAAGTCGAAATGGTTCGGTGTCACCATTGACTCCAATAGTAGTAATGTCAAATTTGACATCACCGGACGGTATCTAGAGCTTTCCATGACGAATACAGCTCTAAACCAACAAAAGAATTTCCCAGCTTGGATAAGCTTTGTTGGGGAGACAGGCACGGGAAAGAGCTCGTTGATAAATGGTTTGGTAAAGGTACGTCACCCTACCCTTGAACCGCTGGCCGGCCTTCTTGCAGATGTTTACCTTTTACTTACCCTTTCCGATTGTGCGCAAGCAAGATCACGAGTGGTGGAAAACATGACTGTGAGACACCTGTAGTGGGCGACGCCGAGCATGCACAAATCCCAACTAGCAGTGATGTTCATCTATTCATCGATCCAAAATCCCGAGACTCCGAAAGGCCAATTATTTATGCAGATTGTGAAGGCTTGCATGGTGGAAACCAAGCGCCACAAGCAATTATCCAAATTCAGGAAGCAAAGAAACAATATAGGAAGCGCGGTTTAAGGGCCCAAGGCCGGCGACTTCGAAGCCTTCGAATTGCCAATCTCAGGCGGGAACAACGTTGCCGCGGCTGGGTTGTTGCAGAGTTCTATCCTAAAATCCTTTTACGTTAAGTGAAGTTGTTTGTTACGTTACAAGGAATTTGCGGTGAGTTTATTACGATGAAGGTAAAGCAACCAGTAGCCCCTACTGATGAGAAATTTAGAACTTTTGAAGTAATTATTGAGAAGCTATTAACATGGGCGGAGGGGGCAATTGAATTCTCAGTAAATCAAGTACTCCCAATTGCTCTGATTGTTGTCAATTCTCTTGAACTCGATGTAAGTAGGCTCTGTTACGATCTGCCTTGGTAATACGCACACTTGTGGCAACTAGATTGACAGTTGAACCATCTGGGTAGGAACAATCCGGAGACTGAGGCTCAGTGGACGGTGGCTCAGATCGGTCCGGTATGAGGCGGAGAGGGAACGGAAGTAGGAGATACCGGGCGCCACCCGCATCATGGAGGAGTTCGCGGGCAATACATGTAGGTAGTTAGGTAGTTGGTTGAGAGTAGTTAGTTTGGGGTTGTTGACTTCTTCGTTTCTTTCTGTCTTTTAATAAAGACCTCGCCATAGCCCTTCGGGCGGCCTGCGAGTATTGATATAAAAAAAAAAAAAAAAAAAAAAAAAAATCCGGAGACTGGTATGAACCTAGTGTGACGGAAACGCTTATGAGAAACTACAATGATTTATCCCAGAACCCTCAACTTGGATCGCTAGCAGAGAGATGGAAACAGTTTCGGGACAAGCCTGTCTCCACCTTGCTCGAACTTGTTCATTGTTATTACACTGATATAATGGTAGTCTGCATTCCGCACCACAAAATTGCACCAGGACAGCTAGTTCTGAAACAATATAAATCCCTTTATAAGGAAATCACTGAAGCTACTAAAAGGACAAGAGTAGTGCGTGCTAATTCTGGCCATTGTGGGACTGGAATGACCTGGGGCGATATATTGACTACGTTTTTAATCATTTCTCGCAAAACCCTACCGATGTACCTTTCAACTTCCTGGATGCAGCATTTGTGTACAACCCAGTTCATTCCCACTTTCACATTCATATCCAAAGAGCAGGAATTCGTCTGAAACGTTTCAAGGGAGAGGGTTCATATGGTGTTTTCAAAACCCTGGTTCCGCTAATTGCTTCAAGCATTCTGTTGGATACCCGCCGGCAGTCATTGCCAAGAAGTATAGAATTCCTCCTTTTTTTTTTTTTTTTTTTTTTTTTTTACATCACGTAATCCCGCTTGCAACGCCAAGCCATGGCAGGGTCCCTGGGCAAGCCTCAAAGCCCGGAGACAGGCTTAACAAAGAAACTTCTATCTACACCTCCCCGTTCCACCCCCCTCTCTCCCCTTCTAGAAACCTGATTCCAGAAACTTCCGGACGGCTCTTCCAGTTTCTGCATCAGGGAGGCTCCCCTATATATCTCCCCCTCTCCCCGCTTCCCGCTCCCCTCTTCTCCACACGTTCGCATCCCGGCAAGCAAACTTCCCCGACGGCATCTAAAACCCCACCTCTCCCCCTCCCCTCTCCTCCACACCTATAGAATTCCTCCTTCATACATTATCTCGGAGCTTGTTCACGAGTCATACAGAAAGTAGACTAATATGGAATTGGGCTTGAAAGACGACGCAAGGAAGGTAGTTGCAGGCTACGAGCCCCATCTGCGGCAAGCATATAACGCTTTCTATGACGAACATTGGCCATGCGGTTTCAGGCACACAACATCAGAAAGGACTTCAGCTTGAGAATGGAAAGATTATAGCTGGAGGTTATGTTGAAGCTGAATCCAATCAAAATATCGGGGAGGAATTATTCGTGGAGAAGGTTCGAGAATATGTTGAGGAACATCTTAAGGAGTTCAAATCAAGGTATAGTGCAATCTCCTGGCAAATCTGACACTTCTGCAGAGATTGCAAGTTAACAACATGCATGCTGACCTTCAAGAATAGATCGGAAGCAGCCTTGCATTGGCGTAATCTGTTCATAGATAATCCTAGCTTGAACATGTCGGACTTTGAATGTCCGAGTACCATTTGTGCGCGAGAACGTAGCTTCATGAGAGGTCGGCCACGTTCCGCACTCGGAGTGCTGATGCTGGCCCAAAGGTTGATAACCAGTAGTCTCGAAACTTCCAACACGCTCTCGCCAGGTTGTTCGACTGCTCCCTCTGTCCCGTTTACCCATTCACCTGCTTCGGTTGCCTCTTCTCAATACCCCACAAGCTCCTGAAATGTGGCCATCTGCTCTGCAATGATTGCATTGACGATGATGGAGAAAAGGAAAGCATTGAAAGCCATAAATTAACAGGCGACCCCAGATTCAATATCCTTCTATGCTGCCCCTTCTGCATACATGAAGACGCAACACAAGCAAAGTTCACTTGGACTGTTACACGAGAACCAATTCAAGCAGCTCCAAGAGTATTATCTCTAGATGGGTGAGTTAGGCCTTTGTGGTGCTAGATAGATAGGGACCTCACTAATATAAGTATATACGGCAGGGGCGGAATCCGTGCAATTTTGCAACTGAAGACTTTGTCACTGCTTCAGACGAGGATTGTCCTTGGCTTACCCATCCACGAATTCTTCGACCTAATAATAGGAACAAGGTGAGCAGTCTCTAAGTGAGATATATCCTGCTTACACGAATTTTCTTTCTTATTATTCTCGTTCCTCAAAGTGCTGGAGGCATTGTTGCACTGGCATTAGGTCATTAGTCACAGGTCGATCGAAGAGTGCATCCAGCTCTTCAATGAACTCTCGGAGCAGGCATTCACCAAGAGGGTTGGCGCTGGCATTCCGGGCTTACGGTTGCTAGTGGAAGCTCACCACCATAGCCAGATCCGCAGCTCTGGCTTGAAGAATGCGTTTAAAACTGCCCTTGGAGAGCGCAGGATGTTTGGTGATGGAGAGACCTCTCCTGCGAATGTAGGAAACAAAGAGATCAAAGTTGGAGTGATATTAACTGCTTCATCGGGATATCCCTATCTTGTGACATCCTACAACAGAGAGGACTTCAAGAACACAGGTAAGTAGAGGCGAGAGCAGTGAGGTTTGCGGAGGAGAGACTGAAAGAGAGGGAGGAGGAGACGGTCTATTTGAGGGGGTCACTGACACATGGCAGGGAACTACCCTTGGTGATCATACCGACATTGCAAAGGGACGTGGAGCGGGAGGAGTTGGAGAGACACATAGACGATGTTACGGATGAGGGGTGGATACCCTTTTTTTTTTTTTTTTTTCCAATTTCATTACTCGCGTGCCGCCCTGTGGGCTATGGCGAGGTTATTTTAGGTACATGTATGAGAAAGTAGAAAGAGAAAACGAAACGAAAAGAGGAAGAAAGAAAGATTATTCCTGTCCTGCCCATTCCAGTATCTCCGCGATGTTTGTCTCCTTATCCGGTTGCCTTAGTCCTCCCGCTCCGTCCCTTATCTTTCTCCTCCATGGGGGTGGATACCCGTGTACACTGACGGTTTACACTGACGGAAGCATGAAAGGGAGTATAGCGGGGGCGGGGTTTTTTAATGAGGGCAGATCAAAGTCGGTATACTTGGGGGAGAATGCTACAGTGAATGACGCGGAGCTGATAGCTATCGGAGAGGCGATGGATAGGGTGGAGGGGGAACTGCTTATAGTAACTGACTCAAGATACGCAATGAAAAGAATGACCGACGCAGCTGTGGGAGATCCCACCCACGACGGGGCGACAAACCGGCTGAGAGAGGCGTGGAAGAGGAGAATGGAGCGAGGAGACCGGGACATGGCGGTGTTATGGGTCAAAGCTCATAGGGGCATCGCCGGCAATGAGGCGGCAGACGAGGGGGCGAGGTGGGCACGGCATTGCAGTGCGTACCAGAGCTGGTGACGGAAGCCGGTATGAGACAAAGAGGCAGGAGGGAGAGGGCGGGGGAGAGGAACCGGCTGGAATTGGCATATAGACCGCTAGAAAGGTTGGGACACCTGACAGGACGGCTGGCGGAACTGCTGGGTGGCAAGGGTCTGCGGGCATGGAGGTGGCATGTAGGGGAAGGGGACGGTCCGGAGTGCAGGTGGTGTGGGGAAGAGGAGGAGACGAGGGGTCACCTGTTAGGCCAGTGCAGAGTGTGGCGACGGAGGTTGCCGGGGGTGAGGAGCACGTGAGGAGACCTCCACGGGTCGAAGGGGAGGGGGGGGAGGACCCACTGAGGAAGTTGATGGAGTTGCTTGGAGAATGAGGGGACTTTTTCTAAGAAAGTTATTTCTACGTTCTCATCTTCATTCACCCTGTTATTCCTATTTGTAACTAAATATCGCCGTAGCCCGTAGGGCGGTATGCGATTAATAATATAAAAAAAAAAAAAAAAAACAAGGCTCGCTGGCTCGAGCCGAGCTCACTTACTCACGAGCTGGCTCGAGCTCACCCTCCAGCTCGGGTCGAGCTAGCTCGTGCCGCTCACTAACAGGTACAGGATATACGACAATACTACGTCTGCATGTACGAAAGAACCCGGTCTAGACTTGGCGGAGCAGTGAAGCGGGCAAATGCAATCAATTCATGTCAAGTAACGTAGGCAATGTATGGCAAGTAAGTCCGCAGAAAGAAGAAAGAAAAACACAGTGCTTGGGCATCTCCCACTACGTCCACACCTACGCCGATGTATCACCGGCGTTTGACTAAGCCAGACCTTGACCGTAAAGCCAAGAAAGGACCAAGCTCTCCGCCGGCAATTTCTCTCATTATCCCACACTGCCCTTTCGAAGGTCAAGCATCAAGCGTTGTCCTAAGTTACACTCCCTATTCACTACATCATCGTCGAAACCTCAACACCATTCTCGTGACAGTGGGACACTTGATTCGAGGTCGCCCGAAACTTTGTTCAAGGAAGTGCAGTTCGCCTTTGACGGTTAGTTTCACGCGTGAAGAATGCACAGGGGCAAGCAAATCATTACTGATCGGAGTCGAAAAATCAAACATTGGCAAAATGATTGTAAGAACTAAATAAATCACACACCAGCCAGGCTGCATATGAGAAAAAAAAATCAACGAAAAAGAGAAAAGAGAATTATTTCCATTTACTTCGCCATTTGGGGAAAGGCTTCATGGCGGTGAACCATCAACCAGTTCCATAAGGCTGGCATCACTCAATGATGAAAGAAACTAGGTCAGGAAAGTGGAGTATTGGTTCGCTTATCAGGTGAGTTACGGCGCCGAATCGTCTGTAGAGAACAAGGAAATCCGCTAATAAAGGGAAGTTGGCTCGCATTTCCATCGTTGAGAATCCCACTACTCCATGGGCTGCTCAAGTGAATCCTAAACGGTTTCTTAAGACTAGGCACGTTAAACTGTACTTGGAATTTGAAAGGCTCTATGCCGATTGGTATTGGTTCCGAAGACCCAAGAGGAACCAAGGGTTCCTTGTCATTTGAAAACTTGTGGTGACTGAACATAAAGATTGCCGAGGAGGTATCGGAAGTTGTTGCGTATGTTCTAAGCTTCTGGCAAAGCCGCTTCAGGGCTGTTGAGCCCGGATCCAACCGGCAGAAGATATGGCCTATGGAATGTACTATTGTTAACAAGGGAAGTGAGTTATGTTTTGAGCGGAGACTCACCGTGTACTACAAAGCTGCTATTCTGCGTCGATGGATCGGTACGATCTTCGCAAAAGTAAAATAACGAGGCAACCAGCTGCGCCGCAATCAACTGAAGCTGCTTCTGGTTGGACGGATCCTCGAAATGCTTTACTATCTGCGTATCAAGCTTTGTGAACTCCTCGACCTTGTCAAGCTTAGGAACTTCATGATCAAATTTGATATCTAATCGCTGGTACTTTTGCTTCGAAACGACTGTCTGGTTGGGACTTTGGGCTAGACTATCCATATATTCTGTCCAAATTCTATGTGAGTTGAGTTGATGCCTTGTTTGCCAGCCGATAATTAACCTCAGGCGACGGAAATGTCCCCAGGCCCCTAATCTCGCAGCACCTGCCTGTGCGTTCTTTTCCAAATTCTCTAGCGCATCGTCCGTATATCCAGTGCCAAGTGACAACAATATATCAGGGTAGTCGTACAGCCGAGTTGGCCACAGAAGTTGACGTTCTTTGTCTGCCACAGCAATAGGGTTATTGAAGTTCAACCCACCATCCATGAAAACGTTCCCAGTCATTTTATGGCGAAATGGCTTGAAGTATCGGGGTGCGGCCGTAGTGGCAAGGGCCCTGGAGATAACTCGTGTAAGTGTAAGCACACTTGGACAATGCAATGCGCTGCCCTTCGTCGCCATAGCCCATAGGGCGGCATGCGAGTACTGATATAAAAAAAAAAAAAAAAAAAAGAAGGGCATTCAAGTGCACCCACGCTTCCCAGGTTTTTAGTTCTGTCTCCTTGCTTTCTCCACGCAGGAATCCATAGTACTTATTGCTCATGACAGTTCCAGTGTTAGACCTTTCGATTGGGCGCAATACTTCTACCAGAGAAAAAATGGCTCCCTTAGTTAGGGTTCAACCCCAGCGCCGTGCTCTAGTGTTATGGGTACATACCTGTGTTCTTGAAGTCCTCTCTGTTGTAGGACGTCACAAGATAGGGATATCCCGATGAAGCAGTTAATGTGACTCCAACTTTGATCTCTTTGTTTCCTACATTCGCAGGAGAGGTCTCTCCATCACCAAACATCCTGCGCTCTCCAAGGGCAGTTTTAAAAGCATTCTTCAAGCCTGAGCTGCGAAACTGGCTATGGTGGTGAGCTTCTACTAGCCACCGTAAGCCCGGAATGCCAGCTCCAACCCTCTTGGTGAATGCCTGCTCCGAGAGTTTATTGAAGAGCTGGATGCACTCTTCAATCGACCTGTGATTATGACCTAACGCCAGTGCAACAATGCCTCCAGCACTTTGAGGACCGAGAAGAATAAAAAAGGAAAATTAGTATAAGCACGATATATTACACTTAGAGACTGCTCACCTTGTCCCTATTATTAGGTCGAAGAATTGGTGGATAGGTAAGCCAAGGTCAATCCGTGTCTGAAGCAGTGACAAAGTCTTCAGTTGCAATATTGCGCGAATTCCGCCCCTGCCGTATATACTTATATTAGTGAAGCCGCCTATCTATCTAGAGACCACAAAGGCCTAACTCACCCATCTAGAGATAATACTCTTGGAGCTGCTTGAATTGGTTCTCGTGTAATTATCCATGTGCACTTTGCTTGTGTTGCGTCTTGATGTATGCAGAAGGGGCAGCACAGAAGGATATTGAATCTGGGGTTGCCTGTTAATTTATGACTTTCAATGCTCTCCTTTTCTCCATAATCGTCAACACAATCATTGCAGAGCAGATGACCACATGTGAGGAGTTGTTGGGGTATTGAGAAGAGGCAACCGAAGCAGGTTAGATGCATAAAGGGGCCAGAGGGAGCAGTGAAACAACCTGGCGAGAGCGTGTTGGAAGTTTCGAGACTACTGGTTATCAACCTTTGGGACGGCATCAGCACTCCGAGTGCGGAACGTGGCCGACCTCTCATGAAGCTACGTTCTCGCGCACAAATGGTACTCGGACATTCAAAATCCAACATGTTCAAGCTGGGATCATCTTTGAACAGCTTACGCCGATATAATGCTGCTTCTGACCTATTCTTGAAGGTCAGCATGCATGTTGTTAACTTGGCAATGTCTGTAGAAGTGCCAGATGTGCCAGGAGATTGCTTATACCTTGATTTGATCTTTTTAAGATGCTCCTCAACATATTTTCGAACCTCCTCTACGAATAAATTCTCTCCAATATTTTGATTGGATTCAGCTTCAATATAACCTCCAGCTATAATCTTTCCATTCTCAAGCTGATGCCCTTTCTGATGTTTCTTTCTGACGTTGACGCACCGCCCTTTTGTGTGCCGGAAGTCGCATGGCCAATGTTCATCATAGAAAGCCTTATATGCTTGCCGCAGATGGGGCTCGTAGCCTGCAACTACCTTCCTTGCGTCGTCTATCAAGCCCAAGTACATATTAGCCTGCTTTCTTTATTACTCGAGAACAAGCTCCGAGATGATGTATAAAAGAGGAACTCTTACTTCTTGGCAATGACTGCCGGCGGGTATCCAACAGGATACTTGAACCAATTAGCGGAACCAGGGTTTTGAAAACATCATATGTACCCTCTCCCTTGAAACGTTTCAGACGAATTCCTGCTCTTTGGATATGAATGTGAAAGTGGGAATGAACTGGGTTGTACACAAATGCTGCATCCAGGAAGTTGAAAGGTATATCGGTAGGGTTTTGCGAGAAATGATTAAAAACGTAGTCAATATATCGCCCCAGGTCATTCCAGTTCCACAAATGGCCAGAATTAGCACGCACTACTCTTGTCCTTTTAGTAGCTTCAGTGATTTCCTTATAAAGGGATTCATATTGTTTCAAGACTAGTTGTCCTGGTGCGATTTTGTGGTGCGGAATGCAGACTACCTTTATATCTGTGTAATAACATTGAACAAGTTCTTGCAAGGTGGAGACAGGCTTCTCCCGGAGCTGTTTCCATCTCTCTGCTAGCGACCGAAGTTGAGGGTTCTGGGATAAATCATTGTAGTTCGCCATAAGCGTTTCCGTCACACTAGGTTCATACCAGTCTCCGGATTGTTCCTACCCAGATGGTTCAACTGTCAATCTAATTGCCACAACTGTGCGTATTACCAAGGCAGATCGTAACAGAATCTACTTACATCGAGTTCAAGAGAATTGACAACAATCAGAGCAATTGGGAGTACTTGATTTACTGAGGATTCAATTGCCCCCTCTGCCCATGTCAACAGCTTCTCAATAATCACTTCGAAAGTTCTAAATTTCTCATCAGTGGGGGCTACTGTTTGCTTTGCCTTCATCGTAATAAACTTACCGCAAATTCCTTGTAACGTAACAAACAACTTCACTTAACGTAAAAAGGATTTTAGGGTAGAACTCTGTGACAACCCAGCCGCGGCAACGTTGTTCCCGCCTGAGATTGGCAATTCGAAGGCTTCGAAGTCGCCGGCCTTGGGCCCTTAAACCGCGCTTCCTATATTGTTTCTTTGCTTCCTGAATTTGGATAATTGCTTGTGGTGCTTGGTTTCCACCATGCAAACCTTCACAATCTGCATAAATAATTGGCCTTTCGGAGCCTCGAGATTTTGGATCGATGAATACATGAACATCACTGCTTGTTGGGAGGTGCGCATGCTCCGCCTCGCCCACTACAGGTGTCTCAAAGTCATGTTTTCCACCACTCGTGATCTTGCTTGTGCACAATCGGAAATGGTAAGTAAAAGGTAAACATCTACGAGAAGTCCGACCAGCGGTTCAAGGGTAGGGTGACAGTACCTTCACCAAACCGTTTATCAGTGAGCTCTTTCCCGCGCCTGTCTCCCCAACAAAGCTTACCAAAGCTGGGAAATTCTTTTGTTGGTTTAGAGCTGTATTCGTCATGGAAAGCTCTAGATACCGTCCGGTGATGTCAAATTTGACATTACTACTATTGGAGTCAATGGTGACACCGAACCATTTCGACTTCAGCGCGATTTCATGGCTATTCGTTGTGTTTTGATCACTTCGCCGAAGGGAGTCCAATACAACTGCTTCCTCTAGAGAGAGCTTCGTATGCACCGCTCCATCCTGCTTCTTGTTCTTCCGATGGACCAGCTGCTCATCCCAGCACTTCCGGCAAAAGGTGCTATCACAATTTACACACCAACATAGGTCAGGAATATTTTCACTTGCGCATTGCAGGCACTGCTGCAATCCTTCCCAGCACTCCGGACCACTGATGGATGTGTTCGGCTGGGTGGATTCACTAGGAGCAGGAATATGCTCATCATGCGGTTCCTCGTCTTCTGTTGATGAATCCGAGATTTCAGAGGAAGAGGATTCGCTTCTAGAAGAGTCATTGTTATCGTTATCATCTTCTAAGACGGCGGTAGCTCCACTGTATACAGATGTCCTATCAATGTGCCCGGAGTCGCCCTCAGTATCCACCGTTTTGCCTGTATTCACATCGACTAGTCCAGTCATGTCTGTACGCTAAATCGCTGCAATCATAGAAATCTTCACTCATGTACAGGTAATAAGTTAGCAGTGACACAAGATGACAATTCAAATCAGTGTCCGTTCACGCGAAGACTCTACTTGCATAATAGCACCATGCAAAACACTAATTTTTCGATTGCCACAACGACTGGAGTCGGCTGCCAGTAGATCAAGGGATAAAACAATCAGACAATCTAAATGACGGATTGACGATGCGTAATCAGTGTTGCAGTATCTCGCCGGAAAGTGAACGCAAGGAGGACTCGAGGTCTAAAGGTCGACGCGTAATATGACGTGAATAGTGTCGCATATGTGGGGGAACTGATATGATGGAAAAGAGATTGGAGACGACGATACTCTTAACCTATATCCATACTTACCTTGCAAATATCCCACCATACGCCTGGCAATCCTAGTTTCTAAATTCGCAAGTCGGCAGGGGGGTCGAGTTGACGTTGGACAAACTCAGAAATCGTGCACATGCTTTGATGCAAAAGTCAGAGACAGATTTTAGCTTTTGATGCATCGACATGCACTAGTTTCCAACGCAGATAGCCAGTAGAATGAGGACACATCTGAGGTAGTTACATGATAAACCTCTCGCCACTTTACAGCATGGCCCTGCCATGGTGAACAGTTGCAAGCGGGGTTATATGAGATTAAAAACAAGCAAAAGAAAAGCTTTACAGCATCATTGCAGCTATGCAAAAATTAATAGAGCATACGCACGGCATGCGGACAACCTAGCAATAAAGAACTATGTTATGACAGGTACGATGACATCTTACCTTTTTATCACTTGTGGGATGAATGATGTGTGTTCTTTAACCAAAAATATCTTCTGTGAGCGATACCTCTAACGAGCTCACTGAATGGCTCATGGTGTTTACTGCCAGCTGACGTATTTCATGAATACTGTAGCACCGGTGAAATAACCCTGTAAAGCTACTGAAGCAGGGGCATGATGAAAGATTCCAATTTCGCCATACGTAGCCCAACAGAGTAGCATGTCAGGGATGATGAGCAGCCATATGCGGGGTTGGATGATCATTTAAAAAAGTAAAAAAAAAAAAAGGAGAGAAAGAAAATGAGTAGTATGTGATGAATATGCGCCCAATCTCCGATCAAAAAGAAAAATTGAACCAGATTTGTGCAGGTCCTAGTGTGAAAATGGGACTTTTCTACAGAACAAAGCCTCCAAAAATGTTGAGTCTATTAAGCTCTCATACTGTTCGGTGCATACTGCCGCCCACATGCATGTATGGATGGAGAATATTGAAGACTTGATTAAGGGGTTGTCACTGAACAGCTGGGAACAATTATTTGAAAGTACCATTGCTAATTGAGGCGCTCAGACGGACCGGAATGCCGATAGTGCGGCGAACGGGAAGAAACCACCAAGCACTTGCTAGACGAATGCCGGACATGGAGGGACAGAATATGGCGGGGTGGAAGGGAAGGTCTGGTGAGACCCCTGAAGGAGGACATGGGATCAATCGCGAAACTACTGGAACAGCTGGAGAAGTAGACAGAACTCAGCCTTGTTATGTGTCATTTGTTATGCGTAATTTGTTATTCTTCTCTCTAAACTATCCCTTATCTATTAGAACCTCGCCATGGCCCACAGAGCGGCACGATATGAAAAAAATAAAAAATAAAATAAAATGAGGCGCTATAGTGCCGTAGGCCCCTTTGTCGTTCATTGGCCTGTTGACTGGTTGCGTCCAGTGCCAACGTAACGCCTATTAGCAGTCAAATTTGACTGCTGATTGGTAAGGAGTCCGCCTACTTCGCTGCATACATCCGCAAAATTTTGCACCACGTTCAGCACCCGTGTATCCACATCCTGATTCACTTCAAACATTCCGCACGCATCTACAAGCACATATGCGTGTGCGATAATGTGTAGGGACATATTCGTGGTGTTTCACATTACTTGCTAATAGATTGGGCAAGGGGTACCTCGCGGCGCCTGCGTTGTTTGGCTGGCGTATCTTCTGCAGTACCTAGTGGTAACAATTCCGTGTTGTTGAGTAACAACTGCTACTGTCCTCGAATAGATAGGGTGTATGGTGGCTCCTGCTGCTCTGCAGCCTCGTGGTAAATATTAGGAGCTAATCAATATCCTAGCCAGCTGGCATGAGATGAGGAGCATCCTGCATCTCGAAGAGTATGTGCGACAGCAGCCAATGAAAGGTAATCTCCCCGAAACATTGCTGAGATGATCTTGATGATTGGAACACGTATCCATATATACTATCAGATGATAAATGTGAAGACGTGATGGTTGCTGATCCTGGCCACGGATTTCTGACCAATCAAAGAACATGCTGTTGTAAGCGGCTCAGCCTGCCATCCATCCTGCCGAGCACCTCATTCCAGGCAACGCATAACAAACTTGCACTATTCCGAAAGGCGAAAAGCGCATACGATTCATGCAGCATTCCAATTCTTTGCGAGTACGACGAAACAGCCATAGGCTGCGGTGATTTGTATCCCCTGATATCTACCCTCAATATCAGCAAAGGGTATCAAATCTACGTAGTCCTCAGGTACGCTACGCACTATTGTTTTTAGGTGATAATGTTGATGCTGATGCTAACAATGGCACCTACTACGGCATACCAAAAGCTCATACACAGGTAGTAACAACCGATTTCATTGCTCGCTTAGAAGTTTCTATTACAAAATATCAGTATATATACTCTCTTGCGTCCTATCTAACTGCAATTGACACTAAACTGCGTGAGGAAGTCGTTGGGGTAGAGGGCAGCCAGGAGAGCAATGCAGCGTTATGCTATGGTGCAGCAACGTGGATTGTGGTACTGATACATACTTGTACATACCTAAAATCACAACGAGGCCCCGGAGCCGCGCTATTTCTATCAATGCCGGAATGAGGCCAACCAAATAGCGTCCCGACTTCCCTAGAGCACATTGCACAACTAGGCGTGTATCCCTTGGAGAAAACCTTTTTTTCCCCCTGTTTTCATGACGCCACTGAGATTTTTCCCCAGTTCAAGTTTCGGATGATCAACTAATGCTATTTTATTTAGTCTATTCATAATATTACATATCATGACATTTCAATGCAATAAGGCATTGATTCTAGTGAAATATGCAACCTTTGAACTTTAATGTAGTTGCATATTGAAATATAATACAATATATCTTCTCGTATATATTATATATATCTAGTTGCATATCTTATATATATTCTGGTTATATATTTTACATTCTAGTCGCATATTTTATTTCAAGTTCATAATACGAGAATATTACATAGAACTACAATATTAAAATGGATTAAATAAAGTTCTTATTTCTTAATTGTATTATTAAAGTTCAATATAATATTCTGATAGCATATTCTATTGCGAACTTGAAAAAAAATATCTGACTAGAAACTATATATTGAATATGCAATTATATTGAAGTTTCAATGGTTGCATATTTCCCTATAAATGAGTAGAATTAAGGATTTATTGCATTGGCATACAATGCTATGTAATATTATGAATAGACATAGTATTAGTTGATCATCCGAAACTTGAACAGGGGAAAAATCTCAGTGGCGTCATGAAAACAGGGGGAAAAAAAGGTTTTCTCAAAGTTTATCATCTGATGAGGTCCGGGAGCGGCAGGCAGAATCTGCCTGTCCGGAGGTTCCCAAACAGTTTATCAACACTCGACAGGTTGAACTGCACAGCGCATTTGAAGAGTTCTCTGCCGGTTGGTATTGGTTCCGACGACCGAAGAGGAACCAATGGTGCATTCTCATTTGCAACATTGTGGCGGCTGAACATGAAGATTGAAGAGGCGATCTCAGAAGTCGTTGGGTGTGTCCTGAGCTTTTGGCAAAGCTGCGACAGGGCTTTTTTTTTTTTTTTTTTCATTTCATTACTCGCATGCCGCCCTACGGGCTATGGCGAGAGTTTATTTACGAAGAGAAAAATCACAAAATCGCTAAATACATAGAACCCACAGGTCTCACTGGTGTTATGGATGGGCCGATGCGGGGAGCGTCCTATTTCCGTCCTCTGTCCCACTCATATCGGCATGATCTCAGCCATCTTCCTCCCAGTCTCACCTGCTCTACTTCCACCATGTCCTCCAAGTGTACCACTACCGAACTTGTCTTTTTTCCCTCCTCGTTCAGCGTGCTCTTGTTCCTCAGCCATCTGATCCCCGTAATCTTTCCTATGTCTTTATTTGCTGCTTCCAGCCATCTCCGGACGTTCCCGAGGTCCTCCTCAGGGCTATCCCGTGGACCACGATGCCGAATTTAGAAGTGGTGGCACCGGGGGTGGATGGGTGCGTGGGGGGCTTGGCTCTTTGGGTTCGAGGGGGTATGGTCTTGGGGTTGGTGTGGGGGTGGGGGTGGGCGCGGGGGTTGATGGGTTTGTCGCGGTGTTGCCGACATGAGTGTTGTTGGCGTGGCTTGATGATGTTTCGACCGGTGTTGTGGAGGCTATCTTCCTTGCCTCCGCCTCATCAAGTCTTCGTTGAAGGCATATGGGTGCGCTGACGCCGTTTTGCCTTTTCTCTTTCTCGTTTTGGTCGTAGCCGGGGCCGGCGGTGTGTTGGCTACGGGGTCCGGGGCTGGGGCCTCAGACGAGGGTTCCTCTGAGAGTAGGATGTAGAAGTTGAAGCCGATGGCTTCGGGTGTTGGTTCCGCCGGCTCCGTCCGGTGATAGGACGTCTCGAGTCGGCGGCGGGGGAGGGGGAGGCGGCGGGGCGGGGACGGTCTTCTTTGTCTTCTTGTCTTTTGGAGGCATCTTATTGGCTAAATCGTCGTTATCCGCGGATGTCTATTGGAGCTTGGCGCCGGGGTGGTGTGGTTGATGTGTTGGCAATGAGGTGGTGAGCTGAACCGCAGTGTCGGGTATTTGGGAATAAAAATTAGACCAGAAGACTCAGCTCGCTGAGAGCTTTCGATCTATGTAGTTTTCGCTGGGGGGGACGTTGTGGTTGTGGAGTCGCCTCCAAACGCTCGTCCTGAGGTGGTTGTTGTCGAACAGCTACAAGCGGGGTCACGTGAAAAAAAAAAATGAAAAAAAAAAGTTGGTTGTTGTGCGTCAGGGCTGTGGAACCTGGCTCCAACCGGCAAAAGATTATGCCTATGAATTGTACTATTGTTAACAATGGAAGAGACTTATTTTCCATATGGATACTCACCGCGTACTAGAAAGCTGCCATTATCCTGTGTCGGTGCATCAGTACGCTCTTCGTTAAAGTAAAATAAAGAAGCAACCAGCTGCGCCGCAATCAACTGAAGCTGTTCCCCATTGCGTGGATCTGCAAAGTGCTCCACTACTCTCGTTTGAAGCTTTGTGAACTGCGCAACCTCATGAAGCTCAGGAACTCCATCCTCAAATTTGACAGGGTTTTGGGCTAGACTATCCATGAATTCTGTCCACATTCTGTGTGAATTGAGTTGATGCCTTATTTGCCAGCCGATTATTAACTTCAGGTGACGCAAATGCCCCCAGACGCCTGCTCTTGCTGTGCATGATTGTGTATTTCTTTCTAAGCCCTCTGGTGAAATGGCTTGAAGCATCGTGGTGCGGCCGTAGTGGCAAGGGCACTGGAGATGACATGTACAAGTGTCAGCATGCAGGGACACTGCCATGACTTTTCGGAGGACATTCAAGTACACTCACGCTTCCCAGGCCTTTAGTTCTGTCTCCTTGCTTTCTCCACGAAGGAATCCGTAACACTTATTGTTTCTGACCATTCCAATGTTGGGTCTTTCGATTCGGTGCAATCCTTCTACCAAAAATAACAGTAACTCTTTTAGCTTGGCTCGAGCTCAGGACCGTGCTGTAATGTTTTGGGTATTTACGCGTGGTTTCGAGGTCCTCTCTATTGTAGGAAGTCACAAGAGAGGGATAACCCGATGAAGCAGTTAATGTGACTCCAACCTTGCTCTCTTTGCTTCCTATTTCCGCAGAGAGGGTCTCTCCATCACCAAACATCCTGCGCTCCCCAAGAGCAGTTTTAAGCACATTCTTTAAACTGGAGCTCCGGAGCTGGCTGTGGTGGTGAGCTTCCACTAGCAACCCTAAACCAGGAATGCTAGCTCCAATCCTCTTAGAGAATGCCTTTATGGAGAGTTCTTGAAAAAGCTAGATGCACTATTCGATTGACATGTGGGCATGACCTAACGCTAGTGCAACAATGCCTCCAGCGCTTTTTTTTTTTTTTTTTTTTTTTTTTTATTTCACGTAACCCCGCTTGCAGCTGTTCGCCATGGCAGGGTCCCTGGACCGAAGTCCTTATGGCCCGGAGACAGGCACCTATGCAACTACATACAAACACGTCCCCTGATATGACATCAACGAAATGGCGTGATGTAAGAACGTCCATGTCTTGGGCAGTTGATTTCGTAGCTAAAGAGGTTACCGCAGATGATCCTCCCTTCGCATCTGTCGGAGCACTCTTCCTTCTCCTCTACCACTGCTTCATCCATGTCCATCCTGTCATCTCGCTCCTTCCCCTTCTCCCTTGTACCCACTCTATTCCACTCGTACAATTCCGAGTGTAGCCATCTCCCAGACAACCTTACCTTCGCTAGTTTTTGACCATCCGACTCTACCTCCCCTTTTAGGTAGATTACGACCGAGCTGGTCTTCTTCCCTTCCCTCCTCTCCTTCTTCAACAACCATCGGGCTGCAACTATACTCCCCATCCATGGGTTCGCCTTCTCCATCCAGTCCCTAACCTTTCCCAGCTTTTTGGTTGTTGCAATTCCATGTACCACAATTGCGCGACCGGACTGAGGCAGGCTCAACTGTCGCTTCCCGGTCTGTGGTTTGTTGACTTCTTGCGTGGGAGGTAATTTTTGGTTTTGTATGGAGATGGGAGGTGTCATCTTTTCTGTAGCCTTCTCCGAAGCTTTTGAGGGCTTCGAAGACTGCCCATTTGTTGGAATGGGGGCCGTGGGTACCTTCTTGCCCTTCATTAATGGTTGCGCTGAGGGGGTGGAAGACTTTTTAGGGGCCAGTGGTGTTGGTGGAATGTTTTGAGAGATAATTGCTGCATATGACAGCCGTGGTGGTATCTCTGGTTCGGTTTGTGTTTCCCTTTCCTTGGAGTCATGCTTCACAATATCTGCATGCCGGTCTGTACATGTGTACCCTCCTACCCTTGTTGCAAGGACGTTGGTATACCGGTGTAAGACTCGGAGTTCCTCCAGGAACCTGTCCGTTGGTTCGAAGTTTGGTCTTGTCATTTGGTCTTCTATACATTGGTCAATGTGGGCAATGACTTCTCTCACTGCTTCAAGTATATAGGTCATGTTGACTCCACCAAGTCGTTCGCTAATAGACTTGTATAGTGAGGCCTCGAGACGGGTACTTCTGGCCAGAGTTATTTTGGCACCTGCGGGTATGTTTTTTGGTGCTGGGCTGCCCAATGCCATGAATCTATTGGTCCGATCCATGGTGGCAGTGCCAAGAAGTCAGGGATGTTGGTGTACTGGCAACGAAGTGGGGAGCTGAATATGTCCTCGAAACCTCACCCCAAGGGGGAAACTTGAGGAGTTGGGTATTTTGGAATGAAAATTAGATCAAAAGACTCAGCGCACTGAGCACTTTCGATCTATGTAGGTTTCGCTGGGGCGACGTTGTATTTGCGGAGTGGCTTCCAAGTGCTCGTCCTGTCAAAGTGGTTGTCGCCGGGCGATGTACTGGAGATGATGGCCTCCAGCGCTTTGAGGGATGAGAACAATGTAATATATAAGTATCTGAATGATACCTCACACTTGTAGACTACTCACCTTGTTCCTATTATTAAGTCGAAGAATTCGTGGATTAGTAAGTCGAGATCAATCCTGCTTTGAAGTAGTAATAAAGTCTTGAGTTGCAAAATTGCACGAATTCCACCCCTGTCGTATGTCCTTATATTAGCGAAGTCGCCTGTCAATCTGGATATCGCAAAGTTCTAACCCACCCATCTAAATATAATATTCTTGGTGCTGCTTGAATTGGATCTCGTGTAACTGTCCAAGTGCACTTTGCTGGTGTTGATTCTTGATGTATGCAAAAGGGGCAGGATAGAGGGATATAGACTCTTGAGCTGCCTGTTGATTTCTCGGTTTCAACGCTCTCCTTTTCTCCATAGTCGTCAACACAATCATTGCAGAGGAGGTGGCCACATCTGAGAAGATTGTGCGGTATGGAGAAGAGGCACCCGAAGCAGGTTAGATGGGCAAATGGGACAGAAGGAGCTCGTGAGCAACCTGGCGAGATTGAGTTCGGAGTTTCGGGTCCACGGGTTATCCATCTAGATATATGACGGCATCAACACCCCGAACGAGGAGCGTGACAGACCTCTGATGCAGCTGCGTTCTCGCGCACAAATGGTACTTGGACATCCAAAATTCGGTGTGTTTGTGGTAGGATTATTTTTGAACAGGTTACGCAGATGCAGGGCTGTTTCTGATCTGTTCTTACGGTCAGTACGCACGTGATTAACTTGCGGTTAGCAGTAGGGGAGGGGGAAGAGGTGGAGTTTTAGAAGCGCGCGATTTACCGACCCGGGAGAAAATTTGCGGGTTGCGAAGGTGTGGAGAAGAGGGGAGGGGGAGGGGGGAGGGGGGAGATATATAGGGGAGCCTCCCTGAGGCAGAAACCGGAAGGACCGTCCGGAAGTTTCTGGAATCAGGTTTTAGAAGTAGATAGAAATTTCTTTGTTTGTTAAGCCTGTCTCCGGGCTTTGAGGGCTTGCCCAGGGACCCTGTATGTCAGGGACAACAATTGAAATTGAACAGTATGCTTAAATAGGGAAGGCTCAACTTGCACAAGATCACAATGCAAGACAGTGTGATTCTTCAAACGCCACAACAACTGGTGTCGACTGCTGGTAGAGGAAGGGGTAAAGGAATGAAACTATCTATCTAAATGACAGATTCAGGATGCTTGCTGAGTATTGCACAGTCACGCTGAAAAGTGATCGCAAGAAGGACTTATGGTTCAATGTGATATAAATGATATTGAATTGCGAGGGAACCGATGTGGAGGAAAAGGGTCGGAGACGATACAAACATCCTATATATAAATCTGACTATCACAAAACAGTGCTGGTTCTGTTCTGGCCTACCGACGAACATTGCGGTTCGTGAACCGGCCAGGCCCATTCGCGAATAGGCCAATTCGTCGGTGGGCTGGCCGATTCACGGAAGGGCCAGCCCACCCGCGAACAATTTGTTTTACAAGTACTACTAGGTACCTCTATGTGCTGCTAGTAATAAGTATAGAGACTACCAAGGATAATTGATAAACCGTTACTGTGTGCTTGCACAGCCCCATTGCCACTGACAGGTTGCAAGTTGCGACTTGAAAATTGCTGTCGGCAATGTTACTACTATGACTCCCAAGTTGCCACTTCCTACTCACATGCTAGAGGATAATAAAGACAACATAATTAAAAATTTGCTGCGCTTCTTCTAACACTGCTGTAGTAGATTTGTTATCATAGCCCAATTATTATTAATAGAATAACTAAAAACATCAGCAAATAGACTTCTAGTACTTCTTGCTCTAAGTGAACTTTTGTAGTATCTTCTTAGGTAGAGATATCCGGATTCCTCCACCGTTTCTAGTAATACCTTGTGGTAGCAACAAGGATTGCGTTGATGCCAAGAATTAGAATTTTGGTAGTTGTATTGCCAGAAACGGCACTTAATAGATTCCCTTACAACGCCAAGCGGCTCTATCCCACCTTGTACTGGCAGGACTTCAGCCATTTCCCTCCTAATCTCACTCTCGCTGGTATTAGAGACCTTCCGCAACACCCGTCTAGACGGCGCGAGAACCCTGCAGCCATGCCAAGCGTGGCGATGCGTGACGTCTAGACGGCGCCGTTCATGGAAACCCCCCGATTTTACGTCTAGAACTTTGAACCGCTATAGCACCTCAACGAACACTCGGATTTTATTGCTAAAGGTATCTATTGATAGCTGAAAGTCTCTACTTTACATTAATACCATAACTTCTTTAAGAAATGCATAAGAAGCATTGGCAAATGAAAGATCAGGGAGGGGTTAAAAACCATCCTGCTAAGCCAACATCTTGGCGCCGATGCAACAAGGTTTGATGCGGCAAATGTGGTATTACTGCTGCATAAATACTTCAAGCAGTGCTTGCATTATGACAAAAAGGTTGTGATCTCGTGCCAGACTCTGTATGTTGACATCGTACAAGTCTTTGCAATTCCTCAAAGAGTTCCATCAATAAAACTTCAACATATTGCTAAGGCACAATTGTTTTTCTGATGTATAGCATTTTCATATTGCATTAGCTTTTCTAGAACATGATCAAATGCCAAAAGATGCTTCCACCATGAACAATAAAATCCAATAAAGAACTCGTATTACTGATAATTTCAAATTTGTTCTCCTACTAATTGGCAACACTCCTTCTCTTCTCACCCCTTGTCAGTTTAAAATTTTGCGGAAGGTCTCTTGAGCCATCTAGACCGCACCCTGGTCGAGTGGCGTTTTCGCAGGTCTAGACGGCGTTGCGGAAGGTCTCTATTGAATCTGCTCCCGGTATACTTTGCTCCTGTTGTAGGTATCACAACTGAGTTGGTGATTTTCTCCTCAACCCCTTTTATTACGTATCTAACGCACCAATTCATATGTTACGATATGTAACAAAATCGCCACAGCCCCCAGGGCGGCACGCGATTAATGATAAAAAAAAAAAAAATAAAAAAAAAGGCCCAATTCATGACTCATGTGCTGGCCCAGTGACGAACATTGTGGTTCGCAAAACTGGGCATATATATACATATAGGTACATAGAGGTACATTCATGTTCGCCGCTAGGCCAGGTGTTCGTGGCTGGGCTGGCCCCATGAAAAACACCATATGTTTTTCAGAGGGCCGGCCGATTCGCAAATCGACTGGCCGGTTCGCGAACCGGAAAATGTTCGTCGGTGGGCCAGAACAGTTCAATATTCACACGAGTGCATGCGAGAAACCACATGCCAGCAGAGACGCATTGAAGTTGCACAAGCAAGATATTGCTGCACATTGTGATAACTGGCAAGCCGACGCGGGTTGCCGAAGGGAGTTGGATGGCCGAATACAGCCGGCGATAGCAGCGGCCGATCGACGGATCAGCATGATCATGACCTCAGTGCGACCCAACATGAAGCGACCGGCTGCGTACTAACGTAGGGATCGTCTCAACGGACCGAAGGGTAGCACTGCTGACTATCTTAGTGGTTTTCCTCATGTTCTCTTTCGTCATAATGCTAGCAATGCGTCGTGTGGGTGTGTGTGTGTCGTCATTATCTGATCGTGCAGTACTCGTTCACTTCGTCTACAAATATCTGTTCATTCGCTCTCTTGTAACGAGTCCACACTGGTCAACTCAATAGTAACGATACAGCTACTCTCTCTCATATCGTGTGCCTCCGTACCCACGAATACTACGGGTTATCTGCTAGCCACGTGCCCTTCCAGCAACTACGGCATTGTCGTTCACGGCATTGCATTGAGAAAAGACCTAGACAAGGTTAGGAGATGGCTGGAGACAGCAAACAAGGAAATAGGCCAAACGAGAGGAATCAGGTGGTTAAGAAAAAAGGCAATGCTAGCGGAGGAAGGCAAAAAGACGAGCTCCGTGGTACTATACCTGGAGACACAGATAGACGTCGAGAAAGTTAAACTCGGGGGAAGATGGTTGCGAGCGGAGGTCTACGAGCCGAGCAGAGGAAGGAAATAGGAAGGCTTGGTAGACCCCTCCTACACCCGCATCACGGAGGACTAGCGGGCAATACCTGTACTTAAAGTTCATCTTCTTTTTTCTTTTAGATATAACACGTTCTCTACAATATATAAACCTCGCCATAGCCCATTGGGCGGCATGCGAGTAATGAAATAAAAAAAAAAAAAAAAAAAGCCACGTGCCCTTGCTGTATTCCTTACACACATGCGCGCAAGTATCAGAGAATTTTTTCATTCTGCATATCATTCCTCGTGTGCCACCCTGCGGGCTATGACGAGATTTAGTGCAGAAGAAATAGAGGAAAATAAACAAGAGAATGACGCTACTGTTGCAAAATTATGTCTGGTGGCCTACAGTAGGTCACCAATTCCTATTGCTGTAATGCAGTGTACTACATTTGATACACGAATTTGGATATGGACAAATTCTCAGTAGAGTACATGCTAACTGGAGACAGTTGCAATTTTTTTTTTTTTTTTTTTTTTTTTTTTTTTTCTTTTTTCGTTTTCCGTTTTTGGTCACGTAACCTCGGATACACGCTACCACCCTATGGCAGGGACCTGTACTAGGGTCTGGTTCAGCGACTACCTCTATACAACCCTACGTACAAACCTTGGGCACCTAACGCACCCTCCGGCCCTCCCCACTCTTGCAGTCTCAAAGTACCTAGAAACCAGTGGAGACAGTAGCAATATGAAAACGTCAAGATCATAGGGGAAATAAATTTAATTCTTTCATTTTGGCAAATTTGGTGGTCCGCTTCTGCGTCGCAGTCCGCTTCACCGTCGTATACAGTAATGCCTCTGTGTCCGCAACACGCAACACATTCCTTCACATTTTTCATAATACGGCCGATCTCCCACAGCTAATGACCGCTGCAACCGGATAAGCGGAGCTTGCTCTTACTGTCCATTGCTAGAAAACTTGTTATTATCTACTTGTAGCATTACCTTGAATTCGAAGCCATACCTACCGGCTGTTATTGAGATAGCACGGTGTAGTGCATGGTGTACAATTCTTGTACGTATAGGAGGTCGTCTCTGTCAAGCATGTTGGAGGCGTACCGCAGTATTCCATGTAGCCGTACTTGAACAATCCGCAGTTCCTGCAGTAGTAAAACCAGTGGATACACATCGCCTTGTGAAACCTGCGGTTGAGGATTCTAAGATCCTAGGCAAGTGGAAGACGGAGCAGTTGAACGATACACAGGGTTGGGGAAGTATGTAGATGATTGCGGTGCAACAGATGACTTGAAAGCAATGTGCGGGAGTTAACGCTTCAGCACTGGTGAATTAGCCGAACTTGGTCATGAGAAAGACTTTGAGAAACAGCTGAGTTCTTCAGGTCGAGCTCCGGCTACAGGAGTTATTGGAATTTATAGCTATTGTTTGGTGCTGAGAGTCAAAAATTAACTCCGTGTAACCCCAGCATCAGGAGATATTTACATGTGGGGTCACACGCACTACACGCAATCGTCGTACAGAATGTTGTGCCAGATGGCGTTACATTTGCATACCTGCAACCTCAATCAAACCATTCTAAAGTGATAGTCCTCGAGTTTATCTTTGCTTCACCTAGGCACAGGCTCACAGTTCCGAACCTCGTGTTTGCGCTACCTAAGTCAGCTACTAATCATGCAACCTGACACTGCTTATAATCACACTCAAGAGTAGGTGTCCCTCAGCAAACGCCTCTTGACGCGTCTAAACTGCTCTAGCTACGAGTGTTGATCTCTTGCAAGCTTATAATTAAGAATTGAAATATTTTAACGGCAGTCGCCAGGAGCGACCATGCAATAAGACCCTTGTTTATAAACGCTTTAACTTGCCACACCTGTCACAGGCCTACCTAGAGAGGCCGGGGATATCCACCTGAGTTGACCCGTAAGGCTGCTAGTGACCATTTGGCCTTATCGACCAATAGATACAGCAGGGCAATGCTATTGACAGGTCGGAACACGGAAGCGGATCGCAAGCGGAGCACACGGTTTAGTGAGCGATAAGGGTTACGCCACTTAGTTAGTGGCAAAAGCACCCGTAGACTTGTTGAGCACATCCTCAGCTAAGGCGTTGATATTGATTGTTACGCATAGTTAGCATAAGCAATAGAATAGACAGTGAAAAATAGACAGATAGTATCCACTACTGCCTTGCGATGGACCGGAGCGGTGAGAACTGGCTGAACGAACGTACCGACCAAATGCGGGTGCGAGTGCGAAAGTGTGGGTGCGAAACAGAATGTTGTTCATTGTCTGTGCTACAGTACAAAAAGTCTATATATACGGTATCGCTTCACGTACTACCCTTATCTCCACGTGCCTTTCATGCCAAGCTTACTTTCACCCATTCCGTCGTCGCCACCACAACGGTAGGCATCCGCGGCTGTATAAAGGACGGCATTCTGCCCTCGAGAGCTGGTCAAGCTTCCTAAGCTACACCCTCACCTTAGCTACATTATCGTACACTCCGCAACGGCACCCTGCAGAATGTGAAGATATGTATACACTTCAATCTCATTTGCGGTCTTAATCAGTTGACACCGCGTGCATACTTCTTTTGCCACAAGATCTCTACTTAGTCTTGCTGCGCATCATAGCTCAGATCAAAGCGCTCTGCGCGGTAAGTATGAGGCACCCACCTCAAGCTCTCTTTGATGCAAATATCGTCATTTGTTGTCACCTAACCCTGTTCTTGTACCTTGGCAATATCAATACAATGGCCTCACGTACTCGGGTTCAAAATAGATTTTCGCCCGCAGCTCATAAGCTCAAACTCAAATTTTGTTTTACATTCCTCCATAGCAGAATACATTCAAACGTGGCTGACAAGGAGACTACTTTGTGCAGAGAGATCACTTTTTTTTTTTTTTTTTATATCAGTACTCGCATACCGCCCTATGGGCTATGGCGAGAGAGATCACTTGTATGAGACCCACGAAAGGGACCAGCCTAGGACTATTCACATCTATACTAGTTCAGCTGGGGTTGCTAGTAAGAATTGACATATTATGCACCTGATGCTGGAAAATGAATGCTACAGGACGACTTCTTAACCAGTTCGCCAACGATAGAAAGTCGGCCATCTCTCACATCCTCCAATACACAAGCTTTTACCAGGTGACATGGCTCGAGACTGGGTGATGGGGACCTCATTTCTCCAGGGAGCTATTGCCCAACAAAGGCTCAACATAGAGTACATACTTGTAGGCATAGCTTGCGAGTTTATTCGTCTAGACGCTATTTGTAAACTGAGCCTCTATGACATAGCAAGTTCGACGTGCAAATACATCACCGGCCTTATCAAAACACTCCAGCAGCAAAATCTGTGATGCCTCTGTGGATACGTATATAATTCTTCATCACTGAACGTGTTATTCAAGGTTACGATCTTGTTCAAGCTATTCTCGCCATAGCCTATCAGGTGGCACGCGAGTAATGATATTAAAAAAAAAAAAAAAAAAGTTCAAGCTGCCTTCTTCCAAGGTTCAAGATATCCGAGACTGCTCAAACAAATTCCTTCAATCCGGGGAACGCGCATAAACAGCCTAAACATAAGGTGTATACCTGTCCCTCCTCGAAATTGAATGAATATACAAAACAGCTCTATAATAGAATAAATAATCAAGCAGACCTCCGGACTCCCGTGATATCGAATGCAAGATATCGTGCAGAAAAATTGGAAATAACAGATGAAAATTCCACCCCCCATTTTCCCCAACCGCTCCTCCTTCCGCTTAAAGCTCTTCAATATCGGGGTAGCCAGGAAAACACCTTTGTGCCGGCATCTAACCTTAACCTCCCCCTGGCTGATCAACTCAAATTCAACCTCTCCCTCTCCTGCTCGCTCCCACCTCCACCCCCTCGTCTTCCATCCCCTCCTCCAACTCCATGCCCCCTCTTTCCCAAAACCACCTCCATACGCCCCACCACCCCGCCGCACACACTGCCGCATAGCCACCAAACACCATCGTTCCCCCCCAGTTTTCCAGCATACCCAGGAACGTAATCCCGACCGCAAAGTTACAAAGCCAGTTCACGCCCGTCGCGATACCGCTGCCCAGGCCCCTGTGCTGCATCTTAAACACCTCGTTCTGCGCGGTCCACGGTACGGTGCCGATGCCGAGAGCGTAGGACGCGACATACAGCGTGATGGAGAAGAGGACTACGATGGCGCCAAAACGCTCCGGGGGAGGGGCGTCGGGGGCCGCGGTGGTCGGAAGGTGGTCGAATGCGACGGCGCAAATGGCTAGACCTAAGATCATCCCAGGGATGGAGAGTAGTAGGATGCGGCGGCGGCCGATGCGGTCGATGAGGGTGAAGGCAAGCAGGGTAAATGTGAGGTTTGTCGCGGCAATGATCATGGAGGTCGCGGTCGGATTAGAGAAGCCGATGAGGGAGAAGATGGTGGCGGAAAAGTACATGAGGGAGTTCTACATATGGTGTGCATTAGCATAACAATTCTGGAGGCTGATGAATAGGAGACCTGGGGAAAGTCGATTCAAAACTTACGAAACCACATAGCTGCTGCAACCCCTGCGCCATACACGCCGTCCACAATGCCCTTCTTCCCTGCACATCATTCCATAAATCTACCCACTTCTCCTTCCAGCTCCCCTCCTCCCCCTTCTTCGCCGCCCTCACCCCCTCTTCAATCTCATTCAATTTGCTCCCCGTCTCCGCGCTTCCTTCCTCCAGCCCCAAAACTTTCCCCAATATCCTCCTCGCCTCTCTCTGGCGTCCTCTCATCACTAGCCACCTCGGACTCTCCGGCTGCCAACACAGTCCTACCGCCTGGGCCAGCGCCGGCAGGGCACCCAACCCCACCCCGACCCTCCACCCCACCCACTCCACAAACATCGCGTTCGACCACCAACCCACCGCATATGCGACCAACTGCCCCCTGTAATACACCCTGTGTACAGGGTCGTCAGTCTCCCCCTGAACTTCGCCGGCGCTAGCTCCGCAATGTACATCGGCACCACCCCACTTCCGACCCCGATGCCGAGCCCCACGATGAAGCGGCCCATTACCATGCTAAATACAGATTTCGCAGCCGACTGCCATAGGGCACCAAGCACGAACAGGAAGTCAGCGAGGTAGATGATACGTTTACGACCGTGGGAGTCGGCAAGGAGGCCAGAGGCCGGAGAAACAAGAAGTGCGGCGAGGGAGGTGGAGGAGGTGATGACGGCTTTGGACAAGATTGAGAGTGGAGCGGGAGGATTGGGGGAGAGCGAGGTGTCCAAGTGGAGGAGAGTCGACGAAATTATGCCGGTGTCGTCTGCGTGTGGGTGTCCGGGAGTGGTGAGGTGTTAGTGTTAGTCCCTGGCACCTAACCAAAAATACAAGAGAACATAATATCAGGGAGATTGGACTCACATCCAAACAGCAACCCACTTAATCCCGCTACCGCCGTCAGTGTCCATACGAACGTTGTCGGTGTGTCCCTCTCGCGCGCACAAGCATCATGCACACTCCCGTCTCCAAGACCACCTCCAGACAGGACCTGCAAGCGCTCGTCGTGTTCGGCAAGGTCGTAACTATTCCGGTTCTGTGAGCCGCCAAGCACCGGTGAGATGAGGGGCTGGTGTGCCGCGTCGGTGGTGGTCATGATCGTAGCTCCGCTGCCGCTGCCGCTGCAGCTTGAAAGAACGTTTCGTTAATTACCGAGAGCAAGAAGGAGGGATGATAAGTAAAGGTGTCATAAATGAATGCTATAAATGTCTATGGCGGTGGTACCTCCTTCATAACATATAATATGGGCGGGTGCGTTGATGAAGATCTGACGCTCGGGAAGATGTCGCAACTTGAAGGGTTTGGGAAGAAATACGTTCTCCGCTCCTTGCAGGAGGGTCTGGCCAAGGGGTGCCAAGTGCCAAGATATTCTGCCCGAGGGCTCCCTGAGCTTTTGGACCGAAACTGCGGCTAGATGGTGCCTGTTGCGACTCGACCTCAACTGCGGTCGCATTGGTATCCCTGTCACGTCAGTAGATGCTGACACAGAAAAGTCGAAAAGTCTGTTGCAACGCCTATACCGCTACAAAAATTACACATCTCGCGCAACATACGCCCGCCAGAGATAATATAATTCCTTGCTATAATCAGTAAATCAAGGCCCTCCCTCCCCCCCACAAAATAAATACATAAAAATAAAAATAAAAATAAAAATAAAAAAGCCGATATTAACTGACAAAAAAATATATCTATATTCCAGGCCATAGTATGAATTATCATATAATACCAAATACCTATTCTCCTACTTATTCTCATCCAATACCATGTTATTAGAATTTTATATATATACTTCATTTGCATCTGTTTATAGTAGTTGTCTGTTATATAAGACAAATAGTTTTTTGGTAAAAGTAATATTGTAAGCAATCTATTGCCTGCCTGTATATATTAATACGCTGCTTCTCATAGTTAATAATAGATATCTTGATGTAGATCTAACCAATAAGTTAATAGCATATTTGAAAAAAGAAGTTTACTCAAGTATAGACTAATGAAAGATAGGTATATATTAGGAAATAGGAGTAGAGTAGTTATGGTAGGCGGCGCACAGCGAAGATGATATAATTTTGCGTTGCGAAGGTATATATGTGGGTTGTTGAAATGTCCACCGAATTTTGTTTAGTTATATTCGGCGATTGTGCGGTTGCACAGGCGTTGCAACTACATACTTTCCGACTTTTGGCCGTACCCCTTGTTCCTGACATATTTATCAGCGTGGTGCTGGTGAGTTGCCCCAAATCAGAATCTCGTGGATAAGAGAACGTTTAGTCTGGTTGGAGAACGTTTTCTTAAACCACATTCTAAATCGCTAAAAGAAGGTTAGCGAGCGTAATTATCACCTTGCGTCTTCAAGATTACTAAATTTCGGTACCGGGGTTTCGTTAGCGTTTTCTGTTTTGCGCGTTTGTTTAACGGGGAACAGCAACCCGAACGCATAGGACCTTACGACCATTTCCATTTAGCGCGCCAGTGGTCATTGGAGTTCCAAACCCCCTGGAATGCGATCTGGAGCGGTGACCGTTCAGATTCGATGAGACAAAGCTCCTGGCATCACATAAAAACCAAGTCCATCTCGCGCCTCCGGGTCGGACATGCATCGGCGAATGCCACCAACCCCACCCGCCCAATAATGATTTCCCGCGCCTTTTGGCTCCGACCCTCGCGATTCGCCGCAAGCCCAACAACCCATTCCAGCTCCACCACTCCCAGCCCCACAACCGCCGGCTTCACTCCCACTCGGCTTCTTACCGCGCTCTTCGTCATCCACCTCCTGGCCTGCTTCTCCGCGATCACCGCATCCGCCCCGTCATACTCCAACTCCGCTGCATCCGCAAGCCCCTGCGGAAGTCACTTCTCGCGCCAGCGCCGCCGCGACCGCGACATCCTCGAAGACCTTGGGTACCTCCAGTTGCATTCCGGACGACCTCCAGGCGCTCCAGGGGCGTTGACGGCAGCTCCGTATGGATACGCGGCGTCGGCGACTGGGTCTGCTGGCTCGGGGATCCGGGATGCGGGCCTACACTTGCAGGCACATATCCACCGCCACGACCAGCGCACTCGATTCCATCCGCACCACGCCTACGACCGCGCCTCGCACGGACACGTAAATGGCGTCCATGTAAGTACCCCCAACAATATCCGCGCCAACTACAGTCCCGCTGCGTTCGTCGCCCCCCCTGCGTACGCACCAGACCAGCAGCACTACCGGTACCGCACACACGCCATTCCCCCCGGAAAACTCGCCCCGGGGATGCGGAACCCTAAGAGTCTGGTGTACGGTGCGGTGGCACGGAACGGACCGGTGCCACCCCCGAAGCATAGGCATGCGCGGCATCTGAGTTTGCGAGGGTCAACGAGGAGAAGGAACGCGGGAGGGAATCAAGGCGGTACTGGAAGTGGCGCGGGGATGGGGGTGATAAGGAGGCATATGCTTTAATTTCCTTTGCAAACACCGGGAGAGGGAATAGGTGTATGTATAGGTTACATATTTTAGGTGTAGATACCTACCCTTTATTGTTTGTGATACGATTGCGATACCCAATATCATTGGAGAAGGCGCCAAAAAAAAAAATATGACCGGTGCCAGAAGAACGCTCGGAATTTTTCAAACTGCAGAAGTTTACGTCTTGTTTCAACCGTGACGCTCGATCTCATTTGAATACTACGATTAGTAGATAACCAAGTCGGACCGATTTTCAGTACCTAAATGGCAGAAAATCTCTGCACCCATCGAAGTATTGGAGGGAAACAAATATCTTAGACACTCTTTCACTGCTCACGCCAGGTAGTTCCTCGAATATTGCACGCTTTATTCGCCATTACCAATCGGCCCTCCTTCAGATGAGAATGTGGCATTTAAGGGTAACAGCACACCGTTCCGCCAGCATATCATCATCATCTGCTTGCATGTGACCTGCACGTAAAATCCATGTATGAATCCACAGCGTCGTTTCCGTTTATCTACTTTGATTTGCCCCCTTGAAAGAAAAAACATAGCCTACTCGTGGGCATCTTGTCAAGTTGTGGTTAGCTACATACACCACTCGAGATTTCAATTATAAACCGGTCTCGAACTTCTCTCTGTATGTAGGTTGAACTTCAACAGACCTAGTGGAATTGATCAAGAAAGGTACCGGTGGTTTTGGAGAAACGACGTGAGCTTTTTCCGTCCGATTTATGTACTTTTGCGATCCTAATTTCTTTTATTCCCTTGTATTCTCTCTTTTGTACGTAATCTCGTCGTAGCCTGTAGAGCGATATACGTAAAAAAACGACCTCTGAGCAAATACGAGTAGCAATGGGCTTGGCATTGACGACGCACGTGGCATGTAGCATGAGACTACAAAGCACTGTGAGAGGGAAAAGTGGTCTAGTGGGAAGAGCAAGCAGCTGAAATGATCGTTTCTATTGGATTCACTTCCTTCAACGTTGTAATGATGATGATGATCTCTCCTGAGGCGCCCCCCGCTTCTCCCCTCAAGAAATACCCTGTATCCACTTCCCCTTTTAGTAGTTACCTCCCCCTCCGGCCTTCACCCACCGTGGCACTTGAAATGCCAAGATTCCCTACCACACCCAACAGTTCCAGGATGGGTTTGCAACAGTCCTCCCCTTCTACTGCATCAGGAAAGGAAAAAGTGCGTCCGGAAGCTATACAGGTGCGTCCCAGAAGTGTTTAGTATATTTCTGTCTTTTTTTGCATCATGGGCGTCCTGACACTACTGTAGTTGGGTCAACACCAGCATACAGCTCTTGAGCTTATGTGTTTGAACAACTATTGTCAGGATGCAACGACACTACTGCACTGCCAGAACGCAAGTGCACTTGTATACCGCCAGGACACACTTTCACTTCTATACTGCCAGGACGCAATTGCAATAATGTATCATGAGGATGCAATTGCAATACTATGTGGTTGGGGGGGCAGCGCCTTTCTGAGTCCGTATCCAATCAAAGTACTCATTCAAAGGATATATATACAGGCCAGAAGATCATAGCCGACCTATTACAGAAACAAGACAGCCTTTTCCAGGACGCCCAGCTGGGAGGCAGACCCTACAGGGCGGCGGAAGACTTACAGGGACAAACTCTGAAAGAAGTGGACCGCAGACTGGACCAGAACCAATGGGTAGCACTGGTCGGAGACGACATCAAGTCAGGCTTCTACTTCCTCAGCAGAGAACGGGTGGTAGCACGTATCAAGACAGCCGACATCAACCTGGAAACCTTCGTGGAGGCATTCCTAATGCCAAACAACATCAACCTGGCTTGGGACGGATGGAAACGTGCTCCCGGCAGAATGACAGACGGTACTCCTCAAGTATCCCCTTTGTCACCGGTACTATTCCTGATAGGAGTGGCAGCAGTAGCAGAAAAAGCAGACCAGAGGAACTTCACGAGATCATACATGGATGACTTTCACAGCATGATATCCCACACATCTCTACCAAAGCTGCGTCAGGCTATAAAGGCACACCGGGAATTCCTCACATCCGAAGCAGTGACAGAGGGATACGAGATAGGCCCCAACAAGTCAGAGACTCTCATTATAGGCATCAAGGGTCCAAACTACAGACTCACAGGACTGACCGTAGACTGGGAGCACCACCACAGAACACACGACTACACCTTGGCAAGGCAGCATGGAGAGTGGCATCGAGACTGATCCAATTAGCCCCAACCAAGAAACGCCAGTTATATACCAGCGTCGCTCGCACCATTGCCACATGAGGATGTTGGCCATGGAAGGACTACGCACGAGGGGCCCTCGAGACAACTAAGATCAGAGACCTCGAGAAGTGGTAGTACACGGTAGCCAGGGAGATTACTGGCGCAACGTGGGAAACAAGGACCTGGTCGAAGGACTGACCAACCTGGAATCAGTGCACACATTCACAGCAGGGGAAAGCATGAGGGTTGAAGCGAGGGCCCTACGATTTCACAATGAGCGGCTGAAGGACGAAACTCCGGATCACCAGTACCTGAGAGGATCCCTGAACCACAGCCCCCCCCGTTCCGTTGGGCACACTACCCACCCTCCCAAGGGACGCCGATAGAGTAGAATGGGAGAGGATCATTGACGACGCCGAAAAGGAAGGCTGGAACAGCTTCTACATGGACTCCAGCCGGATAGCAGATAGAACCGGGGCCGGTACGTTCCACGACGGGAGCAGTAATTCCACATACTTGGGCACACAAAGTACAGTCAACGACGCCGAATTAATTGCCATCGGCGAGACACTAGAACGTCAGGAGGGAGAACTCCTGATCATCACTGACTCCAAAGTAGCCATATCCAAGCTCCAAAGGATCGCCAATGGAGAACCCACTCATGAAGGCGCATCACGGATGGTCAGAGAAATCTGGGAGGCGAGAGCGAGAAGGGGTGACCTAGACGTGGCTGTACTATGGGTGAAAGGTCATAGAGGAGCCAAAGGGAACACGGAAGCGGACAAAGCCGCCAAAGTCGGCGATCACCTCCAATACCAAGACGAAACAGTCACCGAGACAGGCACGCGACAACTATCAAGATCCCAGAGGGCCATGAAAAGGAACAGGCTGGACCTCAACTATAGGCCACTGCAACGATTAGGACGGAGGGTATCGACACTTGTGGGCATCCTCGGGGGCAAAGGCCTAAGGCGATGGAGACATGTAACGGGCAAGGCGGACAGCCCGGAGTGCCGGTGGTGCGGGGAAGAGGAGCAAACCACACCCTATGTACTCACGCCGTGCAAGGTCTGGAAGAAGAAATGGCCTGGAGGGAGGTGGACCTGTTCCGACCCCCGAAAGACGACCAGAAGCACAAGGACACATTGATCGATCTCCTGGAATGGGCGGGGCGTGAAACGGAATAGGCGGTAACCTAGGTTTCACTGTTACTTCATATCTTTTCATAGTGTTTATTTTTCTTTCCTTCCTCACTTTCCATGTAACTAAAACCTCGCCATAGCCCATGGGGCGGCACGCGAGCACTGATAAAAAAAAAAAAAAAAAAAAAAAAAAAAAGGGTCAACAGATCTACACCAAAGGACCTGCTATGCTACGCCTATGCAGCGATGCCGTGTAAATGCTACCATACTACCTCGAATGCTGCCATACTGAGCGGATGCTGCCACATGCGAGACGTTAGCCTTGCCACCCCGTGACGCGATAAGCATTATGCTACAACTTACCTTGCTACCATGCTGCGCGAATGCTACTATATGGGATGTATTCTGCCACATGCGACAGGTTAACCTTGCCACGATGCGGTGCGCATGATACTACAACCCACCTTGCTGCTATGCTACGTGAATGCTGCCATGCGGGATGTATGCTGCCATATACAAGCGGTTAGCCTTGCCACCGTACAATGAACATGATGCTACAACTCACCTTGCTACCATGCTGCGTGAATGCTGCCGTGCTACATGAATGCTGCAATGCTGTGCGAATGCTGCCATGTGGGATGTATTCTGCCATATGCGAGAGGTTAGCCTTGCCACGACGTGATGAGCATGATGCTAAAACTCACCTTGCTGCCCTGCTGTGTGAATGCTGCCATACGGAATGTATGCTGCCAGAAACAAGAGGTTAGCCTTGCCACCGTGCTGCATGAATGCTGTTACGGGTTGCAACCGTAACAGTACTACCGGTAGTACTGTTACGGTTGCAATCCGTAACAAATGCTGCCATGCTGTATGAATACTGCCATGCTGTGTGAATGCTACCATGTGGGATGTATTCTGCCATATATGAGAGGTTAGCCTTGCCACCACATGAGGAATATGACACAACTCACCTTCCTGTCATGCTGCACGAATGCTACCATGTGGGATGTATTCTGCCATATACGAGAGGTTAGCCTTGCCACCACATGATGAATATGACATAACAACTTACCTTGCTGTCATGCTGCGCGAATACTGATATGTGAGATATAATCTTTTTTTTTTTTTTTTTTTTGATCACGTGCCCCGCATATACAGGCTCTCAGCCTATGGCAGGACCCCTTTATTACCCGGAGGCAGGTCTGTGACGCCGGGCTGTGGGCCGGATCACCCATGCTACCTAGCTATCTACTTAATCTACATGGCTTCACCGTGGCTGCAGGTGAACAAGGTGCAGACAGTAAGTGAATCAAGCGTTTGTTCACACAATGGGTTCTCAGTCAGTCTCCATTGCATCCTCCCCAACCATATCCACCTGCCCTGCCTTCACCAGGCCCTTTCCCTTATCCCTCCTTCCTCTATCCCACTCATACGTATCCCATCTGTACTTCTTTCCACCGATGCGCAGAGTTTCTGGTCTTTGACTAGTCCAACCTGCCCCCTCCAGGTATATAACAACGGAACTAGTCGTCTTTCCCTCCCTCCTCTCTTGCTTCAACAGCCATCGAGCCCCAGCGATTTTCACGCCCAATTCATCATCCACCTCTAACCACTTTCGAACATTCCCCAGTCTCTTGGTCACAGTTATCCCATGAACCACTATTGCTGGAGTGGCAGGTTGTGGTTCTGGCTTATGTTGTAAAAGGGGCTTGCTCTTTGGAGTGCAAGTGGCCCTGGAGGTGGTCTTTCTCTTTGGAGCTGGATAGACAGGTGGATTTTTATTTTTTATTATTTTTTTATTTTATTTTTTTTTTAATATCATTACTCGCTTGCCGCCCTTGGGCTATGGCCAGGTTATAGTTAAGTAGATGATTATTGAGATAAACTAGGTAAATAGACGTTGATATGAAATGAAAATTAGAATGGGAAGTCTCCTTTGGCTCCTCCGAGTAGCAGTGAATGAAAAGAAGAATAGAAAGGCTCCTCTGTCTCCTCCAAGCCTGACATGATAGAGGTATTGCAAAACAGCAACCTACTTGGCAACAAAATCACTGGATGCCAGGTAAGCAGGTAGCCTTTCATCTCTTTTCATGGCTAACAGGAATTAATAACAGAAATCACTGTCCAAAGCAAAAAAGGGATTCAGTAGGTACATGTAACTAAGTCCATTCGCTCACACATCGCGTGTTGCTGATTGCTAACTTCTCGTGAATTGCAGGACAACAGCTCAATGCTCAACAGCATGTCGCCACATGAGTACCATAGTGGTGCGGTAGCAAGGTGAGTCTTGGTATCACACCTATCATGGCTGTGGTAATTCTAATTCCTCGAATATGGCAGCATTCACACAGTATGGCAACATTCTCGTGCTATAGCAGCATTCACGTGGCATGGCAGCATTCATGCAGCACGGCAGCAAGGTGATTTTTTTTTTTTTATTTCATTAATCGCATGCCGCCCTGAGGGCTATGGCGATGTTTTAAGTACATGGATATTAGATTGCGAAACGAAAAGGAAAAATAGAAATGAAGAGTGAATTAATAAAGGAAAGAAAAGGTAGAGAAAAATCCCGCTTAGTCTTCTCCCGCCCATCTCAAGGTTTCCACTAGTTTGTCTGTATTCTCATCCGTCCTCTTTGGATTTACCAGGTCTTCCGCTCCTCCGGGTAGTCTTTCTTCCAGGGTTGGCATCCTGTGGAGATGTGGGCCAGGTTTTCTACGTACCTCCCGCACCACCGGCATTCTGAAGAGTCCGCTTTGCCGATTCGGTGTCTCCACTCCCTTAGCCCCTTGTTGCCGAGGATGCCGGCTAGGGTTGCTGTCAATTTCCTGCTCCCCAGCTTTTTTAGCGGGCGATATGTCATGTTTAGCCGATTCCTTTCTTCCGCTCTGAGCGCTCTGGCATTTTGGCAAATGCCTGCCTCGGTGACTCTCTCGTCCTGGTACTGAAGTGCGGTGCCGACCTTGGCGGCCTTGTCTGCTTTGGTGTTACCCTTGATGCCCGTTTTTTTTTTTTTTTTATTTCATTACTCGCATGCCGCCCTGTGGGCTATGGCGAGGTATATATTAAAGGAAAAGAAAAGAGTAACACACTAACTAGATTAACTACATGTGATTCCCGAGGTATTCAAAGTGATTCGGGTGCTTGATGCCCGTGTGTGCCTTTACCCATAGCACTGAGAGGTCCATTTCACCCTTGGCTGCTCTGGCTTCCCATCTTTCCCGTACTGCTTGTGATGCCCCGTCCGGTGTAGGATCCCCTCTTGCTATCCTCTGAAGTCTGGCTATGGCTGTCCTTGAGTCCGTGACGATCATGAGCTCCCGGTCTTTCTTTAGAGCGTGGCTAATGGCTAATAGTTCGCCGTCGTTTACCGTGCTTCGGTTGACCAGGTATATGGAGGTGTCCCCCTGGCAGTAGTAGATGCCGGCGCCGGTGGTTTCGTCCATTCGGCTCCCGTCCGTGTATATGCTCTCCCATCCTTCGTCTTCTTCTTTGGCTATGATTCCTTCCCATTCCTCCTTCGTTAGATCACTTGGGTGGAACGGGAATGTGTGTAGCGCAAGAGGTTCCCGGTGGGTAAGAGACCCCCGAAGGTATTCGGAGTCTGGCAGGAAGGTGAGTTGTGGTATCATGCTCACCGCGTGGTGGCAAGGCTAACCTCTCCTATATGGCAGAATACATCCCGCATGGCAGCCTTCATGCAGCATGGCAGCAAGGTGAGTTGTGGTATCATGCTTATCGCTTGGTGGCAAGGCTAATCTCTCGTGTAGCCTGTATGCGGGGTTACGTGTTTTTTTTTTTTATTTTAAAAAAAATGAAAAAAAAAATCCGCTCAGCATAGCAGCATTCGACACAGGATGGTAGCAGTCGCGTACTATGGCAGCATACACATATTATGACAGCATCACTGTAGCATAGCAGGCCTTTCAGTGTAGATCCTTTGATACTTTGGCATATATATAGAATGAATATCCTATATAAATGAGTGGTTACATGGGATGCGGACCTAGACATATAGAAGGTACTGCCTCCCACCTACACAGTATTACAATTGTATCCTGACCGTATAGCTGTGTAATTGTATCTTGATAGTATAGTAACATGTACTTAACTAAGCCTCGCCATAGCCTTCTAGGCGGCATGCGAGTAATGATATAAAAAAAAATAAAAAAAAAATAAAAATTGATAGTATAGTAATACAATGGCGTCCCGATAGTATTGTTGAGTACAGTAATACAATTGCATATTGATGGTATAGCATTGCAAATGTATTCCAATTGCATCCTGACAATAGAAAGCCGAATCACTAGAGTACAAAAAATATGGGTAACTTCTTACGCTCCGAAGTAATCGCAGGCGGAGAAGTCACGTATACTCACAAAGGGAGTGTAAGGCTGCAGGTAACACCAGTGAATTGACTAGTGTGGTGATACTCTCAGCAAGTGCTTACTTCCTCCCCGCAAGTGAGTAAGTAAGCAATGGCGGGTAGCACCTTAAGCACTGAATGTGAGTACTTTTTGCCTATTCCAAGGCGATACTTGGTAGCCATAGAATGCCTATGCTGTCCCATACAATGCAATTAGACTACTGATCTTCACACACTAGTGTTAGTGCCAAACCTGCCTGCGAAGAGGGTTAGCCCAAGCAGATCATCTTTTTGTTCTTTGTTCTTTCTTTGTAATTGATCTTCATTCCTATGGAAAAAACAGAGAGAGCAACCCATATACAGCGATGAATGTACAGCGAAATTCAGCAGTGGGTAGCACTGCAGTGTTACGCTACGTGAGTATTATTTGAATTGAATATTTGCTTCAAAAGTGGGAAACCTGTATCGCAACTTTGACTGACCCATAACTCAGAACCCACTGCATCTAGAGGAAACTAATAATCATATAGTCACCTCCCAGTCAGGTTTTCTGCTGAACATGCCAAGACTTGGTGATGCGTTCATAGTGTGGTGTTGAGGGAATAGGAGATTCAAATGATGCAGGTTTTTTTTTTTTTTTTTTTATCACGTGACCCTGCTTGTAGCTGTTCGCCATGGCAGGGCCAAATGATGCAGGGTACATTTGCACTCTACGTAGGTGCAGCCATTCCTATGCATATTTGAGGTGTACATTTTTACTCACCTCACATAAAGTAGCAGGGAGTGTGTTATTACGCATGACTGCACATTTGGTTGTTGAAGTTACGCATTGGTGGAACAACTTACTTTTTTTTTTTTTTTTTTTTCATTTTAAAAAGGAAAGAAAATACGTCTTAAGTACATGATGCCCACGGTTAACATGGTATTGCGGGGGGAAGGGGTCAGTAGGTCCAATCATCTCCGGAACAACTTACTCCCCTCCACTCCCCGTAGGAGGGTACGTTTTACTCCCCGCCATAGTAATTTTATACCATAGTGGATATATGTCTAGAAGTAGACAACTAAGGTCTGCGTCCAGATACTCCATTTTAGCTCTAGCTTCCAGGTGTCAAGAGCAGTTATATAGTACCCAGGCATAGCAGTCAGATAGCTGTGCACCCCGGATGGCAAGTCTGTGTCAGAACCGCTAGTGTCGTCTGACACACAGGATGCAAAAAATTTTTATTCCTGATATAGCCTGGCTATTAAATCTGTCAGTGATCTCATACAAGGTAGGGGTTTATTTTTCTTTTTTGCACACGAGTATATGAAGGAAAAAAAACGTTGATGTTATATCCAAAAAACCAAATTAGTAGTAAGATTTAATATTTGTTTTCTCGCCAGCTTGTTGCATCAGCTCTATTTTCTCTTTTTCTTTTTTATACTTGATCTTGTATTGGAACTATTATATGGCTCACCGCATTGGTCTATATACTGGGTTAGTCGGCCTCTATGGATCTTACATCACTAGTCTGGATAGATATTACAATTTTGAAGTCAACAATCAATTTACAATATTCCCTGTACTGAGTGCTATGATATGAAAGTTTATGGTCTGATGTGGCCCGAGAGCCGCAGTCGGAATGTGACTGCCCTGAGAGGTTCTGCTGGGTCTATTTTTTTTTTTTTTTTTTTTTTATTTCATTGCTCGCGTGCCGCCCTGTGGGCTATGGCGAGGTTATTTTAGATACATGTATGAGAAAGTAGAGAGAAAAAGGGGAAAACGAAAGAAAGAAAGATCATTCCTGTCCTGCCCATTCCAGTATCTCCGCGATGTTTGTCTCCTTATCCGGTTGCCTTAGTCCTCCCGCTCCGTCCCTTATCTTTCTCCTCCATGTCTGGCAGTCGTTGGTTATGTGGGTTAGGTTCTCTGGTGCTCTCCCGCACCATCTGCATTCTGGGGAGTCGGTCTTTCCTATGGCGTATCTCCACTCTTTGAGCCCCTTGTTCCCGAGGATCCCGGCCAGGGTTGCGATTCTCCTGCGGTTGTCTATACTTTGGAGGGGTCGATAGGAGAGGTGGAGGCGGTTCCGTTCTTCGGCCCTGGGGCTTTTGGCTTCCTGTCTAATCCCCGCTTCTGTGGTGATGTCGTCTTCGCATTGTAGTGCTGTGCCTACCTTGGCCGCCTCGTCCGCCCTGGTGTTTCCTTCTACCCCTTTGTGTGCCTTGATCCACATTACTGCGATGTCTTGGTCCCCTCGGCCGACTCGTTTCTCCCATTGTCTTCTGACTTCCAGGGTGAGCCTTCTACGTTCGGGTCGCCGTTGGCTATCTTCCGGAGCCTGGTGATCGCTGTGCGAGAGTCGGTGACAACCATTAGCTCTCCTTCTTGTTCGAGTGCCTGGCCGATTGCGATCATCTCTCCGTCATTCACTGTGCATCTTTTCCCCAGGTATATGGACTCGTTTTGGCCTCGGTGCTGGGTCTAAGAGGTAACCACTCTTTGAGATGATAGAGGCAAATATGCAAATAAGGACTAGAGAGAGAAACTCGTGCTTGTAGAAGGGGTATACGAGATAATACTAAAGGTTATTTCCCAGCACTCAAAAGTATCCCTTCCTTATCAGAGATTTTTTTTTTTTTTTTTTATACTAGTACTGGCATGCCGCCCTGAGGGCTATGGCGAGATTATGTACATAGGAAATAATGATATGGAAGTAGGAAGAAGGTAACTAGTAAAGTGAGAAGTATGACAGTAAAATAGAGTTAAACAAAGAATCCATATGTTCACTTCTCCATTTGGCTCATCAGTCTCAGTAAGGGGTCCTGTCCCTCTCCTCCGGTGGTTTGCGTATGTCCTCCATCCCGCCGGGCCATATCCTTCCCTTCCATACTCGGCACTCGTCCCGCAGGTGTCTGGTGGTCTCTTCCTGTTCCCCGCACCACCGACGCTCCGGACTGTCGCATTTTCCTATCCGGTATTTCCAGATCATTGGCCTTTGCCTCCTAACAATCCTGCCATCATGCCTACATAGTGTCCCAGACGCTGTATGTTAGTCCCAGTCTGTCTCTTTCCTCCGCTCTGCTGGCTTTTGCTGCCTGTCGACACCGGGATGACTCGGGACAGGTAGTTCCTTGTACAGTAAGCCGATCCCCAGTAGCGTGCGCTAATATGCAGAGTTTTCAAGGGTGGCAAGCTCGCATGTACCCGAGTACAACTTCATGTATATCGAAGACATGGTTGCTACCCCCTCACAGCTTTTCCCTTTCGCCTCTGCTGTCGCGGAATCATTTACTAGTTACCACTTGATAGCTAGGACACGTGGTCTTTCAACAAAGCCAACTGCTACTACCTCCAAAATTGGCCATACCTCCAGTAAGTCTACCAATAATACAGACCATTTATTATGTACTCGTGTTGTTGCTGCGTCCTCCCATAGTAAATGGCCGAATAATAGTAAAAAAAAGCTGTTACCGCAATTTTGTAAATACTTGGCTAAACAGCTTTAATAGTACATAGGGCTCTTGAAAACTGTTCTGGCATATATTTTCGGCTTATTCAATACCTTGCCATGCCTACTCTCACTCAGCATTACCTAACATTTAGCATTACCTATCGTCTCGGTCTTATTCTTCTTAGCAATACCTTAAAAACGCTGTAAACAGGGGTTGAGTGGCTCAAGGGACTGATAGGAAACACAGACAAAGAACACGGCACGGAAACACTGAGACACAGGAATCACAGACCTAGCATTCGCTGAGGTTGTTCTAGTTCAAAAAAAATGGAGCGGAAGAGCCTCTCAAAGAGTCCCCCCAGAACACCAACTAATTTCATGAGAACGTCATATGCAAACGGGAATCAGTGTTTGTACCCATGCCGTTTGCAGTTTGCTCCATGCATACCTTTTTTTTTTTTTTTTTTTTTTCACGTGACCCCGCATGCAGCTGTTCGCCATTTTTTTTTTTTTTTTTTTTTATATCATTTAATCGCTTGCCGCCCTAAGGGCTATGGCGATGTTGTGCTAGTTACATACGAGAAAGTTAGAAATATATATCCCCTCCTCGCTCCCCCCTCCTCCCCCCCTCACTCCCCCAACATTTCTATAAGAGTATCTAGCCTGTCTCTCTCCCCTTCCCTCCTCTTCGGAGGGTTCCTCACATGCTCTTCACCCCCTGGCCACCTCCTCTTCCATACCCTACACTCACCCAATAGATGGGCAGTCGTCTCCTCAGCTTCTCCACACCATCTAGCTGTTCGCCATGGCAGGGCATGCATACCATTTCATGTATTCCTCCGTTTACTCTATGCAGCTATCCCCCTGCAACAACCTATCCCCAATACCGACCACTATAGGAACTAGATAACCGCCGACTGGTATCAACCCTGGCAGGTATTCTTGGAAACAAAGGACTAAAAGAGTGGAGGTACGGGATAGGGAAGGCGGACTCTCCCGAGTGCAGATGGTGCGGGAAGGCTCCAGACAACTTCGCGCATATAACGACTAATTGCAAACCGTGGTTGGACAGAATGCCAAAGGGGGCGGAGGGACTGAGACAGCCAAAAGGAGGTGGGGCAGAAGTGATCAAAGCCTTACTATGGGCAGGGGAAGAGTGACGGGATTTCTTTAGCGGGGTTTGAAAGGGTTGGATTTATCAATTTCAATAATTTCTTATCTCATCTGAATGTCCATAGCTAGTATATCCTCGCCATAGCCTTACAGGCGGCATGCGAGTAATGAAATAAATAAAAAAAAAACCCTATCCCCAATGCATATCTTTTTATAGATATGATATTCCTGTACTTCATTGAAGTACTCCAATTACTGAAGAGCAGTACGCTTTTATTAATTATGTATTACATTGTCTTCAAGACTATGCATTAGTTACTGGATTTGTAGTTGTGGTTTATGAAAATCAACGGATTCCTCTTTAGCTTCTCCATCCACACTAGCAAATCAAAGATCCAATAGCACCCATAAAATACTACATCAGAGAGGGAGAGTATGCCTCGGAAGCTATTGGTTCTGCCACCTTTGCTTTCTTCATTTTTGCCAATAGACTTGAGGTTACAACCCTCGAAAGTCTCTTGTTCACACCAAATAAGCTGAGTGAGTATAAACTCTCATTTTTCGATTTGATTAGTTATAGAGAACTAGGAGGGATGGAAATAGGAAAGTGCGCTTTCAGTCACGTAGCTCTCAAGCCCAGCAACACTGCCATGGCGAACAGCTACAAGCGGGGTCACGTGAAATAAAAAAAAAAAAAAAAAAAAAAGCCCAGCAACCGAATGAGCCGAATGAGTTTCAGTCACGTAGTTCGCAAGCTCAGTGACCTTCAAGGGTCTCTTATTCGTAGCAGCTCACAATCTACCCTGTATTTGGTTTCCAGGTTTCTTCACTTGGTTAGCTCTAACTCCTATCTACCTTCACCATCTAGGTCTTTCTAGAACCGCCAAAGTCTATGAGAGAGAAAAGTGGTCTAGTGGGAAGAAAGAGTAAATAGCTGAAATGATCGTGTTTCTATCAGATTCACTTTCTTCAACCTTGTAATAATGATGATAATCTCTCCTGAGGCCTCTCCCTTCTCTCCTCAAGAAATACCCTTACCTTCTCAGTACCCCCATCTCCTTTTAGTAGTTACATCATCCTCCGGCCTTCACCCACTGTAGCACTTGAAATGCCAAGATTCCCCACTGTACCCGACAGTTGCGGGATAGGTTTGTGACAGCACTTAACAGTAGTTCATAACTCATGGTAAATTATGTCATTCAACTCTGGTAGCCTTCAGACTATACTGGTTCGAGGCTAAACTATACTAGCCTCGAACTAGACGTTGGTACTAGTAGGTACTCAGGGTCTTGGCAGATATATTGCAAAGATTGATTACATAACACATATGCCAAGACGCTTCCGATAGCAACATATGAACAAACGACTGGTCCGAGGCTAAGACTATACTAGTAAGTACTAACTAGTTGGGCTTGGCTTGCTAACAGTCTGAACTCTTGGTATAAGCGTTTGCTGGGCGTTTGCAGTAGGTTGGAGACTGATCCACCCATTTTCTATTTGACTCCGAACCTATGTCTCGCACCTTACCTACTATTCTCCCATGCTTCAAAAGAATAGTCTCCTCTTTCCCTCTCTGTATGATCTTTTAACGAAAATACAAACATGCTCTCAACTATCGCCAGGCGCCCTCTACGTACGGTAAAGACTAATTTACCTGCTTACGCAAATATTTTCGGAACTCGCCATTTAATCCTCCAGCCAGAAAACGCAGCATGGCAAATTGCGGTTTTGAAACAAAATGCGAAAGAAGAAATAGATCGGTTACTCAAAATGCTTGAAACGCAGAGAATACAACTTCGGACTGAGTACAAACAAGATGCGCAAGAAAAAATAGATCTGGTACTCAAAACCTCTGAAACGGAGAAAGATCGGTTATCCAAAATGTTGGAAACGGGGGCAATAAAAGCTGAGGGATATATAACTACTATCGCTAACTTGAAGGTATATGGCCTCAGGCTTCACAATATCTACATGAACTGACTGTTTCCTCATGCAGACATACTCTACCACGATGCTGGAAGAGAACTTGCGGCTAAAGGGGAATTTCAATCTGCGTGGGGTCTTGGGTATTGAAAATGTCTCTGTCCTCGTGAGAAATGGTATACTGGCTAACTAATGTACATGGACAGAGTATATCGGCAACGAAGCCCAACGTCTGCACAAAATCGAAAAAAAAAGGAGGAGCCTGTGACAGGCTAATGGCTTTGTCAAATACCGAGGAGTTTACAAAAATCCTGCAGAGGGTGGCGGAGGAACGTAACCTGATCCAAAAAGAGATCAAGGCCCAGGTTCCACACTTATACCATGGGGTATCAAAAATTGCCCACGGAAACGACCGCCACATCATTATCAGCACCCATAACCTGACCATTAATGAACGGGCAGCGATAGTCTGCTTCTTGAAACTCCAGAATGAATGGCCAGTTCCGAAATTGACTTGGGAGGAGGAGAAGGAGGCGTCAACAAACCCTCCGTTGTAAGATTGGCGCCGGTTCTTTGTTTTCTCTCTTTTGATATTTTTTTTTTTTTTTTTTTTTTTATTTCATTAATCGCATGCCGCCCTATGGGCTATGGCGATGTTTAGTTACAGTGGTATGATGGAAAAATGATAATGATGATATTTTTGTTATTTTTAGAGCTACCCAATTCAAGTTATTATTAGCACATATTCCGTATAAGAAATTTTACATAAAAACAAGCAGTGACCAGCCTCCTGACCGAGAGGTCCTTCATACCACCACGCTCCTACTCCCATCCCCCCAGCTCCGCCCCACTCTTCACCGCTCCCCCCTCACTGCTACCACCACGCTCCTACTCCCATCCCCCCAGCTCCGCCCCACTCTTCACCGCTCCCCCCTCACTGCTACCCCCCGCCTCCCCGCTCCCTCCCCGGCTCAATCTTCTCAAGGGTACTTATCATGCTACTTTGCTGCCACCACGCTTGCTATACTTCATGACATGCATTCGAATACATACTTGCTACCACGCTTGCTATACTTCATGTGCAATGTGAATACAATCATCATGCTTCTATGTCACCAGCGTATATTTTCGTTGTCACCAAGGTGTGGCACACGTGAGTGTAACGGGCCAATGATATTCCAGAACAGAACCCCGGATACAGGACACATGCATACCCACTTGCCTGTCTACATACCGATCAGAATCTAGACCAGCTAGCTCATCACAGCGAATGAGTTCGAATTTAGCACTTACCACACCCGCCTTTTGTGTTGTTGACGCAACATTAACCTTAGGAGACAGCTTCTACCACCTCCTGTTTACTAATTGTTACGGATTCTAGGGTCACCATAACGAGAATGCAGGGGAGAGCGAGGGGAGACCCAACACCGGGGGGGCCCGCAAGCTTCGTGAGGAGACGGTGGGAAGAGAGGACAGCCCGGGGCGGCAGAGACATAGCAATCTTATGGGTAACGGCACACAAGGGCGTTGAAGGCAACACCAGGGCGGATATGGCAGCGAAGATCGGCATGGCACTGCAATACCAGGATGAGACGGTTACCGAGGCAGGCATGCGGCAATACGCCAAAGCGTGGAGGGCCGAAGAGAGAAAAAGACTACAGCTGTCGTACCGGCCACTGGAACACCTGGGGAACAGGAGGAGGGTAGCCACACTCGCAGGCATATTGGGGAACAAGGGGCTGCGACAGTGGAGACATCAGATAGGAAAGGACGATTCACCGGAGTGCAGATGGTGTGGCAAGGCCCTCGAGAACTTTGAGCACATTATGAATGAGTGCGATGCTTGGAAGAAAAGACTACCGAGAGGGGAGATGGGGCTGAAGCAGCCAACAAGAACAGAGGGGGAAGGAGACAAACTGGCGGAGGTGTTAGACTGGGCGGCAGAGTAATTTCCTTTATTTTTCCATTATCTTATTCCTCATCCCGTTCGTCTTTTGTTTATCCTAACCATCATGTACCTAATCCCTCGCCATAGCCTGTTAGGCGGCATGCGAGTAATGAAAAAAAAAAAAAAAAAAATACCACCTCCTGTCACCTGATCCTGTTACCGCTCTTGCTACAGTGAGTCTTGATTTTGTATACTGTACGGAATAACCCCGTTAGGTCGAACTTGACAGGGTTTAGTATAGAACTCCCGTTGTAATTCTACTAACGCCAAGGGTGCCAGAGTAGTTAATACTTTTTAAACCGTTAATCTTGAAAAAATCGTGATAGCACCGCTTTTAGGTTAAATGATTATAATATATTTTCCCGTTTTCATTACACATATGCTGAAAACAATTGTATACTGTAAAATCGGTCTCGCTATAAAGTCTCAAGTACTTACTATATCATACTACTGATACTTAATTCGGATTGCCAAGCCTTACTTTCTTTATCACACAATCTTTGTTACATAACACCTCGCCATAGCCTGTAAGGCGGCATGCGAGTAATGAAATAAAAAATAAAAATAAAAAAAAAATACTTAACCCCCACATTTCTCCACGCCTTCCACTTCTCCACTCTATCTACTTCTTTCTATCCTTCTCCACTCCTCTAATTGACCAGTCTCATTGCCCCATTACTTCTACTCCCCACATCACTTTCACTCCACAATCCTGTTCACCGTGATATAATCCTACATATTCTAACATCCATAATCTCGTCTACTCTAATATTTACAATCTCACTTACACAATTCTGCTTATTCTGACACTCACAATCCTACCGAATTTAATACTCACAACTCTACTTACACAATCCTTCTGGCATTCACAATTCTGCATACACGATTCTTCTAACAGTTACATTTCTGCTAACTCTAACAACCACTCAGTCTGACTTACAATTCCACTCATATAATTCTACTCCGAGTCACAGAATGCTGCTGTAATGGTGTTGGAAACCACGGTTAAGGTGCACTGCAGTAATGTCCGGTCTTGGTAATTAATGCGGAAATGAATACGGAAATGACAAGAGTGGGGGCCATGAGGTGGGCCCTTGCATGCACTTAGCTATCGTGGTTTATTGTCTTTTATGCAACTTCGTGTTATATATTTATTTGTGTATTTATATGAGTCTGGAAGCATCGTCTTGTATTTTGATTGATTACTAGGGAATTCAGTCTTATTCTATGCTGTATCATCACCCTTACAATTACTACAAATGGATCTGGTAAACGCAGAGAGTTACTGTCCACCAGGTCAAAAAGATCCTTGACTAGCGATACTTACTAGTCCTCTGTGTAGCTTTATTTATATGATTGCGGCATCTTTCTGGCTATTATATATTACTGTCATTGTTCTGGCTATGATATATTACCTGCGTCACATATACATCTCGTGCATGCACATCCACTAACCACCTGCTCTATGATTGCGGTAAGATGTAATGCGTACTTACATAATCTTGCTCATACAATCCTGCTCACATAAATCTATTCACTCTGACATTGCTAACTAAGTATCTCTTATTGCCCTGCCATGATGAACAGCTGCAAGCAGGGCTATGTGATACAAAAAAAAAAAAAGAGGAGTGATCTTCATTCTAATAAGAGTGATAGAAACGAATCTGTAGCTATGTAATCAATCAAAGACATTCTAGTTTTATGAATGGTCATATAGTTAATAAAGTTGTAATGGTTCACCATATTATATAATAGTTTATATAATTGTGATATGGATATAGTTAATGCAAGAATACAGTGTTCAGGATTACACTGTTGTAAAAGCCGTATTCGTGATAAGAGATGTTTATGCTAACCGCTTGGCATGACCTAACCGTTTTTTCACGATAAAACGGTTATAAAGTTACAAATGGTTTGAGTATATTCCTTGTATAACAACCCATTTCCAATACTAACAGGAATTCACACGGTCACAATAACATCACTGTAATAAAAAACGGGGGTTATTCCGTACAGTATTTATAAGTACTCTGTATATCTACTGCGTGCTTCTGGCGGGAATACATGGCGAGGTACATACTTACATCAGTTTGGTTGCTGGTTGCTGCCAAGTCGGCACAGATGCTGGAATGCGGAACACTGGAAGTATCCTTAACGAAGCTGGCTTGGCGGGATTCACTACGGCAGTACAGCAAGCAAGCACACACGTCAGGCCCGCCAGGCCCGCCAGGCTGCCATCCGGCGACAAATGACAGGACCGCAGGGTGCAGTGATATTGATAGAACGGATATAAGTAGGGGGATAACCCGTTCACTCTCTCATAAGCGAATAAAGTACTTTGGCTTGGTACGGTTGATTCGACACGGAGAACCATCGGTTATTACTACTAGGAGAGCGAAAGATCAGGCAGAGAACAAGAGGCAACAGAGATTTAACGGGGACCAATAGCGAGTTGAGTCACGTGCATCAGCAGATAGTGTATTAACATTTGATTTTTTGGTATGCTGTGACATACTGGCAGTGATTGGTACCGTTTTTCAAGTGAACTCATTGAATGAATAGGTGTTTCAATACGGTTTACGAAATGTCTTCGGACTTGTCTCGCATTAACGACGTCTCAACTGGCTCCTCCGAGCCGCACACCGAGAGTGCAGCGCCAGCTCCGTTCGAGGTGGTGCAGGTATACCCTTCACGAGGTCCATTAACACAGTATCGGCTGGCCTCGGCGACACCTTTCACGTGCAGTCGCTGCACGAAACAAAAGAAGGCGAAGCTTATAGCGACACGCGAAGGGAAATGGGATGCTCTTTTGTGTAATGGGTGTTATGGTAATATTCTCTCGAAGGGGTGACGATGTTCGAAATGAGTGACCCTCCGGAGCGCAGCGGGAGTGTCGCGATGTTATTTTTTTAAGTTTCCCTGGTTATTTTATTTTGTCAATTCGGGGGACCCACTGAGTGAAGCGAAGGAGGGGTGTGTGGCCCCAAGTGAGTACAGCGAGCGCAATAGATTCTGGAGGACTACCTGGAGAGCTACCTGGGGGGAATTGCCCCGAGAGTGGATTAATGTGTTCATCTGTTTGGGAGGGCTTCTGCAGCTTCCAATTCGCGCGCTATCAATTCCTTGTCTCCAATCAAACCTAGCTAGAACGGAGGCCGGTGCTGTTTTTCTTCGGTATAGCAAGTTCCTTCGATAGCCAAAAAAAAAAAAAAAAATGAGTGATTAGTGGATTAAAGTTGAAGATCTCCTAAAGTGGTGAATGTGTATGAATTGTTCACTCATGTTCAATACGGCATTGAAATTTACATATCAACTGCTGTAATCTCCTACCTAGTATAGGAGCAGTAATAATAATAATACACAGTGAATATCAGAATCCACATCGTCTCTCGCTCGCTTAACTTTAGTACTATCATCGCGCCGGCAAAACGTTAACGATTGTAGCGAAAAGAAAAGGAAGAAAAAGGTCAGTTTGTCATAATCATGCATTCCGGCATAATACTTAGTAGCTGTTAATTTAGGTACTAGTTTTGTTTAACATTTCCACTTTGTCAGGTATACAGTACCAATGCACGTGTTTCCTGCTGTAGCCAGTCGGCCTTGTGGGAAGGGGAAGACAAATTGGCTCAGTCCCCGAGGTAAAGCCAGGTTCGCAACCTTTCTGCCCTGTTGAATTTTTATATAAACCAGCGCTGGACAACTGAGAGAAATAGGCTGACTTCGATTGCGCGATGCGGGGATGAAGAGAGACAACTGACGGCCTTTGCTCGCTTGGTAAGAAATACAGGAAGTATATGCCAAGTGTGGCAAGAGCACTCCCGATTAGGTACTTAATGTGGGCACTGTGGGAGGGATCAAGAGGAAAGTTCACGGAGGGGAAGAAGAACACGAAAGGTAAAATGAGAGGGGTAAGGATAGAGATCGGGAGGTAAGAAGAGAACCGGTTTACTATATCTTGAGAACACAAAGGAACAACTGCAAGACCTAGCAGACTAAAAACCCAGTGATACCATAACCCTTAATGACGACGATGGTCATTCTCTTCTCAGGCCCCCCCTCTTCTCACCTCAAGAAATACCCTTAACCTCCCAGTACCACTTCCCGTTTCAGTAATTACCCCTCCTCCACATTCTTTAGACTATGTTCGCCCACCGTAGCACTTGGAATGCCAAGATCCCCCATAGCTCCTCCCCTCAGCCCTGCTTGAGTTCCCAACTCAAGCATGGCTGACAGTTGAGAATCTTGAGTACCCACTCCCCCCCAGCAGAATGCTGAACCCTCTTTTCTTTCTTTTTTTTTTTTTTATTTCATTACTCGCTTGCCGCCCTCTGAACCCTCTTACCGAAGGAAAAGAGCACAGAAGCTAATCAACAAACGTCCTCATATAATCAAATAAACTAAATAAACCATGCCCTTCCCTACTGGTCCTTCTACCTCAATACATCACTGCTCGCTTTCCTCTTATACGATGTCCCTATATCACTCCCTAAAGCCAGTGCCGGGTGCGACCGGCAAAGCCGGAGCCCGCCACCCACGAAGGAGCCCTGGTGGGAGCGATCCAACCAAGGGAAGAGGGAGTAACCTTCGTGGACATACTTCCTAAAACCAACCGACTCTCTGCTACCAGGTTAACGAACTGGCCCAAATGTGCAAGTGCTAGCGTGAGAGACAGGTCACCCCTCTCCACGCTCCAAAGCCAGATCACTCGCCCCAACCACCCCCGACAACACCACCACAAAACACGGCATTGTCATCCACGGCATAGCCCTGAGGAAAGACTTAGGGAATGTCAGAAGATGGCTGGAGGCTTCCAATGCAGAAATGGGAAAGACTACAGGAATTAGATGGCTGCGGAAGAAGTCAATTTTATTGGAGGAAGGCAAGAAGACAAGCTCTGCGGTAGTATACTTAGAGACACCGAAGGACATCGGGAAAGTTAGACTGGGAGGAAGGTGGTTGCGGACGAGCCAGTACGAGCCGGACAGAGGACGGAAATAGACCAGGTCTCGGTACTTGGCTCGGAGGCAATTCTTTTCACTTCAACCCGCACCATGTATGAGCACCGCGGGCACCACTTGCACTTAGCTATTATTTTTCTGTCTTTAATTTATACCTTGCCATAGCCCCTAGGGTGGTATGCGAGTAATGATTAAAAAAAAAAAAAAAATCGTGGGCAGTCACAGGAGTGGCTAGGTTGAGTGACCGGAATGTGCAGGATTGGGTGTGCATAACCAGGGCAGAATGGATTTGCATAGCTGGGCGTCACCAGAATGTGTGGTACTATTCTGATGTCCGGAATGTGCAGCACCGACTTTGCATAGCTGGAGCTCTCCCGCAGACCCATTGGTTCGTTGGGTAGAGGACTGGTCACTGAGAGTACGTGCACCTCTCTCCAAGAGGACTACTTTAAGGATTAGGATACCTGGCGAGACACTGTGAGCCATGGTAGTCACAACTGCAATCAGATCATCCTCAAGGGCCTGGAAGGCTACAAGTTTGATCTAGCAGTGGACTAGCGTTGGTAGCCGGAAGGAAGCCTAAAAAATTCTGGGCGGCAGTCTCCAAGCTGTGGGGGCTTAGAGGGCTCGACAGGACGGTTCTAAAGCCGGTGTCGGCCCCAGCGGTTTCAATGCCCAAAGCGTCGGGATCTTTTTTTTTTTTTTTTTTTTTTATTTCATTACTCGCTTGCCGCCCTACGGGCTATTTTTTTTTTTTTTTTTATTTTATATCACATGACCCCGCGTGCGGCTGCTCGCCAAGGCAGGGCACCCTACGGGCTATGGCGAGGTGTACTATCTACTCTGCATACCCTTCCTTACATTGTATCTGCTCCCCCTCTGTCTACTTCCCCTCCTCCGGCTCCCCCAGGAGGTCTAGAACCGTCCTCAGCGGATCTCCTTCCTCCGTCTTCTTCGCTCTCCGCATCTCCTCTTCCCCGCCTGGCCACCTCCTCTTCCACACCCTACACTTCTCCATCACGTGCTCGAACGTCTCCTCCCCCTCCCCGCACCATCTGTACTCCACGTCCTTCGTCTTCCCTATCCTATGCCTCCACGCCTTGAGGCCTTTCTTTCCCAAAAGTCCCGCCAATTTCGACACCTCGTGTCCTACTCTCTGGAGCGGTCGGTAGTTCATCCCTAGTTTGTCTCTCTCGACTGCCCTCTCCCTCCTCGCCTTCTGGATGATGCCTGGCTCCGTCACTACCTCCGGTTCGTACTGTAATGCTGTCCCTATCTTCGCCGCCTCTTCGTTGCCCGGGATTCCCCTTGTGACCTTTCACCCACATTACCGCTATGTCTTCCTCCCCTCTCCTTATTCTTTCTTCCCACGCCTCCCGCACCTTCTGGCTCGCTCCGAGGTGGGTCGGGACCCCCGCTGCGATCTTGCGTAGATTCATGATCGCGACCCTCGAGTCCGTCAGTATCATGATCTCCCCTTCCTTCTCATCGCCTCGCTTATCGCCAGCAGTTCTGCGCCGTTCGTGGTCGCTTTGTGTAAGCTTCGGGATCACCACTCACCGCTATGCTACAGAACCTCTAGTCATGAAATGTTAGACCTGTGCTTCGAGTCCTGTGGGGGGCCTAGGAGTCAAAATGCCACTGGGCATAGGTGAGGGCATGGACTGCAACTCGGCGGGTGTAGTTATCGGCAGTTGGTTCTCAAGGGAGCGGAAGCTTAGCGAAGGGGCTTAAGGTGCAAAGGCGCAATCCACATAGTGGCCCTGAAAGGGGTATATAATGCCGTCTCAGCCTTAAGAGTCAGAAGCGAGACCAAGACTCACCCCGGGAGGTGACGGGGTAGACTCCACTATGGCGTGCTCAAAGCTAGAAGAGCCATAGAAAGGAACAGACTAGACCTGTCATACAGACCACTACAGCGGCTCGGGAACAGAGTCGCCACCCTGGCCGGCATCATCGGGGGCAAAGGACTGCGACACTGGAAATTCAAAATAGGCACCGCCGACGGCCCAGAATGCCGGTGGTGCGGGGAAGACTATGAGACCCCCCTACACGTACCAACGCAATGCAGAGTGTGGAAACGGAAATGCCAGAGGGGGATGGAAGGACTGTGCAGACCTACAGGAGACGAAGACGAGGACCTGACAAAAATCTTGGACTGGGCAATGGATTCGGGGGTGGGCGCTTAGACGGCTATAATTCACCCTGACACGTTATCTGGTTAATTCTTTTATTTCCTTTAGTAAATTTTTTATTTTTTTTACATGCAACTAAACCTCGTCATAGCCCATAGGGCGGCATGCGAGTAATGATATAAAAAAAAAAAAAAAAAAAAAAAAAACTTCTTAAAGCCATTTCGCATACCCACTGCCACAGATCCACTAAACTCTGCCAACCATCAACGAAAAAACGTTCAATTATAGAAATTCCATAATTAGATCCACACCGAGATAGGAGCAAATATACTTGCTATGACAGGGACATATCATACTGTATAACTACTGAACGCCTCGAATTTCTATATAGCCAGGCATGACTCCACATGTATAGTGCCCGGGTTCGGGAACTCTGCCTGAGGAGTTCATGAAATGACAGCCTCAGTACTGCATAGCTACGGCATTGGCATTTTGACGCTAGTTACTTGAGACAGAAGCTGAATCCAGTAGAACTGGTGCGTGTTAGAGATCTTACTATATTTGCAGTTCCTAGGCATCATGTGAACCTTCGCGCATGGTGCGGCTTCCTGATGACAGCACCCATGTTAATACTGTTGGCAGTCCTCCTCACTGCATCCCGTTCACTCGTGTTCCACCTATACATCTCCAACTGCCCTGCCATGGCCCCATTGCGCCCTTGATGCGGTCCACTTCTCACACTCCCAGCCTCTACTTGCCGCGCGCTCTCTTTCCCTAGATGTCTTTTGTGCCTATGCGTTGGCGGCAGCGCCCTCCCCTTCGACAGCACGTATTGCGGCACCAATTCATTCTGATAGATGCCTGTAAACTTGATCTCCCTTGGGCCCCTGTTCACCTGTGCTGCCGTCTTCCTAGATCTCTTGCTCGGATCTCTGGCCGCCATGACATGGTATCGCCACCTGCTCTCCATGATCGAGTTGCTGGCAAACAGATCCGCGTGTCGGCCGATGGACACTGCAGGGGAAAGGATATTTGCGGGGTGAATTAGGCTGCACTCGGCAGATTCGTATATGTGCGGGCTGGGGTTACCGCCAGAGACCGTTGAGAACGGGGTATCATATGCGCTAGTCGGTGTGAATCTGGCAGAACGAGAAGCTGAGGAAAATATATCCCAATATCTCCATGCTGGCTTGCGTTTCGGAGAGCGCCCGTTAGAGTGATATCTGGCGCCGCTGCCGATGTTTTTCAAATATGGAGTTGTCCGCAAAGGTGGGGTTTCATCTAGTGTGCCACAGAAGGCGAAGATATTGCCGAAAATGAGCAAGGAAATAATCTTGCCAGGGTGCAAGGGGGACTGCGGGGAGCGAGGAGACATTTTTCTTTCCTGATTGCCAATCCTGAACCTCTTGATGTAAGTATCCGAGTAATAATCCCTACCGAAATGCACAGGGTGTTATGCTTGACGTCTTTACTGCCGAAGTGTCCAGAGAGCGAGGTACTTAATAGACATCATTAAAACATGGCCAGTGTGGGTCATTGGAAGGTTTATATGTGCGCGATGCATTTTCATCACCACGAGCGCAGCAGAGGCTTCGGACGCAAGCTTATGATCAGCACTCTTTCTTGCACCTAAAATTTGTTACTAGTGCCCCTAATAAGTCACTATCACTCGCTATACTCTTTATTTTGCATTAATGTGGCACTGATATTCCAATATTAGCCTTATTATGTCGCTTTACAGCAATATTCGGGTCAGTCTGCTTCATTACATCAATGATATCCTCCTAACGAAACTTTGCCAACCTCTGTCCCTGCTTGGCTGGCGTTATCATGTCTCGTTGCAGGGCTGAGCCGCCGGGCTTAGCTATCGGTGACATGCACATTGAACGTTGTTAGCGGATGAACTTTGCTACAATTTCTGCTCTTGTGTTGTAATTGGTTCCGAAGCAGAGTTATTGTATTTCTAGCCTTGCCACGCATTGTAGGTAGATATCATGTGGGCAGGTGACGTGGATAATGATTGCAGCGGGAATGGTCACAGAGGTGGTAAGTGATGCGCGATGTGCCGACTTAGACGTTGGCGTTAAGGCCATTGGTGCGTGTCATCGTCTTCGTGACAGGGTTTCCTGGCGATCACTGGTCCACTAGTCTGGTTGCCCTGTCGACAGGTAATGTTTTGACTTTGAGGCTCAAAAGGGAGTAATAGTTCCTTGCACTGGTGGGTGCGACCGGAAAAATTTTATGAATTTGGCAAGGATCACTACATGTATCTTGAATCGTGTCCATTGGAATCATACAAACTATTACGCACACAATGAAATTAAGATATCAAATGTCCAGTCTAATGTTTTTTTTCTTTCTTTTTTTTATCAGTGATCGCATAATGTTTAGTTCTTTCTCAGCCACAGCACATATATACCAGTACCTAAGTAGCAGTATGCACCAATTGAAAAAATGTTATAATCGACCTCGGGAAAGTGTCCTAGCCTGGCCACGAACATTGTTGGTTCACGAACCGACTAGTCTGTTCGCGAATGGACTGACTCCTGAATAAACTGGTGAACTGACTGGAACAACGCCCCAGCACAAGTATGGCTGACACACTATTACCAGTTACTGCCCGCTAGCACAGCCCCATTGCCACTGCATTGCCTTCACTGTCGCCGCGCTACACAAGTTGCTACCTGCCTACTCGCAACTATCATATCGCTACTGGTAAAGCACTATAAACCTTTTTTTTTTTACTGCGCTTTTCAAATTTCTATTCAGTAAACGATATTCTGTTAGTGAAAATTCTGAAACATTACTAGATGTACTATAGATATTTCTCTTACATTTGAAGAAAATTTTAGGGTCATACCTACATTGGTAGAGATATCCGAAATCCTCCGCCATTTCTAGATATATAATTGTGGAAATAACAGGGCTTGCATTGATGCTAAGGATGTTAGTTTTCGTGGTAGTATTGCTACATAGAGTAGTTAGTATACCCTTGCTATACTGCCAACAGCAGCAAAACCACCGGCATCAATACAAACTAGTGAGCGGCACGAGCCGAGCCAGCTCGAGCCAAGATCATGCTTGTGTTTTTCTTGACAGCTCGCTAAAATGCTTAGCCAGTGCAAGGTTTCATAAACTGTAAATACCTAATATAGTAATAATTAGAGACTTGGACCTCATTCTGACCTACCAACAACTTCGAAATGCACAATTTAGCTGATAGTAGTGAGAAAGATGAAAATTTAGCTTAGTTTAGTTTAGTTTGTCAATATTATGTATATAATCAATCCAGGCTCGAGCTCACCCTCCAGCTCGGCTCGAGCTAGCTCGTGCCGCTCACTAATACAAACACCAAGACCAGCATCAATACTAGCACTAGAAACGGCACCAGCAGTACAAGTACTACCAATTGTACAAATGTCAGAAGCAGTAGCAGCAAAGGTACTAGAACTAAGCCAAGGACTAGAAAGCGTACTAGAAAGCAAGCCTCAGGATCGAATAAGTGCAAGCAGTCTTCTAACATTAATCAATATTATACTTCAAGTTCATGTCAGGCTCATGTACTTTTCTTCGCTGCAAATGTATGTGCCAACAAGTTACATGTTCAAATTGTTGTCTCACAGATAGTTGTGATAGCTTACTACGACTTTGGTCATAAGCGATATATATACAGGGGACTCTCAATATAAGAATGTCATTCGGCGGGGGGTGTATATTCTTATATCAAATATATTCTTATATAGAACTAAGTACAGGAAAGGATGTAGGGGATACTTTTTTTTTTTTTTTTTTTCCATCACATGACCCCGCGTGCAGCTGTTCGCCAAGGCAGGGCCCCTGGGTCTTCGACCCTCAAAGCCCGGAGGCAGGCTTATGTAGGGGATACGGGAAAGGTGCGTAATATAAGAGAGGTGTAAAACAGGCTCAGGGAAGTACAGGAAAGACAAGATACCTAGAACTAACGAGAATAAGGTTCGGAAAAGTGCTGAGAGGAGTTGAGGAGGGTTGTTCGGTGCCGTAACTTTACAAGTGGGGGGATTTCTTAGTCTGGTTGGCACGAACCGGGATTTTTTATCGATAAGCTTACTCTAATAGGCCTAGTCTCCACTCAATGTAAGAATATATATGGTGACTAAGCACAAAAGTTAAGAATATTCCTTATATTAAATATATTCTTATGTGGGACATGTTAGTGTGGAGAGTCTACTGTAGGTACCTTTAGCTACATACATTCATGTTCCTGCTTAGACTGGATGTTCGCGGCTAGACGGTGTTCCCCCAGGAACACCACGTATTTCTCAGGAACCTAGTCTGTTCACGAGCAGACTAGTCGGCTCGTGAACCAACAATGTCCGTGGCCAGGCTAGAACATCAGTACCACGTTCATGTACTCAGTACATAAAGGTAGACGATTCCAGCCATTAAATACAGAGCATGGTATTCTAACTTGTTCCGCAGCGTATCATAACGTTGAGCTGGGTATTGTGCGTTTTCCGGATACCAAACAAAAAAAATTCATATGAGTGCAAATAGCTCTCAAGTTGGCGCAAGTTGAAGCCAGAGCGTGGCAGAATATAGTGAATTATCTTCCGCATATTCAATTTTTAGTACATGAGTGTGATTTTTTTTTTTTTTACTATCATTAATCGCTTGCCGCCCTATGGACTATGGCGATATCTAGGTACATGTGGACTGCTAAGATGAAAATAACCTATGGAAAAGAAATGATGTCTCAAGAATAGTGATCCCTATAGTCCCGTCCAAACCAACAGTTCAAGTAGCGCGTCGCCGTCTTCCTTTCTTGGAGGTCTCCGGAGATCCGCCTCGCCTCCTGGCCACCTCCTTGAGTCCCTACGCGAAGAGATCGTCGATTACATAAACGGAAAATACAACTTCGCAAGGGGCTTCAACGTGACAATGATACTAAAAAAGGATAGACCACGCGACCTCCCCGGGAGCTGGCGCCCAATAACACTACTAAACACTGTCGCCAAGTTAGGGCAGAAAGTCATAGCTAACAGGATACAGCGAATGGACAACCTGTTCAGGGACTCCCAGCTGGGAAGCCGACCCCTCAGAGGAAGCGAGGACCTACAAAGACAGACGCTAAAAGAGATAGACACACGATTGAAAAAGGGGGAATGGACCGCGCTGGTCGGAGACGACATAAAAGCAGCCTTCAACCACGTCAGAAGCGAGAGGGTAGTAAGAAGACTGGAGAAAGAAGACTGGAACATAGCGGCATTCGTTCAAGGGTTCACGCAACCAACAGAGTTTACGATTTCGTGGGACAGGAAAGCCAGAGGAAAAGGTACGATGACAGACGGAGTCCCACAGGGATCCCCACTATCACCGGTACTGTTTCTGGTAGGGGTATCTCCGCTAGTCAAGAAAACGGAAGAAAGACAATTCACACGAACCTACGTCGATGACTTCCACAGCGTGATATCAAGCAAGTCCCTGCGCCAGCTGAGGAAAGAAATAATGAAGCATCGGAACACTCTGACACAGGAAGCCAAGGAAGAAGGCTTTGAAATGGACCCCAGGAAGTCGGAGACCCTGATAGTGGGGGTAAAGGGGAGAAGTTATAGGTTAGTGGGGCTAACAGTGGACTGGGAGCTAAAGTTCAACGACCACTTCGACAAACGGCTTCGGCTGGGGAAAGCAGCGTGGAACACGGCGTCCAGACTCACAAAGATCGCTCCGAGCAAAAGAAGACAACTATACACCAACATAGCCAGAAACATAGCAACGTACGGGAGCTGCGCTTGGTCCACATACGCAAAAGGGGCGCCAGCAAAGAAGAAGTTAAGAGATCTGGAAAAATGGCAATACGCGGTAGCGAGAAACATCAGCGGGGCACCATGGGGCACCAGGAGAGAGATAGTCGAGGGGATAGTCAACTTAAGGTCCATCGACACCTTCGTAGCAGGGGAAAAGGAAAGAGTAGAAGCCCGAGCATTAAGGTTCTCAGGCGAGGAGATACTAAACCTAGAGCCAGGCGCAACATACCTGAGAGGAGACCTAAGGCACCGAGACCCACTTCCGCTACACACATTCCCCACACACCCAAGCGACCTGAGCAAGGAAGAGTGGGAAGCCATCATACAGAGAGAAACAGATGAAGGGTGGGAGGGAGTCTACACGGACGGAAGCAGGATAGAAGGCTTAACGGGAGCCGGGGTATACATCCACACCACACAATCCCACGCCGCACAATCCCACTACCTAGGAAGAAGAAGCACGGTAAACGACGGCGAGCTTATAGCCATCAGCAAGGCCCTACAACTATCAGGGGAGACCATGATAGTTACAGACTCACAAACGGCGATCGCAAGACTCCAGAAGATATCCAGAGGGGAACGCACCGCCGACGGAGCCTCCAGCGAAGCAAAAAGACAGTGGGAAGAGAGGGTGGAAAGGGGAGACCTGGACCTCGCGATCATCTGGGTGAAAAGCCACAAAGGGGTAAAAGGCAACACAGAGGCGGACAGAGCGGCCAAAATCGGCACCGCCCTACAATGCCAAAACGAAATCATCACGGAAGCAGGCATAAGACAGGAATACAAAGCCTCCCGAGCCGCGGAGAGAAACCAAGCTGACCTGAACTACCGTCCACTCAACAGACTAGACCACCGCCGGACTCTGGCCACCCTGGCAGGGATACTAGGCAACAAGGGATTGAAGGAGTGGAGATTCAAGATAGGAAAGGCCACCTCTCCGGAATGCAGGTGGTGTGGCAAGGCGCCGGAGAACTGGGAGCACATAAGAAACGACTGCCAAATATGGCAAAGAAAGACCACGAAGGGGGCGGAGGGAATAAGACAGGCTGACAAAGAAACGAACTTGGTGGAGATTTTGGAATGGGCGGGGAAGGAATAGGGGACGAGCAGTTTAGTTATTTCCTTATATTATAACAGTTACATGTATCTAAACATCGCCTTAGCCCATAGGGCGGCATGCGATAAATGAAATAAAAAAAAAAAAAAAAAAAAAAAATGGCCACCTCCTTTTCCATACTCTGCACTCCGATAGGACATGGACGGTGGTTTCTGGATATGAGTGTGACCTAATTGGTATATAGCAAATCGTCTGCCGGACAAACTCTGAGCGGCCACGTATCAATGATCCTACCTGAGATCTGATTCATCTTTATGTACTCTCTTTACCTTTACTGAAGAAGTATAGCAAGTTTGGTAGTGGCACGGGGTCACCACGACTGTAGGGTGAGTTTAACATGTGTTGTTGAAGTTGCCGGTCGAGAACGCATGCAAAAAGTTCCTTACTCAATTTTTTATTCCCTTGTCAATAAATCTTGCTCGCATGGCTTAGTTGGTAAAGCGCGTCACTAGTAATGACGAGATCCTGTGTTCGAATCACAGTGTGAGCAACCTGATACGCAAAAGCTCGTACACTTTTTTTAATTCCATATATTGATTACTCGTATAGCGCCCCAGGGGCTATGACGAGATATTTTACTTTTACAGATTCTAAACTGTGAATGAAGAATCAATGCGGTGATATATATGAACGTAGTGCATGATTAAAACTCTCTCACACCTCGAAATTCAGGTACGGTTATCAGGCAAATGGTACCACTCGTGCTTGTATGACTGGGACAGAATAACAAAGGTGGACGGAAAGGGGAAGGGGAGGGATGTGGAGGAGATGGATATGACTGCTTGATTCTCTGGGGGGATATTTGAGTATTCGTGCTTAATTGTTCTCTTGGGGGATTGGGCTTTCGTTTTGTGTTCCTCCACATCACCGAAATCATAGTATCGTTGTGTGTTTTTACAGGGGACGATTTTGTATGTAGTTGCACAGGTGCCTGTCTCCGGGCCAGAAGGACTTCGGTCCAGGGACCCTGCCATGGCGAACAGCTGCAAGCGGGGTTACGTGAAATAAAAAAAAAAAAAAAAAACACCTCGAAATTCCGTTCTATTTGCCAGTGGGAGTTGGAGAACTTTGTTACTCCGTACAAATTTCTTTACAGGTTGTGAGGCATTACTTACCCGACAAGTACTTGGCTTCTTCCTGATAGGCGGATTTTGCATCGTTCGGGTCTTTAAAGGCAATTGGAGGGATAATCATGGTTGCTGGTTAACTTCTCCATGCTCGCGAACGTTAGCGTGTCTTCTCAAGACCCTTCTCAATCATCAGAGGCATCTAATACGAGGCCATTTCCTTTTCCGATTATCTGATGACATTATGAAGTACTTTGTTCCAGGCCACTTTGCTTCTCCATTTTTTTTTCACCATTGTTCCTCAAACATCCCAATGAAGTGAACGAATTCCCCTGAGCGATTTATCACTAGTGCAAAATGAGTTTGAATACCGAATACCTGCTACAGACAAAAATGATGGGTTTGAGTCGGTAGCCGGAAAGATTACCACCACTGTCGAGGTCGATGAGGAGGAGAGAGTGTCCTGGGGACGAGATGTACACCTACTGCAGGCAGACATTGAGGTCATTGACCTCAAGCTGTGCAAGGAAGACGCTCCAGCCAAATGGGAAAAGGCCATCAATGAGGCTAAGGGTGACTCGTTGGCTATTTTCACAGATGGCAGCCGCAGTGTGTTGGTGGCGGATGGTGCTGGAGGCAAGTGGTAGCAGGTGAGTCAGAAGGGTCCCGGTGGGTAGGCACAAAGGCAACTGTGTGGGACGGGGAGATCTCAGGAATGAGGGGTGCCCTTGAAGCTGTTGATGGCAGTGAAAAAGTACTACTACTGGCAGACTCTCAGGCAGCTATCAGTGCAGTCCAGAAAGCAGGGAAAACTGGCAAGGCAAGGACCGCAGACCTAGCGCGGGTGATAGAGTTGATTGCAGAGAGGCGGCGGAGGCTAAGGGGGGCGGATGCAGTGAATTTTTTTTTTTTTTTTTTTTTTTTTTTTATATCATTACTCGCGTGCCGCCCTATGGGCTATGGCGAGGGTTTATTAAAGGAAAAAATAAAGGATGCAGTGAAGCTGCCATGGGTCAAGGCCCACGTGGGGATAGAGGGCAATGAAAAGGCAGATGAGTTGGCCAAAGAGGGGGCCAAGTGCATGAGGTATGATGGGCAGGCCACTGAGGGCGGGCTGCGTCGGGAGTTAGTTCGAAAAAGAAAAGAGGAGAGGGAGCGTGCAGGGTTTGGGAAGGGCAAATTCGTGAAGTGGGGCAGGAGAGCACTCACAAATTACACATGGCTGCGGACTGGAAAAGGTGGTACTATGTGGAGGAGGATGGTCAGTGGCGAGGAGGTACAATGCACATGTGGTGAGGCATGGAGTGCTGAGCATGTGGTGTTCAGATGCACCGAACTGGAGCGGCCCCAGAGGAAGGAAAAAGATGGGGCGCATGTCACCTGGCAGTCCTGGGGGGACCTAGAGGAGAAAGGGTGGAAGCAAGAAGGCGTGGAGGGCGACCCGGTCGAGCACTGGTTTGCCTGCCTCGATCTGGGGTAGCCGGGGACGGAGGGCACTGGGTGCTCAAGGTGTGTATGTAGATTCCGTAGTTAGCTGTTCCACACCTGGCCCGGGTATATGGGTCCCTGCCATAGGCTGGTAGCCTGTATGCGGGGTTACGTGAAAAAAAAAAAAAAAAAAAAAAAAAAAAAAAAAGAATACCTGCATCCTCATGACACTTTATATGAGCGGCAAATCCGGGCCCGCTTTTCATGATTCAGCGCCTAAGGAGGATTGGAATATATACGCAAATAGGGCTGTATTGGCGGCCTGGTTCCCGAACTAAATTACTCGGGGTGGTTACGTGATACTGTTCTAACATACATGACGGGTGTTGAGATAAATTTATGCTCTCCTCCGTCGTCAGCTTTGGTGTAAATCTTGGGTTGGGTTATGTGCGTCGTCTGGTGGTAACATACAAGGAGGAACCACAAACTGTTAGCATTCAGCTTATGCAAGCTGGAACGGGTGAGGAAACGCCCCTCATCGACTATACACCTCGCCGTAGCCTAACAGGCGGCAAGCGAGTAATGATATGAAAAAAAAAAAAAAAAAACATCGACTATACCATATGCATCTTTCCCGCGGAGTAACCCTGCGTGGGTTTTTATTCATTGATTTATTCGAGATATCTAACACTCGAAAGGATTAAAAGTATTGACTCGGGGACGGGACTTTGACGATTACTCGATTCTCCTTGGCTGAAGCTCTGGGTTTTTTTATGGTCTATTCCTCAGGAGCTGCATTTCTCTCTGGCGGTTGATATGGGCAAAACATTCGTATGTTCTGATCGACCTTCTCCCAGTTTTTTTTTATTTTTTTTATTTTTATTTATTTTTATTCTTTTTGGTAATACGTATCATTGCTCGTATATCGCCGCGCTAGACGAGGTTACACACAAAAGAGATCAAGAAAAGAAATTAGCGAACCACAGAAACCCCCAACGTCGAAGATTCGTACAATGCAGTGCCCTCTTTCCACCTACATCATCAACCCCACCAAGGGGCCCAGCTCATTCTCCTGCGGTGTGCTTGTAGTGTTCAACCGCTCCCACTATTTGTCAATACTACAATCTATTCGGAAAACATTTCCCTATGCATGTATTTCTATTACATACCTTAACAGAGTCTCTGTGCATCTTTTTCATCAAATAATAGCTCAACACTGCCATCAATCCAAGTAAGTGCCCTGCCATGGCTACGTGCTGCAAGCGGGGTTATGTGACTAAAAAAAAAAAAAAAAAAAAAATCCAAGTTAGTGAAAATGTATTTTTTGATATAACAGTAACTCTGTGCTGATAGGTCCAATAGTTACAAAGCTTAGTATACTTACTTAGCATAAGCAATAGAGGATATGTTGAGAAGTAAAGGCCTCAGGTAATCTCATTCACATCTAGTGCCTCAAACGTATATCCTCGAATATGGTTGCATATATTCCAGTATATGTCACTCCCCATGTGCTACAAACTGGGAAAAGAAGATGTGTAAAATAATTTACTCTGTTCTGTCATGCCCTGGCTTTAATTTGAGCCCACTTGAGTGTCATTTGCATTCATAGCAGCTCTGTACATAGGTTAATGGATTTGATCGGCTTCCCGGTGATGATCAGTTTCTAGGTGAAGCACTCTACTCCACTGCTACAAGCATGAGTGGACCATGGTCGAGCTGGCAGAACTGGAAGTTTTTTTTTTTTTTTTTTTTTTATTATTTCACCTAACCCCGCTTGCAGCTGTTCGCCATGGCAGGGTCCCTGGACCGAAGTCCTTATGGCCCGGAGACAGGCACCTGTGCAACTACCTACACATTCGACCCCTTGTAAAAAGACACAGATACCACTACTTCGGTGATGCGGAGGAAACACAAAGCGAGAGCCCAATGTCCCATGAGAACAATCAAGCACGAATACCCAAATATCCCCCCAGACAATCAAGCAGTCATGTCCATCTCCTCCACATCCCTCTCCTTCCCCTTTCCGTCCACCTTTGTAGTTCTGTCCCAGTCATACAGGCACGAGTGGTGTCATTTGCCTGATAACCGTATCTTCGCTGGTGTTTGACTCTCTGATTCTACCTCCCCCTCTAGGTAGATAACAATCGAGCTAGTCTTCTTTCCCTCCCTCCTTTCTTTATTCACCAACCATCTTGCCGCGACAATCCTCCCCATCCACGGGTTCGCCTTTTCCATCCAATCTCTTACTTTCCCAAGTTTCTTCATCACCGCTATTCCATGTACCACAACTGCTCGGCCAGATTGCGGGAGTCTTTCTTTCTGGGATGTTCTTGCTTTCAGAGATGATGTTTGAGGCTCCTTTTCCTTCTGCTTTGGGGGGTGGGCACTGGACCCCCTTTCCTCGCTTTTGGATTGGGGAGCGGTGGACTTTGTCCGGCTTTTTGGTGGTGCCATTGGAGGTAGGTCAGATTTCTTTGTCGGGGGTGTGTTTGGTGGAATGTGTTGAGAAGCAATTGCTGCATACGACAGCGGAGGTGGTGTTTCTGGTGGGATGTGTTGTGAAACTATTGCTGCGTAAGACAGCGGAGGTGGTGTTTCCGGATCAGTCTGTGTGCTCCCTTCCTTTCGCAAAAAGCTTCTCCGCTCATCTACTTGCTGGGTACAAGTCTCCGCCCAGAGGTTGCTGCAAGTAGCGTTACCGATATGTGTAGGAGATCAATATGCTGTAGGAACCTGTTCGTTGGCTCGAAGTTCGGTCTTGTCTTTTGGTCTACAATACATTGCTTAATGTGTTCAATGACGTCATCCACTGCTCCAAGCATCTCAGTCAGATTGATTCCACCGAGTCTCTCACTGATCGACTTGAGTAGTGGGGCCTCGATACGGGTACTTCTGGCAAGCATCGTTCTGGCACCTGTGCTCGTGCTTGTGTCTTTCGGTGCTGGGCTGCCCAATGCCGTGAATCTATTAGTCCGATTCATAGTGGGCGTGCCAAGAAGTCAGGGATAGCGGCGTGCTGGCAACAGAGGGGGGAGCTGAAAATTTCCTCGAAACTTCACCCCACAGGGGAAATTTGAGGAGTTGGGTATTTTGGAATGAAAATTAGATCAAAAGACTCAGCGCCTTAAGAGCTTTCGATCTATGTAGGTTTCGCTGGGGGGGACGTTGTGGTTGCGGAGTGGCTTCCAAGCGCTCGTCCTGTCAAAGTGGTTGTTGCTGCTAAACTACGGAACTGGAAGTTAAGAGCACGAGTGCAAAAGAAGACACGCAGAATACTGACATGATATATCGGCTCAATTCAGCTACACCCTCTGGATCCAACACTTAGAATTCCCAGAGTGCTTTTATCCTTCCTGTGGGAAATGACTTCACAATGTTCATGGGTGACCGCTGGTGCCAGGAAAGCTAATGTCTTCAACCTACATCTGGCTACCACTTGAGCTCTCAGGCACGGCTGCTTCCTTGGTACCTCGCCATACTGTAGCCCACGAGGTGGCATGCGAGTACTGATATGAAAAAAAAAAAAAAAAAAAAAATTCCTTGGTACGTCTCTACTGAGAACATCGGTTTCCAATCCCTTTTCCGACCTTACAGGCGGCAAGCGAGTAATGACATAAAAAAAAAAAAATCCCTTTTCCGACGCAATTTTTTTTTTTTTATATCAATACTCGCAGGCCGCCCAGAGGGCTATGGCGAGGGTTTTCCGACGCTAGCCGGCCTGCTGGGCGGCAAGGGCCTGCGATTGTGGCAATACAGAATAGGCAAGTCCGACGGACCGGAGTGCAGGTGGTGCGGGGAGCTCGAGGAGGAAGAGACAATGTCACTCGTCCTGAGCAGATGCCGAGTGTGGAAAAGAAGGTGGCCAGGGTGGAGGGACGCGCTGCTGAACCCCCCGAAAAGGGACGAAGGGGAAGGGGACCCGCTCAGGGCGTTGATGGATTGGATGGAACAATAAGGGACAAACGGCCGGGGGCGCACAGGCGGGAAGGCCAAGATTATACTTCTTCTTCCTTTTTGCTTTTCTTTTCTCCTCATTTTTTCTTCCCCATTGTCTCATATGTAATTAAAAGTCGCCGTAGCCCATAGGCACGAATGCGACGAATGACATCAAAAAAAAAAAAAAAAAAAAAACCCCGTTTCCGCTCTTGACTGATATCTTCTCCCTTGCAGTCATGGTACTACAATTGGGTCCCCAACGCCGCAGCTGGCACCTGGTCCTCCCCGCCCTCAGATAACTCTTACGAAGCCGAATTGTCCTCGCACACCCGACCAACAACGCACGCACCACCTCTTGCAGCGACTGCTCCGGCGGTACTGCAATCGGCTATCTCGGCGGCAGCTCGGCGGCACGCTCACCTTTGGGGAAGAAGACAAGATCCATAGTGGTATACTTGGAGGAAGACCTAGACAAGGACAAGGTGCGACTCGGAGGGAAGTGGCTCAAGGCGTGTCGGTATGAGCCTGAAAGAGGACGGAGATGAAGATTCAGGATGCTGACCGCTCTCCCCGCAACACCTTCTAAAGACCGCGGGCATCATGTATTTAAGACCGTATTCGTTTTGATTTTGTTTTAGTTAAATTAAACCCTCGCCATAGCCCATAGGGCGGCATGCGAGTAATGAAATAAAAAAAAAAAAAAAAAAAAAGCACGCTCACCTTTGATGACGTCGCACCTAGTGCCATAACCCGCACTATCATCTGCATGCGTCGTACAAACTGTGATAACAGCCAGATATTAGCAGATGTGACACTCAATGGGCAGACGCAGAGGGTGGTATTTGTTCCTGGCGCGAGTGGACAGGTCACCGGAGTAACGAGCTTTTCAGCCAATTTGAATGCGGGAAGCGGGATCCAGTGAGAATTGTTGGTGTGAATGGTGGATGGGGTAAGTTGATGAAATAATATACTGCCGTTGTGGTGGTAACCACAGAACCGATGGGAAGAATAAGGCCAAACGCGACCCGGAACGGTACTCACCGGTACGGCCATATGATGGCGCATACATATTCTTTCGGAAGCGAGTGTAAATCTAAGAAGCGAGATATGGATGTATAGGCTCGGTTGGAAGGCGAAGGTGGTCTATAAATTGTATGTAGATAGGACGGTATGGGCACACCGGAGACAGCAGAGACAGGCAAGGATGGACGGATAGACAGACCAGACATGCACGGACAAGGCATTTGACTACTCTTCTTTTAGGATCCTTTCTTGACGTTTGACCATTGAGACGGCCCTTGAGACCTCGTTCCGACAGCACTAGATACCGGTACCCTCTGCAAGACAGTGGATGCTGTTGAGCCTTCTTTACACCGTAATTTTCATTATTCAAATTCTGCATGTATGACTGACTTGCTTTATAGCACCCGGTGTTGATAGAATCTTGGTTCCAACGTCATAGATAGAAGTTGTGAAAACTGTTGGACCCTTGGTTGCTGAGGCAATATGGATTAAGGAATAACAGCATGAATTGGCTCGTTGGTTAGGAAAGAACTGTAAGAATATTATGCATGTTGAGCAAATAAACAGAGCGACAACTCGCGAGGTCACGGAGAGCCGGAGAACGACACAGACTACCTCCAATATTAGGACGAAACAGTCACCGAAGCAGGCATGCGACAACTCGCAAAGTCACGGAGAGCCACGGAACGGAACAGGCTGAACCTCGGATACCGACCACTACAAAGGCTAGGCCCCAGAGTCGCCATCCTAGCTGGAATACTTGGAAACAAGGGACTTAGGCACTGGAGTCACCAGATTGGTAAAGAGAATAGCCCAGAGTGCTGCTGGTGCGGGAAGGGACTGGAAACCACCACGCACATCATGACCGCATGCGGTATGGAAGCGGAGATGGCCGGGGGGGGAGGTAGATCTACGGAATCCCCCAAAACACAGAGACAGAGACACACTGGTAGAACTTCTAGACTGGTGTTCCGACGATTGAAGCAAGAGATATTTCAAGAGACATTTCATTTCTCCGATGTTTACTTCAGTTCAGCGTTCAGACATACTACACTTCTCTTTTCCTCACTCCCAGACATACTTCCCTTTTCCTTTTCCTTGTTCTCAGACATATTTCTTTCTTTTCCTTTGAATTCATCTTTCCCATTGTGTACTTAAACCTCGCCATAGCCCATAGGGCGGCACGCGATTAATGATATATGTAAAAAAAAAAAAAAAAAAAAACAGTCCGGAGTGTCGATGGTGCGGAGAAGACGTGGAAACCACCGCACACATCCAGACGGAATGTCGAATATGGAAACGCAACTGGCCGGGAGGAGAGACCGACCTTCGAAATCCCCCTAAGGAGGGAGACAGAGACACTTTAATGGAATTGCTGGAATGGACGGAATGATAGGGACATTGACGGCCGATAGAGGGAGACAGGGACAGCGGGCATATGAAATTTTCTCTCCTCTTATTTCCTTTCTTTCTTTTATTTCTTTTATAGCCGATATAATTATGTACTTAAACAACCCTCGCCATAGCCCATAGGGCGGCATGCGAGTATTTAAAGTAAAAAAAAAATAAAATAAAATAAAAAAATAAACAGTGCAGTGTGAGCGAGAGTTATGCTTCCCCCAACAGTTGGATAGGAATATTCAAAGTTGTATTTCTTAAACACTCCCTAGTTCTAGCACTGTGAGAGGGCACTTTAACTCTCAAGAGATGGGAACTTAAGAGAGAACTTTTCAAGTGCAATGTAGGTTTGGAGGGAGCAGGATTCCTACCCTAACCCGCCCTATATATGTATGTGCACAGGATACAATACGTATTCCCCCTTCAGCAACCCAATCCAGGCATCCACCCCCACCCCCCTCCCCCCATGCCCGTCATATACACCGCCACAGACTGACTCCTCCACTTCCGCTGCCACAGCACCCTAGAAGCTGCACTGGCGGAAGATCGGCATAATAGTGTTTCGTGAATTATCGCTTTCGCTACCTATCACTGAACCAAGGAGACAACGTGGCTTTGCTAAATTCGCTGCCAGCTGGAAATTAATTTCTAGATTTTGTTTCATCTGGGTGTCACTTCAGCTGCATGCCCAGTCCGCCCAGTTGGAATTCTCCTCTAAATTTATGCACAGGTGTGATACCGGCATTACAGTACCGGTAGAAATTTTAGCTGATGGTATTTATGCAATGGGGAAAAGCCATGGAAGGACAACTATTACGTTGTATAAAGGAATGGTCATGCAGCTTCTGCTCATGGGATAGGTAACGAGTGAGTTTAAAATGATGGCCAAGAAAATTAGGAAGATACATGACTGTAATAGTGGACGAGGACCTTCATTTCGCTATCAGCAGTGTTTTCAAGGTGATTCGACCAATCCGCTACCTCCTCGCCATAACCCTTAGGGCGACATGCGAGTACTGATATTAAAAAATGTGTTTCGTCGTAACCTAGACACATTTGAATTCTACTAGTATACTTGCATGCAAGCAAACGTTGCATATAATGCTATGCCCAAAAACACATAGCGCGTATGCAACGTCCAGTATCCGAATCAGCGAGTATATTGTCCTTCTGTCCTTTGCAAAATAGCATAGCCACACTCTAGCTCTCGCTCTGGCCTAGCATTGGCGGATACCATTCTTTAGTTTTTTCAAATACCCTTTTGGGAGTATGTTGGTGGGTGATGGTTGGAGTCCCGGTCGTCCAGATGGAAACAGGTAATCCCTGTCGATCCGCGTAACTACATGTGCTTGCGTTCATTCACTTGCCAACACGCAGCTGCGTCACTATTCCTCCACCATGCATGCATGACATGTATTCGACATACCAGTAGCATAACGACCACCACCAAGGCTGCGCATTCGTCCAATGAAGTTCTCTAGATTGCTGGCGCTGTAGCTATGCCCGAATCCCAGACATTGGTCGGGTATCCCTCACGTAAATACGCTACTGCACGTCTTCATGCACTGGAGGCATCGATCCTTCACCGGCGCTTCCGCCTAAAATTTTTTTTCTAAAAGGTATATTATGTAAGTACGTCCGTTTATTTTGACGGGGCATTTCATCGTCCTTTTTCTCCGCACTGCTTATAGAAAACTCCTCTCAAGTGCATTTCCGACTGTCGATATCTAGTTCACTGATTATGAATCATGGCCTCAATTACACCACGCCGTCCGCAGTGCTATGAAGGATTTTTCTATCGAAGGCAAAGTGTGGCTTCCCGGGCAAACACTGCCCCGCTTCATAGGCCTGTCCCCACGCTAGGAGGGAGTGGCATAGTTCATGGTTCACCATCAATCCACCGCCCCAATATGCCCCTTACACAGGATCTACTCGGGCAGCTGTCTGAGGATGTGGAGATGCGGTCGGCAGGAATACGCACCGAGTATGCACCGTCGGTCCAGATGGAGGATGCCCCTCCTCACATTGGGGAAGATAAGCATTCAACAAATGATCCGCCCCCGGAGATAGATACATGGCACCAACAACCGATGCCCCGCTTCCATGAAGATGAGCAGTACAGAACGTTTTCAGAAATTGCAATTCCCCCGCACTCAATTGACCTCATTCTGGAAGTTGTCTACGCTGACGTGCCAGAAAAACTACAAGGCCTGAACAGCCGCTGGTTCGGAGTGAACAAACAGTTACTACGGTCACACAACCCCTTATTCGAGCGCGTGCTTTTCTTAAATAATGCACTTGCCGCATCTGGCTTCAAGCACATCCTGAAACCACGTCTAGGGGTTGTACAACTGCGAGGAGTACTTGAACCATGGCCAATAATCTCCATCTTCTGTCCATTCGGGCCAGTCATCGACGAGAAAGGGAACGATCAGAGGGTGTGTGTAATCTACGAGGTACTGCGGTGTATACACGATGATAAGTACTGTTTGGATCCGCATGCAGTTAATGGTATTCAGACCAAGGTCGAGATTGACGTGCGGCATATGGGGTTGCTTGCCAGCTTCATAAACCTTTTCGGTTGTGAAACACGACTGCGTCCTTTCATGAGGCGGTGGACTGCAAAGAATCGGCTAAAAATCTGGGAGAGCACCAGGGTGGGATCCAGCGTTTATGTAAAACCACTGCTAGTTCTATCCTACGTGTTTCATGACCATCACACTTTTCGGTTCATGTCGCGGAAGTACATCTACTTTGGCATACAAATTTATACCAATCTCGACAAAGCATTGGAATATCACTATCCGGCGAATGACGAGATACTGGTATTGGGCCCGCCTTTCATGGGTAAGCGTCTTTCCAATGTTAGGGCCAATTTGGAGCTCGAAATAGATTCTTAATATCACCGCTAATGACGATTATGCCCCACCTAGAGAAGGTACGCAAGGCTCAGGAGGACTACACACGTATGCTTAAGGACCGGGTTGCCGAAATGGACGACCGCCTCTGTAACACTGTCTGTAACATCGGGGACGGCGACCTGTGTATCGAAACAGCGATCGGCTCGTTACACAGGTCCTATAAGCAAAAGCGCAACACAGCTGCATCACAGACATCATGGAGGTTCACCCCAAGATCTGCATCTGAGTTACCTGGGGAATCTTTATTTCGATCCGTCGGAAGGGTGCACGAAGCGGTTACTACAGCCTTGTCAAAGAGGAGAACCCATATTGGCCACAACATACTGAGTCAAGGCCACAATGATTGTCGAGTGAAGCTTGCCCTGGACACAATGCGGGAGTCGATAAAGCGTTTACCTGCAGGTGAAATTTTCGGCTTACCTCTAGAGGACTTCGTGCCCATTGGTGCAACCAACGAGGGGATTTGTATATTTAATCCAAGGAATAAGCCCAGAGATGAAATTGAAAAATTAAATCTGAATGCGACGAAGAGGAGAAATGCAGGAAGGCCAGCGGGCGCTGGTGCTACGACTTCACTGGAATGGGAGGATGGGGTTTTTGCGGAATTCTGGGACAACCTGCCATGGCCCATAGCAAGTAGCCAATAGGTTTCCTATTTGGCATGCTCACGATTGCTATTTCACACGTTGTTAGATTTTCCTCCGAATTTACTTACGTTTCCTTCTTTTTCTTTCTGCACATTGCAAACTATTGCATACATAGTCGCTATTGACACCACGATACCGTATAAACTATATACGCGTTAAAGATTTTGATGGGCTGTGAGCGAAGGATGACGAGTAGCATACCATAAGGATAAATTTGGTAACACCAATTGAACTTGTTAAAGTAGTACGTGCTTGGTGCGTTTTTCGTCTTTAGATACTGCAGTACTTAGAAAAATGTTTCGTTTCAGACTAGACTTTGCCACACCTATACCTTTCCACGAGTTAGCAGTAGGAACTTCCTGTATGCATCTTGCACTCGTATTCCCGTCAACAACAAGAAAGAGTACAGGGACCATGCGCAGAGCTTTGCTTATGCGTAAATAGCTTTCGCTACGGCAGATCTAGCATGATGTCATGTATTGGAGGGGTTGGAGGTGGATGGTGCTGGAAGCAGGTAGTGGCAGGAGAGTCAGAAGGGTCCCGGTGGGTTGGCACTAAGGCGACGGTGTGGGATGGAGAGGTCGCAGGCATGAGAGGGGCTATCGAGGCGGTGGATGGCAGGGTGAAAGTGTTACTGCTTGCAGACTCTCAGGCAGCAATTAGCGCAGTTAAGACAGCAGGGAAAACTGGAAAAGCGAGGACTGCGGACCTGGCGCGAGTGGCAGAGCTCGTGGTAGAAAGGCGGCGGAACTTGAGAGATCCCGGAGCTGTGAGGCTTGCATGGGTTAAGGCCCATGTGGGGATAGAAGGCAATGAGATCGCAGTTAGCGGGCGATGGCTGAAGTCGGTCCGGTATGAGCCGGAGAGGGGACGGGAGTAGGGGATTGTACCGGGCGCCACCCGCGATAGTGAAGAGTCCGCGGGTATCACATGTAGTTAAGTCAGAACGGAAAGTGGGATTAGGATTGGTGTTTTTAGGCGGGAATGTTTCTGTTGTGGTTTTTTAACCTTCTTTTATTTATTTAGCATAACATCGCCATAGCCCTTAGGGCGGCATGCGATAAATGATATAAAAAAAAAAAAAAAAAAAAAAATGAGATCGCAGATGAGAGAGCCAAGAAGGGGGCCAGATGCATGAGGTACGATGGGCAGGCCACTGAGGGCGGTCTGCGCCAGGAGTTAGTTCAAAGAGAAAGGAGGAGAGGGAGCGAGCTGGGTTCGGGAAGGGCAAGTTTGTGAAGTGGTGCAGAAGCGCCCTCACCAACTACACCTGGCTGCGAACTGGGAAAGGTGGAGCCATGTGGAGGAGGAAAATCAGTGGAGAGGAGGCGCGGTGCTCTTGTGGAGCGGCTTGGAGTGCAGAACATGTGGTGTTCGAGTGTGGTGAGCTGGAGCGGCCTAAGAGAAAGAAGGAGAGTGGTGAGATGGTCACCTGGCAGTGCTGGGAGGACTTAGAGGAGAAGGGGTGGAAGCAGGAGGGGGTAGAGGGCAACCCAGTCGAGGTATGGTTCGCCAGGCTTGATCTGGGCTAGCTGAAGGGCTGAAGGGTGCGGTGTGTATCAAGCGTGTACATAGTGTAGATTGGTAGCTGCTTTAACCTGACCCGGGTATACGGGTCCCTGCCATAGGCTGGTAGCCTGTAAGCGGGGTTACGTGAATTTAAAAAAAAAAAAAAAAAAAAAAGGTGTCATGTATTGTATTCCTGACTTTTGCGAATATTGCAGCTTAAATTACTTAATGATGTAGGCAACTCGGATGTTGTAGAAAAAGTCGATAATTATGTATGAATGTAATATCGCAAATAGAATGAAGAGTCGCAAGAGACTCTGACTTATATAATAAAGACGCTGCGGCAGGGGTTGAGCGGCTCGAGGGCAACGATGGGAAACACAGAGGAAAAAACACGGCACGGAAACACTGAGACACGGAGATCACGGATCTGATCTTCATTGAGGTTGTTTTTTACAAAAAAAACGAGCGGAAGGGCACTCTCTAAAAGCCCCCCAGAAGCACTGACTAATTACATGAGAACGTCATATGCAAACGAGGACAAGTGTTTTCTTCCTCCTCTTCATTGTACCCATGCCGCTTGCGGTTTGCTCTATGCATGCCATTTCATGTATTCCTCCGCCCTGCCATGGCGAACAGCTGCAAGCGGGGTCACGCGATAAAAAAAAAAAGTATTCCTCCGTTTATCCTATGCACATATCCCCCCTGCAACAATACATGAATAATGATAGGCGACAAGAATCCCAAATGTAGAAGGGGGATTCAGTAAGTGGAAAATGAAGATAGTATAGATTTGCCTTCAAGCCATAATACACAGGTGGAGATAAGAACAGTAACAGCGCCAATCATGAATGCAATAAGCAACACACAGTGGCGGATGGCAACTCGGGTATACTCAGGGATTATGCAGCGCTAAGGTACTCACGCGGATTCACGTGGTGGGGGTCATGACTGACCAGACAGTAAACAAGTAGTGCCATGTTAAGTGCATGCAGTTGCAACAGGAAATAAAAGTAGATCATGTAAAGCCTAGCTTTCTGTTCTCGCGTCCTAGCTTTTGACAATTGACTGACCGCTCTCTATCAACTTTACAGCTCTCCAGCTCGATAGGTAGGTTTGATAACTCTTCTGCTAACTTAATAGCTAACTTAACAATCTCTCTACTAGTATATTAACAACTCTACTAGCTAGTACTCTACCTCAGCAGTACTTCACCTTAATATGAAGATATGAGGGATGCGAAAAGCACACTTTGATGCCAATTTTCCAAATAGAGAAACTACAAAAAATGACCAGATTGCAAATTGTTACACTTAAGTCGAGATACTGGAATGAAGTGGCAGAAAATTGCAGCAGAAATAGATATAAATACCAGACTTGCAATGCTATATACAAGAGATATAATCAACTCTCCTAGCAGTCGAAAACAAGGTGGAAGGTAAACTATTTTTAATGATGCAGAAAAAGAGAGATTGCGGACCATTGTGACAAGAGATAGAAATATACACTAAATGACTTGGGAGGCTATTGGCATTGGTTAGAAGCTGTAATTCAAGTTAATGGAGAGGTAACGCCTTATTGATTTTGAACTTATAGTATAGAAGTTTAATCGCTACGTAGTTTTTTTTTTTTTTTTTTTTTTTTTTTGGTTGGCTCTTACAAGTTACGAGTTTCTCAGAGAAATTTATAGTCACTATATTTTTAATTTTTTAGTTTTTTAATTTTTTAATTTTTAATTTTTATATTATTATTATTATTATTATTATTATTATTATTTGACTTGTTTTATGAAATTTGCCTTTTTTCTATCTTAGTATTATTTATATATAGTATTTTTACTATACTTTAAATCTATAGGAAAATTTTATAAGATTCTTATATAAAAATTGCTACAGACTCTTCGTACTTTTTTATACTACTTTTTCTTTGCCAAAGCAACAGAAACCACGTGAATCCACGTGAGTACCTTGGCGCTGCTAAGTTACCTAACTTTAATAGATACGCTATTATTAAACTGTCTTCATTGAGCTTTATGATATAATATTATTTACAGTACCTCTATGTTACTTACTTTTAAATCTGCTTTTTTACTTTCTTACTTTATTATTTATAGTGTTTTATTATTATTATCAACTGATTATTTATTTAAGGTTTTGTATGTAGTGACATGCGTTACCACAATCTTATTCCTAGTTGGACAAGCGTACCGTCTCTTCGGTCACATGTCGTATTACTAAGTAGACCAGTTACATATTACTAATTACCTTTCCCCACATTCTCAAGACTAACACTGGACTACGCACACCCACCATCGCTGCACTAGCGCGGCTGGGGCAAAACACTTTTAGCTCACGAGGTATTACTAAGCTACCAATCGCACGATTTATATTGAGCGTTTATCGTCGCCATCGGTCCAACCGCATCAAGATTCTGCTAAGCGTAACGATAGATTTAGCGGCAATTAAAATATAAGTTTAATAACAACGTAGGGTCTCCAGTTCGCAATCGCCGCAATCGATGAAAGGATTTTTTCTTTTCATTTTTCGCCACTAGATTATCGGCGCCCGAAATTTGTACATCGATCAGCAATTATATCCTTATAACGTTAACCTTGCTTGTCTTTCCCAAAATTCTTGATTATTCGCTCTCAGCGGTTTTATCGACAATCGTAGATATCTTTCAGGTGCAGATCACACTAAGCTCCCAGGTTCGCTCCATGCAGCCAACAGCGACTACGACGTTATCGGAGGTCCCTTCCCTGCAAACTAGTCTCGACGGTGTGCTCCTCACATTGCCTCTCGGCAGTCCTACCTCGCAAGTTGCTGGTGCTCCTCAACCTCGACTGCGGCCGACGCCGTCCCTCATCGCCCTCCCTCCAGAGCTTCTCTCTCATATCCTCAACTATCTACGGACCTCTGCCCGAAACCCATCGCCCGACCTTGCCTCCCTATCCTCCACTTGCCACTTCCTCCGGGATTTCGTCGAGCCGACTCTCTACCACACCATCATCGGCACCTGGCCTAGTACCACCTTTGGCCAATCCAACTACATTCACCAGTATGAACACCGGCTTACTTACCTCCTGCGCACGCTCGTTTCCCGTCCATCCCTTGCATCTCATGTCCGGCACCTCCGACTGGAACGATGGAATATGCCTAACCGCGACGCAAACGCCACTGAGATGTTCCGGCGTATCTTTGGCCAGCGGCAGACCGAGAAGCTAGAAGCACTGATACGGCGGATGAAGTTCGAATTTCCAGAGGGAGGTGCATGGTGGATATATAACATGGTCACGGGGTCTGCTGACGCCACCGCGGCAGTCCTGCTCCCCATGTTCGAAAACTTGGAGACTCTAACGCTGAAGATTGACAACGGGCGAGAAAATCAGCATCCAGTGTGCTTGTGGCGGGTCCTCAGGCACCTGCTGGTCAATAAGGGTCTGAGCCAGTTCGGGCGACTAAGGGACGTGTCGATCACCACAACTCACAGCTGGCGCATGTCTTTGGATAGGTACGATAGTGATCTGCGGGATCTGGTGCCGTTGCTGTTCCTCCCCTCTATACGGCACCTCCGGATATTCGTGCTCGACAAGTCGCTTTTTACATGGCCAGCCAGTCTGGCCTCGTTTGCAGTCTCGTCAAAATCCCCGCTTACTTCACTGACACTGGCGAACAGCAAGGTGGAGTCCCTCGGTCATCTCCTACAGGCATGTCCCTATTTACGCTCCTTAGACTACACTATCAACCTCCTTGTTGAATTTCGCACCTCTCGCTTCTTCCGCTGCCGTGATCTATCGGAATCACTCTCTCATGTCCGTGACACTCTTGAGGATCTCTCGATCCACGTATTTACGTTCAGCGCCTACGATGACTTGAGGCTGTACCCACTGGGCCTGCAGTGCGGGCCGCAAGGCGACCACAGCTTGTTGGCGCTACACACATTCCCAAAACTCCGCACGTTGACGATAGCTCCGGCGATGTTATTGGGCTTAGGGAATTCGACTGGCTGGACGCTAGGGGAGGCCTTGCCGCGATGCTTAGAGCGTCTTTGGTTGGCCCAGGATTTCAAGGATTTTGAACCGCAATGGGGCTGGGAACGGAAGAACGTGCTTCCGCTTCTGACAGAGTATGTACTGAACAAGGAGGCCATTGCACCAAAGCTGAAGGTGGTAGGTTTTGAAGGAGACAAGCCAACACCTTGGACCAGGAGGATGAGGATGCCTGTATGGTGCACTGAAGAAAGCTGGAAGAATGCAATCTGGCCAATGGCAGAAACAGAATGCGAGGACTTGGTGCAGATGGCGAACAGGAAGGGAGTCGCTGTGGAAGTTGTTGAAAGGGAGTACGCTGCGAACTGGTTTCCATCACCTTTGAGTTTTTGAACAAGGGGAGAATTCTTTGTGTCCCTTTAGATCACAATCTGAACATGGCATATTAGCGATCACTCGTAGCTAAGTTGTATATATACTTTTCCTAAGAATCCATGCAATAGAATATATCATGTGAGAAAGAGGGGAATTTAGACGTACTTATATGTCCTTTTTTTTTTTAAGCTTTGCTCTTGAATAATTGTGATTCTGATCGATATTAACGTATTTCACTGGAGCATGGGGCCCTTCCGGGTTATTCACACTTCTGGAAGTTATACGATACCCTCCTCTGCTGCAAATTGGCATTAATCGGGCTGAGATTGAAGATGCACCATGGGTGACTATAGTAAATTTAGTTCCGCAGCTTAGTTGGCGAATTGGGGAGTACAAGTAGTGCATCACTCCTTGCTATACAAAAGTTCCCGTATCGGCAGGCTACACACGAGCTCACGTGCTAATCCAAGCTTCCGATACATTCAAAAGCAGGGTCGAATTTTAGAGACCGCAGTCATACTTCGTCACTAGCAGCTGTCTGTTGACTCGGCGGCACATGGACTTTCAACAGTATGGATGGCGAGAATGACAATGTCGCAAGGAGAAATTTGCGTCGCGGACGGCTCAAGGTCTCGAAATCAAAACCTGCTTTAGCTGTGTAATATTGGAGAAGAACCTGTTAGATATAATCCAGGCAGGGAATATGAGTTGCAATGGGGACAGAAAGGGGGAGCACGGTTTAGTTGCGGACGGACATCATCAATCTGTTGCTGCAGGATTTTCATCAGATTTCATGGCCTGTTTTTGTTGCAGTTTTTGTTCCTCCATGGCCTGTCTTTGTTGCTCCATCTGTTCTTATGAAATCATCAAGTACTCAGTCTCTGAATAGTAATTTAGTACTCAACTCCTAACACAGGTTATGAGATTGATTAAGTTATGTCAGTATGTACTTTGCTCTTCACATCAGCTCTTCTGATGTTTTCCTCTAATTCAGGGAAACAAAACTATGGAAATGGAGTACTATACTCTCCTGATATTGAAGGAATCCCGATCTGACCCCAGAAACCAACGGCCATGGGACAAAAGCATACAGACCTAGCGTCACAATTGCTATTCTAATCCTCCTAGGGTAGGCTGCCACATCGTCTTCTTTTATAAGCTTATGTAGAGCAATAGTGCAACAACTAAGCATGAGTGGACTACATGAAAGAATAGTAACTTGGGACAGGACGCGATACCATATAAAAAAGTTTTAATTCGACTATGGAATATGGTATGTTACATCCAAAGACAACGTCAAGCTGTTTCAAGCAACATCCATTCATAAATTTGGTTCAGCTCCGCATGTCGGACTATGACCTTAGGTCAACATCAAGCTGTTTCCAACAATATCCATTCATCAATTTTGTTCAGCTCCGCATCTCGGACTGTCACCTTCCGGTAATCCTGGGCAAAACAAAAATGGACTAAGCTGCCCTGATGCTGCGGCCTAGGGCGCCGCGGACTGGTAGTGCGGAAATCAATCACCAACCATTCCGAGAGGACTGCAGGGATCCATGGGAAATACCGTCCCCCAGGCGTGAACCTCTCAAGGTGGCTATTGAGCAGAGTGCCCTCCCGTACAAGCTCAAAACCCCATTTGCAGGACTCAAGGTAGAAGTCTAGGAAGCCGGTGCCATCATTTCTAGCAATGTCGCCAGTAGCAGCGTTCTCAATAATCCCACCGAACTCGGGAGTCAGTTGTACGCAGCTGGGAAAGAGGGCCATGCAGCTTCGGTACCACTCGTCTCTGTACGTAGCTTCGAGCGGGCGGAGGGCGGATCCAGGACCAATGGCCGACATGCTTGGCTGAAGCTGAGATGGTCTAAAACCCCGGACAACGGAGAGAGCCAGATCTAGCGGGGTGCCATACCGGGCTATGGGGGACTGAAGTGGCGGTAATAGACGCGCGAGTGCGCAAGAGACATACCACTCGTGGAAACGCGACGGGAACACATAGTAGATACGGCGGTTAGGGGTCGGTGAGGAGTCAGCTGTAATAGGTTCCTCAAGGTCGAAGTGGTCAATCCCTGGAGCGAGGTCAGCATGCAACCATCTCCTCTCGAAGCATGTATTCAGGCCATCTTGGAAGTTGGTCGACCAGTTTTGTGGTATCGTCCGATGGTTCCAATATGTATTTGTTCATGATGACATGACGAAAGACAGAGGCAATTGCGATGTTCTGTAGCGCAGCTATGGGTGGCAGTCCACGTGTTGCGCCCTCCATGTTTCCACAGGTCTTCCACAGTAAACGGTCTTGCAACACCACGTTTTGGAGGTCTTGCAGCGTCAGGGAGCGGTTTTGCTGGACATGTGTACGTAGCGCATGATGCTGAGCCACCTGGTTCAGAAGTAGATGGACTACGCCGGCGTGGCCTTGGGTAAAGTGCCACAGGCCACTGAGGAGGGATTCGTGGATGTTAAGAGGGCGCCCTCGGGCCTGGTTCCAGAGCGCAACCACGTCGCAGTACTCGTCGTATGTTAACAACAGACCGAGTCCTTCATCGTACTCGCTAGGGCGCGGCTGTAGCGAGATTCGCTGCTCGGGATTGATGGTGAGAGCAGTCTGGCGGTTGGCACGCGGAAGCTCGAGGGGGTTGGCCCCGGGAGAGCCGTAGCTGGAGAACATGATGACGTAGGTTGTGGAACTGCGGTCTATGGGTTTGATGTAGTCGTTCCAAAACACAGTGTCATGGTAGGTCATTTGGGCCTCGTCGATGAGAAGGTAGTACTTCTTGACATCGGTATCCCATCCTGCATGGTAGTTGAGGTATGTTCTCCAGCGCTGCCTGGCCGGAATATCGGGGAACAAGCGACAAAATTCGTCTTTGGGGTCTTCTGACAGTGGAAGGTACCAGCTACTCGCCGCAAAGATCGGAGTGCCAGGATCATGGAGGGCAATGTGCTGGTGGAGAAGCTTCATCAGGGTGGACTTGCCGGTTGCCGGTGGAGCGCGCACATGGATAAAGCGCAGGGCGCGGAGGCGGGCGAAGAGGCCGGCGACAAGTAGCTCACGCCGCGCCCAGAACGCTTGCGGGGGCTGTTAGCCGATGCGCGCAGAACAGAGCAGGGTGTGATTGTAGGAGCAAGGTAGTCTCAAAACCAGGGAGGAAGGACACTCACAGCTGATTTCGTTCTTTGGTGGGGAGGATGGCGGCGCCTTTTTTTTTGGCGGTACGGTTGCGGGGGGCGTGGTTGGCGCTCGCGCCGGGATACCGTGCATCGATCGGGAGGGTGTAGCGGGCTGTGGCTGTGTTGAGGGCCCCGGGGCCGGCGGGGATGCCGAGGGCGGCGGTGGCGGTGGTGGCGCTTCGGAGCCAAACGTGTGCAGGGAAAGCGCATGCCCGCAAGCCCCGCAAGCCGCGCGCCCCAGCGAGGCAAAGCTCGTGCCTGGAGGCACGTGCACCACAAGGCTTGCGCAGCGGCATGCGGGTGCGCTGCAGGCGCTCGGAGAGCTAGGGAGACGGCCAGGCTGATCCGCCATTCGGGATAGGTGCAGGTTAACGTCGAGCAGGCGTGTTGGACAGGTTGCGACTCGGACGTTGCGGTGACTGTAGTCTGGTTGCACCAACCCTCCGACCGTACCGGTGACTGGGCGTCTTGAGACTGTGTTGAAGCTGAAGGCTGCGCTGGGGGACACACGCAGGGCCTCTGGGCAATGCCAAGATTGGCTCACGCCAAGACCTCAAGGAGTGTAGCAACATATGCGGAAAAGATGCGCAGGAATGCATATAGTATTGCTCACTTGTGTCTTGTATTCAACGTACAGTATGTGCTCCTAACATCCACCTATTTATAGACATGAGCTGCTAGCAAATTGTGCGAGTATTAAGGTTGCTCATCATCACAACACGTATCCACAACTCAGATTCCTCATCACACCTTATACCATAATCTCGGTTCATAGTCTCGGTTCATAGTCTCGGTTCATATGCATTGCATAATCTTCAACAGAGCTAGTTTCAATGCCAAGGCCGAGCTGCTATGCCCCTTCAGAAAAGACTAAAGTTACGTAACCGCATTGTTTTCCTCTCAAGGTACTAGTAGTCTTGTGTATTACTTTGGCTACTCTGTCTACGAAGGAATAACATGAGTGAAGCATTACGCAATCAAGCTGGGGAACTCCTGATCATAACCGACTCTAAGGTATCGATATCCAAGCTCCTAAAGATCGCCCAGGGAGAGCCCACCCACAAAGGACCGGCAAAACTGGTTAGAGACGCCTGGAAAGCGAGAACAGACCGAGGTGACTGGGACGTTGCAGTGATGTGGGTCAAGTCCCATATAGGAGTCAAAGGGAACACCGAGGCAGACACAGCTGCGAAAATAGGCACATGCCTCCCCTACCAAGATGAAACCATAACAGAAGATGGGATACGACAAACCTCGAGACATCAGCGCGCCACAGAGAGAAACCGGCTAGGGCTCAGCTACCGTCCCTTGACAAGACTTGGAAGTCGACACATAGCCACACTAGCAGGAATACTGGGCGGCAAGTTACTACGGAAATGGCAGTACGAAATCGGGAAAGCAGACAGCCCAGAATGTCGATGGTGTGGGGAGGAGGAGGAGACTACTGAACATGTGCTCACTAGGTGCAGGACATGGAAACGAAAGTGGCCAGGAGGCATGCAAGACTTGGTCACTCCTCCGAAGAGCAAGGACACAGACCCACTTAGAGACATCTTGGAGTGGGCAGGGGCATAGGAGACACACAGGATCTTTTCTTATTCCTTTTCTTCTACCTTCATATGTATCTAATCTCATGTAACTAATTTCGCCATAGCCCCTAGGGCGGCACGCGAGTAATGATATAAAAAAAAAAAAAAAAAAAAGAAGGAATAACAATCATCTCTTTCTACCCAAAGTTCAACAGAATATATCTTGTGAGAAAGAAGGGAATTTAGACGTACTTATATGTCCTTTTTGGGGGGGGGGAGGTTTACTCTTGAATAATTGTGATTCTGATCGATATTAATGTATTTCACTGGAACATGGGGCCCTTCCGGGTTATTCACACTTCTGGAAGTTATACGATACCCTCCTCTGCTGCAAATTGGCATTAATCGGGCTGAGATTGAAGATGCACCATGGGTGACTATAGTAAATTTAGTTCCGCAGCTTAGTTGGCGAATTGGGGAGTACAAGTAGTGCATCACTCCTTGCTATACAAAAGTTCCCACATCGGCAGGCAACACACGAGCTCACGTGTTAATCCAAGGTTCTGATACATTCAAGAGCAGGGTCGAATTTTAGAGACTGCAGTCATACTTCGCGTACGTCGGGTTAACACGACGACCAACGCTCACTTTCTATAGTTCTGTGTTCCTACAGTTCTCAGAATATCCTTTCCTAAATCTATGGTCTTGTCAATCGCTGAGGGTAACGATATGTTTGGCGAGCACTTTTTTTTTTTTTTGTCACGTTACCCCGCTTGCAGCTGTTCGCCATGGCAGGGCGTTTGGCGAGCACAAAGATCATGGGTAGAGCTAGATATTTAGTCCTCTCATGCGGCTGTCAGGTGCCTATGCAGCCGTTGCAGTCCAGCTTTTCCTGGTATTCTGGGATTCTGCCATGGCTAGAATTCCAGAAAAAAACATTCCCTGAGCAGAGGAAAGAGTGTCAAACGTTGTTATATATGAAAGGTAACGGATGGAATTGACACTCAATGAGGGACTATTTTCAAAAACCTGCCAATGCTGTAGACAGAAGGGCTCCCATCATCCAGATTGTGGCAGCGCAGATCGACCCCAAATTAGGGCACCAGGGGACCAGGAAGATAGATGTTAAAGATTGCATACTTTTTTCTTTTTTTTTATTTCATTACTCGCATGCCGCCCTGGGGGCTATGGCGAGGTTAAATACATGAAATGAAATTACGTGGATAAAGTAACATAGATAAGAGAGGTTTCTCCCCCATCAAGGGGGTGTACGGAGATAATAGGAAATGCTGAAAGGTAAGTTTCACCCCGCCGCCCAGTCTAGGATCTCTACCAGCTTGACCCCCTACTCCTTCTCCACTTTCGCCGGGTGTCTCAACTCCTCCTCCCCCCCCCCCCCCGGAAGTCTTTTCTTCCACACCTCACACTCGTTCATGATGTGCGCAAAATTCTCATACGCCTTCCCGCACCATCTGCACTCCGGTGAGTGTTTTTTTTTTACACTTCCTTTTGTTCCCCAAACTTGCCTTCTGCGGAAGGGCAATGATTTTATTATAGAGCCGTAAGGATCCGAGTCCTGTTTGGTTTGACTTCCGCAAAATTATCGTGCACTGCAATTAGTTTCCTTGAACTTGTACAGGAGTATCTACGGAGTACAGGAGTATCTACGGAGTGGAGTTAGTCATCTATCCCCTCCCCAGTATGTATCCTTGCTTGGTTAAAGAATAGTAATATGAAAAACATAGCTATCGATAGATACAACTGAAAGAATTGCTCGAGAACACAATTAAATCACTCTTGGAGCAATAGGAGATGAAAAAAGGAATAAATAGTAAGCAATACGTAAATAATGCGTCTTTGTCAAATTCAGCAATCTTAAAATTCAGCAATCGTCGCAACACGTCCCATCAACACCCACTCCACAACTATCTGCCCTCCACTCTCTTAGCTGCACATCCACTTTGCTTATCTCGAACCCCCATTGGACTTGGTGGAGGAAGCATTCAAAGGTCAACATTGTGGCATTGTTTTAACTACTGTATGGGATATATTTAAGCTGTCCATAATAGCAGCGTCCTCACGGCCTTACCCACCCTTGCATGGCCAGCAACGCGTGCCTGTTCGAGTTCGTCGTCCTGAACCCGACCAATGGCGACACCCCCTCATGGTCAACCGCATACGGGTCCGCGCCTGCGCTCAGCAATAGCCTCAGTATCTTGACCTCACTTGAGGGAGGGCGCAGGAGAGGCCGATTCAGGTTCGCCAGCGCCAGCTGAAACACCCCATTCCCAGCACCGTCTTTCGCGTTTGGGTCCGCGCCGTGCCGAAGGAGCCACTTCACCGAGTCCACCTGGTTCGACCGGGCGGCATATACCAGCGCGGTGTTCACTCCGTCGGATCCGCCAGATCCTTCATCTATTGCCAGATCTTGGCTGCGGGAGAGGGCATGCTGGCGCAGGAGCTCCATGGCGGCCACGTTGTTTCGCCGGGCTGCCCACATGAGGGGCGTAATACCCGCGCTGTCACGGAAGCGCAGGTTGACGTTAGGGGCTAGCTGGAGGAGCAACCTGAGGCACGCGATGTAGGCGCCTGGCGTCCCGATCCTGTCGCGTGAGAGGACGCGCCCTGCTTCGCAGAGGGCCATCAGCGGAGTGAATCCGCAATTGTTGGGCTTTCTGGCTGTCTGCCAGGCCACAGGGTGCGCCAGAAGCAGCCCGAGGCACTCCTTGGCCGCGCCCATGGCCGCGCACATGAGCGGCGTGTCGCCATTCGTGTCCGGAGCCGTCGGGTCCACGCCTGGCATGGCAAGGAGTATCTTGAGGACCTCGTGGTTGTTCTGCGCGGCCGCGACTGACAGCGGTGTTTTCCCGTGGTTCGACTTCCTGTCCAGGTCGATGCGCCCCTGCGCACCTTCCAGTATTGCCTGTGCCAGCGCCGGGGGCCCTGCGGATGCAGCATTGTGGATGGGTGTGAAGCCTCGCACGTCAGCGGCGTTCGGGTCCACGCCGGGGAGGGCCAGTAGATGCCTGATGATCTTGATATGTCCGTCGAATCTGTCCCGCACGCCCGAGTCGTGGTTCCAAGTGCGCTGCCTGCACTGCTGTCCGTTGCGCGGCTCCACTGGCAGTCCCCCGGTCGCCGCCTGGCACAGGACGCTACCGCGGTTGCTGGCATCGCCGATGTTCAAGTCCGCGCCCGGGAGCTCCAGCAGGGCCCTGAAGGTGTCGTAGTCGCCCTTCCACGCCGCGGTTCCGAGGAGGGTGCGGGACGACAGATTCTGCGAGTAGTCATTGGGGTCGAGGGAGACGCGCGGGTGCGCCGCGAGCAGGCGGACCATCTCCGGGCTGCTCAGGCTCTCGACCCTCAGCGGTTTCGCCGATGCTGGCGGAACCTCTGGAAGCTGGTCGAGCAGGAGCTGCACCATTTCGAGGTTGTCCTGGCATATCGCGGTCTCCAGCGGCGACTGGCACGCGTCAATACTCCGCTTCCAGATTGTGTCTCTGCGCAGGTCCTCCCGCGAAAGTAGCAGCCTGACAAGCTCGAGGTTCCCCGTCTCCACGGCAGTCTGCACGGCTGTTAGCGCCAGAAACATCGAGTTGCGGACAGCGTTCACGTCCACCATGCCGCCGCCGCGCTCCAGCAGCAGCGCCGCGGCCCTCGCTGCCTCAGCGGGCCAGTGGGCCACCAGCTTCAGCAGAGCTGCGCTGGTCCCGTCGTCCTGCACACTCAGCGCCTCTATCATCTCCGGCAGCAGCGCCACCAGTGTCTCCAGGCACTCCATTCGCCGCCGCACCTCTTGCAGCCGCCGCAGCGACTCTCTGGCCGAGCATCCCGACTTCGTGCCCATATCCTCCCTGCGCATGCACAGCGCGTTCTCCAGCACGGTCTGTCCGCTCGTGTCCCTGTGCATCCAGACTGCCTGCACCGCACCGTCATCCCACAGTGCATCCCCTGCTGCCCGCCGCGCCATCACATATTCCAGTATCATCTGCACAACTTCCTTGTGCGCATTCCTGCATGCAATCGAGAAGGGCGTCTCCTGCCAATAGGAATGCATAGACATCAGTGACTCTTTGACAACCTTGTGATTCTGCCCAAGTAGGTATGCCACGCTTTCAGCGTCGCCTGCCTTTGCCGCTGAAAACAGTAGCGCATCCCGCATGCAGTCCACCTCCTGCTGGAACCACTCGTGCTGCATCAGCAAGCTCGACACCGTCTGCACATTTGTAGCCTGCTCTGCAGGGCCGTCCTCCAGCTCCTCTGGATCTGCAATGCGCTCGCACCATCCAAGCATCAGAGCCGTGTTGCCCCTAGCATCCCTCATGCCCAGCTTGCCAGTCACCCACTCCTCCCGCTGCACCGCCTCCATCTTCTCTGCATGCTGCTGCATCCAGTCCAGGACCCACTTCGCAATCGCAACCTGCCTCCTCAGTGCTGCAAGCTGCAAAACGCTCCACTGGCTTAGGTCCTTCGTCTTCTCAAAGGGGTCCATTCCGAGCTCCTCCACCAACATCCTCACAGCCTCCTTCCAACCGCACCACGCTGCGTAGTGCACTGGCATCCACCCTGCTCCGTCAAACCACTCCCAATGCAATTTTCTCTTTGTCATCTCTTCCTTTGCTAGTCTGACCACGCTCTTCAGCACCCTCAAGTTCTGTCCCACTTCATAATCACCGCCATCATCTTTCTTCCCCTTCCCCTTCCCCCTTCGCTTGAAAGGCACCACCACCCATCCAACCACAGTTCTGTTCCTGCTTCCAAATCCTTTTGCAACTGTTACCCTCCGCTTGATCTCCGCACTCATAAACAGCTCTACAAGCTCCTCATCTCCCCTCCATGCTGCCCATGCTAGTGCCGTGCGGCCCTCTGCATCAAAGACATTCAAATCTACCCTCCCTAGGATCATCCTCTCCCACCGCTGTGCATTTGCTCCCTCCCCTCCCTGCCTCCCTTTCCTCTCCCTTCCCAATCCCAAAACCTCTCTCACCACATCCACCCCCACCCTTCCCCCCACCCTTCCCCCCACCCTTCCCACCGCGCACATCCACAATAATAATGTCTCCAATCCCTTAACCACCCTCACCTCATCCACACTCAACTCATCCATGCTCGCCTCCTCTTTTTTTCCCTCCTCCACACATCCCAACTTCCTCACCTCTGCCTCCAAGAACCCCTTCACCACTCCCACCTCTTCCTCACTCATCCCCAATGTCAAAAATCTCAACGCATAAAGTGCATGCGCAAACCGCCTCCCACTGATGTCCAAGTCCCATGAATCGTTGGGCGGTTTCCTATAGCATACAAATAATCCCCCTCCCCCCGTCTCCATCCCTCATTCTGGGATGAGGTGAACGGGAGAAGGAGGACAAATACCTCAGTCCATGTTAGCCATTGCATCGTATACCAAGAAATCAAAGGCATGGGTGGATATGCGGATGGGAATCGGAGAATAAATCTCACAATAACCTACATGACTGCCATCCCTTTGTGTATATGCTTATCTGTCGAAGCCTAATTATTTACTCCCCACCCTTTTTGTTTCTTCCTTCACACCTCAATTCCCCAAATCCAGTTAACTCTCAATACCCCGTTATCTTTTTCACTTTCGAAAATACCGCAAATGCCACGCAAAAAACCAAAAGCTTTTTTCTTGTCAGCAAATGAAATAAATATTTTGTAAAAGCCTCGTCGTTGTTTTTTCGCACCTTCCGTTCTTTGGTCAAGGGGTCCGCCCCGTAGAGATTGTGAACGCTGGGATAAATCCTTGAACTAGACTTTTGCAAGGTAATATATGTAGGAGGTCTCTCAATCATATAAGTACAGAGAAGTACAAATTCGGGCTTAATATCCACAAAGAGTGGGCTGGTTTGTCTGTAAGATTTTCAGCCGCACAAAGCACGTTAGTCATGTCGATCATCTCCATGGTGTGTTATATGTACAACCTGTTGTGACTGCAATATCGGTTATTATTAGCTTCGTTCCCTGCCCTGCCTTGGCGAGCAGCTGCGCGCGGGGTCACGTGACACTCAAAAAAAAAAAAAAAAACTTCGTTCGAATTACAATCTATTATATTTACTTCCAAGATGCCAGAGAAGGGCCGTTCTGGGACACTGACTGTGTGGCTTTGGAGTAGGCTCAGCCTTTCACGCTTTTTTGCTTTGACTATCATGAATGCACCAATGAGCGGTTTGCCTCATGGGACTGGTGCCTCGAGCTTGATCAGATGGTGCCTGTTTCGGGGCCATAAGGACTTCGGTCCAGAACCCTGCCATGGCGAACAGCTGCAAGCGAGATTACGTGAAATAAAAAAATAAAAAAAAAAAGACCTTGGTCAGACAAGCATGGAAAACTTCAGTTTTCTGACAGGATGACTCCGGACAGGTACTTTTTACCTGTCCGCTCAGGGACAGGTAGTTCCTTGTATGGTAAGCGGATCGCCAGTGGGGTGCGCTAATATGCAGAAGTTGTCAAGGTTTACGATTCAGAGGTACCTAAGCCAAGATATTATGTACAATACCTAAACATCTAAATAGGTGCAGTGGAAGATACATGGGACCTTGATGCAACAAGAATAATATCCTGCGTAACTTACGTATCCTCTTCAAGCTCAGCTACACCTGAGGAACCTTCCCTATGACACTTTCTAGAATTTCTTGCAGCAGCTGTTCATTCAGCCAACTCAGCAGAGGTTATAGAATGCGCTTTAGCTTTTCCTTTGGTCTTTTTCTGACGAAATTGATTCAAAGCTGGTGGTACAAATTGCTGAATAATTGGCTATGAGCACCATGACTCCCGGGTAACGAAGCGGCAGACAGGGCAGCGAGTCTGGGCACCGCCCTACAATACAAGTCGGAGATGGTGACGGAGGCCGGGATGAGACAAACGGGGAGGAGGGAGAGAGCTGAGGAGAGGACTCGGCTGGGGTTGACATACAAACCGCTGGAAAGACTTGGGAATAGGATAGGACGACTGGCGGACCTGTTGGGAGGCAAAGGGTTGAGGGCATGGAGATGGCATATAGGCGAAGGGGACGGCCCTGAATGCAGGTGGTGCGGGGAGAAGGAAGAGACAACGAGTCATTCATTGGAGGAGTGCAGAGTGTGGAAGCGGAGGTGGCCAGGGGGGGAGGAGCATGTGAGACGGCCCCCTCGGGGAAAGGAGGGGGAGAGGGACCCGTTGAGCGAGTTGATAGACATGCTTGGGGAATGAGTCGAGTCTCCGGAGGAAGTGCTACTTTTTTATCGTTATTAATCTCATGTAACTAATCTCGCCATAGCCCTTAGGGCGGCACGCGAGTATTGATATAAAAAAAAAAAAAAAAAAGAGCACCATGACTAGCAGGTGTGCTAGTGAACATTCGTTGCATGTGGCTGGTATGAGTATGCTACAAACATGCAAAAGTCCACTCAACAGACTAGACCACGGCCGGACTCTGGCCACCCTGGCAGGGATACTAGGCAACAAGGGATTGAAAGAGTGGAGATTCAAGATAGGAAAGGCCACCTCTCCGGAATGCAGGTGGTGTGGCAAGGCGCCGGAGAACTGGGAGCACATAAGGAACGACTGCCAAATATGGCAAAGAAAGACCACGAAGGGGGCGGAGGGAATAAGACAGGCTGACAAAGAAACTGTTACGGGCGTGAGGGGCTCGGCTACGCTGGGCCCGGAGGCCAGGTGTTACGGCTAAGGGGTGTATATGGCGGGCCGGAAGGTGTATATACGGCGAGCCGAAAGGGCTACGGAGGTGTGTAGGCTGCGGGCCGAAATGGCTACGGAGGCGTATATACGACGGGCCGAAAGGGCAGCTACTCGGCGTGGGGCGCGCAGCGGAGCGGAGCGGTTCACGGGCGTAGTGAGGGAACGATAGGTTCAGAGTTATAGAGAACTTAGAACACCGCTAGTGTCTTGATTCTTCTAACTATGCTATCACCAGCCGGCGCTTATATAGAATTCGGCGCAGTCATACATGACTAGTCAACAAATGAATAACTGGCGGCGTGGCAATTCCTTATCAATGCCAATACATGTAGTAATAGGTCAACGTAACAGAAACATGCAATAATAGTACAGACGCAATATAATGATATGTACTACTAGTGCATGTGCGCATATTAGTTTTAATAAGCCGAGTGCATGCAGGGTGCATGGGTGATCCGGAGATCATACCATTAATCGACGACACAGACTTCCTTAGCACTTCCCTATTCGGGCGAAAAATGAATTCCAAGCCTAACGGGTGATCAGTCCGCCCAAGCAGCATTGGTATTCAGGGTAAGTGTTCCGCGGGTCGCGTAAGTCTCACCTTAGCCGTAACAGAAACGAACTTGATGGAGATTCTGGAATGGGTGGGGAGGGAATAGGGGACGAGCAGTTTAGTTATTTCCTTATATTATAACAGTTACATGTATCTAAACATCGCCTTAGCCCATAGGGCGGCATGCGATAAATGAAATAAAAAAAAAAAAAAACATGCAAAAAGCTTTGCCTTCTCACCATTTTTTTTTTTTTTTAATATCATTGATCGCTTGCCACCCATGAGGCTGTGGCGATGCCTGCTAACTAGTAAGGGTACCATATAGCTGTTCTTGGTCATATAATGATTGTAGAAGGAGATGTCAGCCTTGATTAGTATATTGGTCCTGTGGCCTTGTGGCTGCTGTTGAGGTATTGTAAATGATTGTAGAAGGAGATGTCAATCACGTGAGGAGACCACCGAGGGTCGAAGGGGAGGGGAGAGAAGACCCGCTGATGAGGCTGATGGAGATGCTTGGAGAGTGACGTTACCTTTGCTTTTAGCTACGTTTATGGTCGTTCAGGGGAGGAGGGGACTGATTCTAGTTACTATTTTCTCTATAAATCCATAGCACATCGCCATAGCCCGTAGGGCGGCCAGCGATTAATGATATTAAAAAAAAAAAAAAAAAGGAGATGTCAGCCTTGATTAGTATATTGGTCCTGTGGCCCTGTGGCTGCTGTTGAGGTATTGTAGGTTGATCTATGGGTACTTCTCTGTTGGTCATTGTCTATTTTATGAGTGCTAATGGACATTTGATTTGCCAGTGTAGATGGAGAAGCTAAAGAGGAATCTGTTGATTTTCATAAACCACAACTACAAATCCAGTAACTAGTGCATAGTCTTGAAGACGATGTAATACATCATTAATAAAAGCATACTGCTCTTCAGTAATTAGAGTACTTCAATGAAGTTCAGAAATATCATAGCTATCACCCATATTGCCTATTTAGGTATAAAAAGATATGCATAGGAGATAGGGATTGCTAAGAATAAGACCGAGATGATCGGTAATACTAAATGTTAGGTAATGCTGAGTGAGAGTGGGCATGGCAAGCTATTGAATAAGCAGAAAATATATGCCAGAACAGTTTCCAAGAGCCTTATATACTATTAAAGCTTTTCAGCCAAGTATTTACAAAATTGCGGTAACAGCTTTTTTTTTTACTTATTATTCAGCCATTTACTATAGTAGGAAGCAGCAACCACACAAGTACATAATAAATGGTCTGTATTACTGGTAGACTTAATGGATGTATGGCCAACTTCGGAGGTAGTGGCAGTTGGCTTTGTTGAAAGCCCACACGTCCTGGCTATCAAGTGGTAACTAGTAAAAGATTCCGCGACAGCAGAGGTGAAAGGGAAAAGCTGTGAGTGGGTAGCAACCAATATCTTCGATATACATGAAGTTGTACTCGGGTACATGTGAGCTCACCACCCTTGAAAACTCTGCATATTAGCGCACGCCACTGGCGATCCGCTTACCGTACAAGGAACTACCTCTCCCTAAGCGGACAGGTAGAAAGTACCTGTCCGGAGTCATCCCGCTATAGCAGTATTTGGTGTCAGTGCAGTATGATTCACAGTGACACCCAAACAGGTGCCCCAAATGCCTCATTCTACTGAGTGAAGAAGAGCTTGCCTGCATGCTGCTGCTAGCAGGAAGTAAGCAATAGCAGTTACGGTGGAAGTGGATACTCCCATTGTATATAGCGAAAGTGAAGAATCTTTGGAAGATGAATTTGAGTCAGATCAAGAAGAGGAGGAACAAGGTGACGAGCAGGAGATTCAAGATTTGAGCATGGCAGCAGATGTTTATAAGGAGTTAATAAAATAGATGTGGACTTTTCTGCTATTGAGCTCAAAAATCAACATGGTCCATAGGTCTATCGTATATTTTTAATATTGGAGTGCTTCACCTAGAAACCGATCATCACCAGGAAACCGATCAAGTCCATTAACTTACATACAGAGCTACTGTGAATGCAAATGACACTCAAGTGGCCTCAAATCAAAGCCAGAGCATGGGAGAATATAGTAAATTATTTTCTGCACTTTCTTTTCCCAGCTTGTCGCACCTGAGGGGTGACATATAATGGAATATATGCAACCCTATTCTAGCATATACTTTTGAGTCACCATATATGAATGAGATTACCTGAGGCCTTTGCATCTCAATATATCCTCTATTGCTTATGCTAAGTAAGTATACCAAGTATTGTGATCATTAGACTTATCAGCACAGAGTTATTGCCATGTCAAAAAATACATTTTCGCTTACTTAGATTGATGGCAGTATTGAGCTATTATTTGATGAGAAAGATGCACAGAGACTCTGTAAAGCTATATAATTGTAATACATGCATAGGGAAATGTTTTCTGAATAGATTGCAGCATTGACAAATAGTCGGGGCAGTTTTTTTTTTTTTTTTTTTTTTTTTTTTTAATCACATAACCCCGCTTGTAGCACTTGGCCATGGCAGGGTCCCTGGGCAAGCCCTCATAGCCCGGAGACAGGCTAAACTAACTCTCTACGTACATGGCCCCCACGCGCCGTCGCCCCCGCTCTCCTAGCTTCTAGAACTTGACCCCGCATTCTCCTACCTTCTAGAACTTGACCCCAGCGAAGAAATTCTCTAAAACGTCATACTCCTCCCCATTCTCCGCCTTTCTCTTCCAATTCTTTTCCATGTCGCCCCACCTCTCAAAGCCTTCTGGGCGGTTCTCCTGACTTCTGCATCGGAAAGCGAGATGCTCCCCCGTTTGCACCTCCCCACACCTGCACCTATCCGATTCCGCCACCCCTAGCTTCTTCAACCACACTGCACACCTCCCTCTCTCCAGGCGCAAGGCCGTGAAATTGGATACTGCTATCCTATTCCACTCCATGACCTTTCCTCCTCCAAAGCCCTCCACTTCTCTCTTCTCCTTCCTCCACGCCTTCACCCTCTGGCGCACCCCACTTCCGGTGGCCACCTCCTTCCCCTGCATCACCGTCCCCTTCTTCGCCCACTCATCCGCCTTCTCATTGCCTGCGATTCCGATGTGAGCTTTTACCCACAACAGTTTCGCATCCCCCCCTTCCTCTTTCTTCTCGCCACTGCATTCACCACCCTTCTCACATCCTCCGTCTTTCCCTTAGTCGGGGCAGTTGAGCACTACAAGATATACATATGTGTAAAACCCTAACTTCCTCACATAGTACGTAGCAGTATATGCCAATATGGGTCACTAGAGGTTCGGAAACATAGTTTGCTAGCTTCATATACTATCACCGGCACTGCTACCACTCGATGGGGTGCTAAAGGGCTGACTCAGAATAAACATATCGAATATATATGCATATGTATATACCATGCATGCGCTATATGACAGCAGTAAAATGTACTGCTATCGTAAAAGTGATATGAACTGCTAAGAAGAACTAGTTAGAATTGCTAGTTAAGTTTCTTTTTCACCTAGTAGAGGTTAATTCTCTGTGCGTACTATCTTTATTACTTATGCTATTGAAGTATTCATTTCTATACTAATAAGGGTCTATACCATACGGAATTATATTGTATCAAGGACAATATAAGACTTGACTAGTAAACTTATTTCCATTGCCATGTATCTCATAGGTATTAGTCCTATAAGTACAATATGTATATTATTCATTGCTTATAATATACATTCGATACTTACTCACTGGTGCGGTTATAGTAGTCCTATAGGATCTAATGGAGCCATGTATATCCTATATAGGCTTACAAGCAATAGTATGACAGTGCTGAGGCATGTTTCTAAACCTCTAGTGAATCATATTGGGCATACACTGCTACGTACTATGTGAGGAAGTTAGGATTTTATCAATCTAAGTAAGCGAAAATGTATTTTTTGACATGGCAGTAACTCTGTACTGATAGGTCCAATGATCACAAAACTTAGTATACTTACTTAGCATAAGCAATAGAGGATATATTGAGATGCAAAGGCCTCAGGTAATCTCATTCATATATGGTGACTCAAAAGTATATGCTAGAATAGGGTTGCATATATTCCAGTATATGTCACCCCTCAGGTGCGATAAGCTGGGATAAGAGAGTGCAGAAAATAATTTACTATGTTCTCCTATGCTCTGGCTTTGATTTGAGGTCACTTGAGTGTCATTTGCATTCACAGCAACTCTGTATGTAAGTTAATGGACTTGATCGGTTTCCCAGTGATGATCGGTTTCTAGGTGAAGCACTCTACTGTCGCTTACCTATTAGTGACCGAGCACCTATTAGTGACCGATCTCTTGGCACTCCTCCTCATACAACTTCCACATGCAATATCTTCGGCGTCAGGCATGCTAGCAATATGAGGTAAGTTGCGGAATATACAGCAGGTGCACCTGAATATTTGGAGGATATTGTGATGGCCACACTATATATACACCTTTTGTAATTCAATGATATGCAGAGAAAGTATAGCATTCTACCCCCCACTTGCATAGCGAAAGATAGCATACACTAAATACTATATAACTATCCTCAACTACAGCTCTTTGTACTCTCAAGTGACTATAGAAGAAGGATAGCTCACTTAAATGATGGTAAGATAAGGTCACTATCGATTTCTGTAGCCTCAAAAGCAGTTATCAAAATATCCAAAAGTGCCGGAAGTGCCAAAGCTGCCAATATATTCTACCGTCTCGCCATAGCCCCTAGGGCGGCACGCGAGTAATGATATAAAAAAAAAAAAAAAAAAAAATATTCTACCGTACACATAATATACCTCACTGTAGTTAATATACTACTCTATAAGCAGCATTTCTATGTTCTTAATATAATCACTAGTGTTTTGTATAGCAAATATACACCAAAGTAGTAAGTATATGATGAGCCAATTCTTTAATTGCTTTATTCTATCAGCAAGCATAAATTTATACCAATTGCTACTACCTTAATACCAGAGTACCATTACTCTCTATAGACCTTGCCCTGCGGGATGTCTCCGGACAGTCCTTTTGGACTGTCCTGACTGTCCTGACTGTCCCGAAGGTTGCATAACTGACTGTCCCGTCTTGCATATGGTGCGGCTGAGCTCACTGTCTTGGTGTGGCAGACTGTCTTGGTGCGGCAGATATTTTCGGTGCAGGGTAATCAGTGGCGCCTAACTCTCCGAACTGGGAAATTTTTCTTTGATAATTCGCACTGTAGCTACTGGTTTTGAGATTTTCATTTTTGCAAGACTCCAACACAGTTACAAAGGCTTCACGCACTTTACATCCCAGATATTTTCCAGCCGATACATATATTCATATAGTACTCGCGAGTCCTTATTTAATTTTTCTGCCCTATACTTGCTTTGCGCTCACTAAAATGTCACTCTCCACTGCAACCAGTACCTTGAGTGCGAAACAGACCTGGACTCCACACCCGAGCCTTCCAAAGGCGCTTGTTTCGGTAGTAATAAAGGTTGTAGAAGAGATGCCTGAATTACATTGTGAAGACCCCATGGATGGCGAGCAATATGCATGGCCAAATATGGCTTTAGATAGACTCCAGGACTATGCATTTACCAAAGGCTTCGCTGTGGTGACTTTGAGTGGGTCTGAAAAGAAAGGTCGTATCCGCTATGGATGTGTACATCATGGCAAGCCCGAGATACTTGAAAACTGGATGCAGAGAATTCTGAAGGTATGTCAATTAAGACTTATGTACTAATATATATATAGTACAGCGCAGACACCAGACCAACACACAAGCCCAAGAATGTCTATGTCTATGGGCAATATCTATCAATTTGCGAGTAGATATAGATAGTGGAACAGATACTTGGGTGCTTGCGATATCAGATAAAATCCATACTCATCCTTTGGCACCAAATCCATTAATATATATCCAGCATAAACGTCGCAATACTGATTATCAGCAAGCAGTAGGAGATGCTATACAGTATAGGTGAGCAGGATTGAGTTACAATATGTCCTTACACCTTCGTACAGAAGAAGGAATGCAGTTGAATCCTAAAGCATACTATAACAGCCGTCATAGCAGTAAAATTCCTATTACTGTTGAGGAAAGAATCAATCGGATATTAAGAGAACTAACAACAGCTGGTTGTCATATCACTGATCATTTCACAGTACCAACAGTACCTCATCACTTTGCACCAGTCGTATCTTCCAGCATATTGCCCTGTTCTGGCCCACCGACGAACATTTTCCGGTTCGCGAACCGGCCAGCCGATTCGTGAACCGGCCGGCCCCGTGAAAACATATGGTGTTTTTCACGGGGCCAGCCCAGCCACGAACACCTGGCCCAGCGGCGAACATGAATGTACCTCGATGTACCTATATGTAATATATATACTCGCTGATTTTTTTTTTTTTTATATCATTACTCGCATGCCGCCTTGCAGGCTATGGCGAGGGTTTAGATACATGAATGATAATCAACGGAGAAATAAGTAACAGATAAGGAGATAAAGTGAAAATATGACCGGTTACTCCGCCGCCCAGTCCATCACCTCCGCCAACGTTCTCTCCCCCCCCTATATACTCGCTTATGATTTAATGTAATAGTGATCTATCATACAGCCAGCTAAGCAATTTCCACAGTCTCCTATCCCCCTATGCAGTCATCTATGTACAAACAATAGTACTTTTTTTTTTTTTTTTTTTATCATTACTCGCATGCCGCAGTATGGGCTATGGCGAGGTATTTATTAAAGAAAGAAAATTAACCGTCACTAAATACATGTGGTGCCCGCAATACTCATACATGGTGCGGGTAGAATGTACACACTGGTCAATACAGCCTATTTCCTCCGTCTGTCCGGCTCGTATTGAGTGGTCCTCAACCATTTCCCACCTAACCTAACTCTGTCTACGCCCGTCGCTGCCTCCAAGTACACCACGACCGAGCTGGTCTTTTTTCCTTCTTCCAGTAGCGCGGTCTTTCGTCTCAGCCACCTTATCCCCACGGTCTTGCCTAGCCTATCATTCCCGGACTCCAACCATTTCCGGACCTTCCCTAAATATACATCACTATGTTCACTCTCATTCTCCTGGTTAGTACATTGACCAGCATTGCTTTTATTACAAGAATAAGAACATTTAACCTTTTGACATATGCATGTACAACGAAGAGAAGAACAGGTACCTAGACAAGAACATGAAATTTTGTCTTGACAAGTTTTATCATGATGAGGTTGCTTAAAGTGGGTACTTGGCACTTGCAGGGCTCTTATTATCTACTGTTTCTGGTAATACAACCACCAAACTTTTCATTCTTGGCATCAACGCAATCCCTGTTACTGCTACAATATAATACCAGAATGGCGGAGGATTCCGGAAATCTCTACCTATGAAGATAACACTCCAAAATTTCGCTTAGAGTAAGAAGAATACTAGAAGCATATTTAGTAATTTTCTTCTAGTGTTTCGGTTAACAATAATTAAGTTATGATTACAAATTGGTATTCTTAACTATAGCAGTCTAGAAGCGTAGTGAATTATTAATTAAACTGTCTGTATTATCTTCTAGTATGTGGGTAAGAAGTAGCAACTTATCACCGACAGCAACTTTCAAGTGGCAACTTGTAGGTGGCAACTTGTCAGTGGCAATAGGGCTGTGCTAGCACACAGTAACTGGCTTCTCAATTAACGCTGGTAGCAGAATGTTTCTCTATACTCAATCACTGGTAGTACGTAGAGGTACCTAGTGGTACTTGTACTAAACCAGTGTTCGTCGGTGGGCTGGCCCATTCGCGAATCAGCCAGCCCACCGACGAATTGGCCGATTCGCGAATGGGCCTGGCCGGTTCGCGAACCGCAATGTTCGTCGGTAGGCCAGAACAGCCCCAACGTAAAAATAAAGAAAAAGCAGCTGGTCGTACCTTGACGGGAGCTGAAATGGCAGAAAGGCAGCGAAAGTGGGCTCGACAGAGAGTGTGGAGCGTAATAAGACTCAAGATTGTATCACTGTATCTTCTACTGCATCACTATGATGTATCATTCTGTATTTCGTACAATCATGTATTTAGGTACTTCGCTTTTTTAATGAATTCTCGCTAGTGGCCAAGTTTGAGACAGGCAGCTCAGCCGCACCATATGCAAGATGGGACAGTCAGTTATGCAACCTTCGGGACAGTCAGGACAGTCAGGACAGTCCAAAAGGACTGTCCGGAGACATCCCGCTTGCCCTGAGTACTCTACATACCCTAAATGTACTAATATTCTAGTATTGTAAGTATCTTAAGTGTCCTTATTATTCTCAGCAATATAGAAATAATAGGTATCCTTAGCCTGCTTATATAATTCATTCCAGCACACTACTTCAATACTATTGCTAGATACTGATCGCCCTGATAGAATTTCTTCCAGCTAATTATTATGGTACCTGTAAGACCATTATAGTAAGAAGTTTATCTCATCTATTAATCATGTTAGCTAGGCATATACTATTGTCACGGAGGTAGTAAATGCAGAGAGTTACCGTCTGCCAGGCCATGACCAGCAATACTTGCTAGTCTTTATAGCTCATATAGCACATTTTATGTGACTGTGATGCCTTGGTTGTCGTTTATTGACTGCATCTACTGACCGCCCCACCTACGGTTGCGGTAAGCCTATAACAACTATTATGGCTATGAGGGTGCTTCCATACTAGCTAATTCTGTAGCTATATACTATTGTTGATATAGATACCTATCAGGTCTACCAATCCTGTTATCCTACTAGAGGCTGTCGCACTCATGAGAGCATTTTTCCTAGCAATGTATACTGTCAGTCTTGCAATATACTATAGTATTCTTGAGAATGTCTTCCTAGTAGCCAACACTTCCAATTATATTACAGACCATTGTAATCATAAGAGTAGTCTTATAGCTATTAATCCTATTATTTTTAGTATATGCAGTTGCTTGTTGCAAGTAATAGGAGAGTATATTGGCAGTTTTTAGCACTTCCGGTACTTTTGGCCATTTTGGTAACTGCTTTGAAGCGAACGAAATCCAGAGCAGCCTTATTCTATCACCATTTAAGTTAGCTATCTTCTTCTATAGTCACTTGAGAGTGCAAAGAGCTGTAGTTAAGGATAGTCATGTAGTATTTAGTGTATGCTATTCTTCGCTATGCAAGGGGGGGTCAGAATGCTATACTTTCTCTGCATATCATTGAATTACAAAAGGTGTATATATAGTGTGGCCATCAAATATCCTCCCAATATTCAGGTGCACCTGCTGTATATTCCGCAACTTACCTCATGTTGCTAGCATGCCTGACGCCGAAGATATTGCATGTGGAAGTTGTATGAGGAGGAGTGCCAAGAGATCGGTCACTAATAGGTGCTCGGTCACTAATAGGTAAGCGACAGTACTCTTTTTCTTGAATCAAAAGTCACCGAGGAATGAAGAAGATCATTTCCGTATTTAGTTAATGTTCTACTGACGCTAGCACTATTTCTAAAATCTTGGCTATCTTGGCATGTCGCATTTCAAGAACTTCTTATACAAAGTATAAGTTTTCCAAAACCCTATTACTCAATGACACCTTCATATTTTTCAAATCAGACATAATCAAATTGCAGAGCAGATGAAATAGTACATATCTATGATATTTACATTTCAATCAGGTCTGGTTGGGTGACAAGATAGAGTCTCAACTTTAAGCCCATCATTTCGGCTTACTCGGGTCCCTTATTGATGCATATCACCATGATAAGATGTGATCATCTCCGAGCCTTGCGGCGCATGCCAGTTTGTCTCATATTTCCATCCCGTGAGGTTTTCCTGACGGAGGTTTAGTTGAGGGTACTGTACGTATTGCTCCGCGGTGTTAAACTGCCACCCGTGTCAGTGATTGAAGAGCCGCAATATGCCGTTCCCTCTGCATAATACTTGTCAGACATAGTGGTGGAGATAATGTTGGTGTTGTCAGTTTGGAGATTAGTTTCGTGTGCGGAAAACCTTTTGATCACGATTACTGTCCACCGCACAATCGGCGAAGTCGCTCTATATTGCTTCAGGGGGGGGAAAAGAGAATAATAAAAATAAAAGGCGAAAGGGGAAAAAACGGATTTAATTGTAGTGTTACCGGTGGTATGCCATACGAGGGGTTGGTGCTGTCTGCCAATGGCGTGGACGCGATTGTGGTTTTCTATTTCACAGGAGGTGGGGGGAAGGGGTGCAGCTCTAAGGTTTTTCAAAGCGGTAGAGAATTAGGAAGGGGAAGAGGTTAGCTCGTGGATAGAGCTCAGAACGTAAGTTCATATCAGTCATATTATGGATATCATGTACCATCTAATGAAGACACTTGTCTGACTTCCAGTCCACATATGATGCCTCCTTACTTGGGTACATCTCCTCTAATCTCATCTCCCCCTCCTCTCGTCTTCTCTTCACCCAGCTGCTGCACCTTCCCCCGCGCCTTCGCTACTGCTACCCCTGTCCGCAGCCCTCCCTTTCAAACCCCACAGCCACATGCTCCCTCCGCGGAACCTCCCCTGCATCTCCTCCAAGCTCACCTCCTTCGTCTCCGGCACGCAGCAGAACACCCACGCGACCATAGTTGCCGCACATGCTCCATGAAACAAAAACGCGCCTCCGCCACCCCTACCCATAGTCGATAGCATGTACGGCACCGCTTTAGCCTGGATGAGCTCGGCGCCGAACTGGACGGCTGTGGTGATGCAGACACCGAGGGTGCGGAGGTGGGTGGGGAAAATTTCGGCGCAGTAGATCCAGGGAACTTGGGAGGAGAGGCAGAAGAAGGCGGCAAAGAGATAGGTGGCGACGAGGGCGAGGATTCGTGGGGGGGTGAGGTCGGCTTCATGTGTTGCAGTGGCAGTGGGGGTTTGGGATGCGGATAGAAGCTGATATCCGCCAATGTAGAACATGGTTAGGGAACAGCCGACGGGGCCCCAGATGAGAAGGGGCCTGCGCCCCCAGCGATCAATAAGAAAGAACGAAGAGAGGATCGATGACAGCCCCTTGCAAGCGCCAAAAACTCCAGTGAGGAGCAGTGGGGTGTCGGAACTGAAGCCAAGACCGCGGTAGATGCGGGGCGAATAAGCGAGTAGTGCGATGGTGCCAGTAAAGTCGAAGAAGAGCATCATGAGGGAGCCAAGCAAGAGAAGGGAGGGGTACGGCGGTACGGTGAAGAGGGTATGCAGTGGGCGTAGAGCACCGGGGAGCCACCGCGGCGCAGGTTCGCTGTTGTTGTGGAGTCTGGACATGATGTTGTGGTGGTCGGTGACGATTTCGGAGAGCTCGGTGGCGACGCTCGGGTGTGTGGGCGGAAGCTGGCGGATGTGGGAGAGGGTTTGGAGTGCCAAGTCGTGTGCTCCGCGACGCACGAGGAAACGGGGTGATTGTGGTAAGAGAAACAGGGCGGAGAGGAGGAGAGTGGCAGCAGGTACAAGTTGGAGGCCCATGGGCACCATCCATTGCGCGGCGTTGTCGTCGGAAATTCCCCGTTTGGTGCCGTAATTGATCCAGAAGCCGAGCACCGCAGTGAGCTGGAATGAGATTTCGTGGAGACCTACGAGGCGCCCGCGGACGGCGGAGGGGGAGATCTCCGAGATGTACATTGGGGCAATGGACACGGAAGCCCCCATTCCAAGACCGGAGAGGATGCGCCCTGTGTATAGGAGGGGTATGGACCCGTTTGAGAAGAGCTGGAGTAGACAACCGACGATGTAGACCAGGGACGAAATGGACAGGGAATGGAGGGGTCCGAGGACGTTTGAGAGGGGAAGAATGAAGAGGCTACCGGGGAGAGTGCCGATGTAGATGAAGGAGAGGATATTGGAGGGGATAGTGTTGGTGTTTAGAGAGAGAGAAAATGTGCGCTGGAAAGAGGGAAGCTCGATACAGCCGCCGATCATTGCGGACGTGTAGCCAAAGTATGATGCGCCGGAGCAGGCGAGGAGGGAGTAGAGGAGGAGGAGGGGTGGCAGCGGAGCGGAAGAGCCGGCAGGAGGCGCGGAGGTTGTGAATTGTGATACCGGAGGTTTCTGGGAGGTGGGGGTGCAATTGCCGGAAATTGTGGGCTCAGAGACCGTGGTTTCGGTATTGACGAGTTCGGTGAGGGGGGGTTTCTCGGGATCCATAGTAGCGCGCAATTTAGATTTGCTTTCCGCCAATTGCAATTTATTGGTAACGATAAGTACCTGCTTCTGCGAATATCAAGAAGCTGAGTTTTGGTAGTACAGGGCGTACAGTGGGCGAATTGTTGTTAATATTTCACACCGTCACAGGGAACAGTAATCCTGTGCGATTGTGTACAGTTATCTATATTTCTCTTCTCATGGCCCCGAGAACAACAGAATTCTGGAGATTTATCGTCAGCTCATGAGGTTGGTCGTCGATTACCGGATGATTCCTATCCAATTTCCGATATTGCAACTCACAGCTTAAATTGTAACGCTAAACCCAATTATTCCCAAGAGAAAAAATCTCAAAGATACGTCCAGTTCCCAAGGAATTGTGATCCCCACAGGAGAAGCTTATATCACTGATAGCAAGATGAAGGGGAGGGCCTTCAGGGAGTGATAGGAATTTTGGAATGGGCGAGGGGTTGGCCCCGGGGGATTTACTTCTAGTTTTCCGTACTTGTACTTTGTTGATGTAACTAGACCTCGCCATAGCCCATAGGGCGGCACGCGAGTATTGATATAAAAAAAAAAAAATAAAAAGATAGTAAATCGCCGAGCAGGCCCCAGGGTAAAAAAGAATTCGTTGAAAATCGAGGAAGTTTGTTGAATGTACTCATCGATGTCACATGAGCTCTTCTGCATGAGCTCACCCACATAACCCCAACTACTTGCGGAGCTCGTTACGGGAATACTTGCCCCTTGAGGTAATGGTTTGTTAATACGATAATTAAGGAACCTTATCAATGCCAGCAGAGCTGGGCGTACTGTACTAGTAGTGTGTAAGAGGAGAAGCACAAGTTTATGTACAGGGTACCCTACATACTCAACTATTTTATTTACCCCTCTATGCCGCCTCTCCCGCCCTATTTTATTTACCCCTCTATGCCGCGTCTCCCGCCCCGCACACGGCTGTTGTTGCTTGTTGTTGTGCATTTTTGCTTTGTTGTTCATTTTGCTTTGTTCATTTTGCTTTAGTTTTAGATTTTCTCTCTTGCTCGAATCTCCTCTTATCTCTGCGAATGGGGAAATTTTTTCAAACATGTAACCATAGTCACTTATGTCGGCGATTCGCGAAATGCGGGGCAAGATTTTCAAGGGTGTGCGGGAGAGACATCTTAATTCAACGGCTTATCAAGCGAGCTGCATTTGAGGACCAGGAAGTTTGGATCGGAATATTATTGGGAGTTGGACTCTTCAACTAACGATCTACTTGCCGTTCCATTCGCCGTAAGAGAGGATCCCGAATGGCTCAGAAAACCTAAGCGCAGAGTTGCCTACCCTGCGGCTATGCAATTTCTGGCCATGCATCGGTCGGCAATCATCCAATGAAATTGCTGCATTCTCAACCTTGGTTTCGTTCATGTATGCGCTGCGCTAACGCGGGGTGCCGCTGTAGCTAATTGAGTCCATTTTTTTCGTCGTTTCTTTGGGGAAGAATTAATGTGTTCCATCATAGGGAATGTACCTCCAATACACTGTTAGATTTTACCATATACTATACAACGGAAAACAGGCCGTCGAAATCGCAGTTACACAGTATAGTAAAGCATCAATCATCTTCACGTATTGTTAAAGCAAGCTAGAAGTTCTCAGTGTCACCATGATTCTTGTATAATGCATAGTACAGTACTTTCGATGCGTTCGCAATTGCTATGAGTGGTATACCACATACAGCCTCCAATGAGACATCGGCGCTTCCACACTTGCGCACATCAGTGACATCAGCAGACCTAGTAGCGTGCATACTACAGTGTCTCTAAACCATTGTGCAAGGTCACAATTTCTAGTGTCCCGCCCTTCCCAAGAATCCCAACACGGTATATCACAAACATCACTCTACCTGACCTAATTTTGATATGCTACACCAAGGTGCGGATCAGCTTTCTACATGTACCTAGATGTTTTGTACGTAACTAATAGTAATTAAATAAGTTCCTGAATTTCAAAAAGTCATTATCAAGTCGCCTTACAGTGCATAATATGTCCGGTGTGCGCAATATATCCTAGTGATTTACGTTAATTAGTCAAGCCGGATTTGCTATGAACAAAGGTCAACAGTACTGTGTGGAGAAAGGTCAAGCATCTAGATAAGTCTCATCCCATGACGTTCAACTTAACTTCATGCCAAGCAATAGATACCCTAGTCTCGCCAGCCGGCTCCTCTCCCTGGCTCTCTCTCTCTCCTGCCCCCTTGTCTCAGTCCCGCTTCCGTTATCAACTCTGGTTCATCCTCTAGCGCCGTGCCTACTCTAGCCGCCTCGTCCGCTGCCTCGTTTCCGGGGATGCCCTTGTGACCTATCTTGTTCGTTCGTCCTCCAAGCCTGATTCCGATGATAAGTTGATAACCTGCTTGGACTAGGTTGTTCCACAGAAGTATGGGGAAAAGATGTCAGAAAGAAAGTCGCTGCCGTCCTCAAATACGACTTGAGGTGTATCGATTATATCCTTCAATCTATCTAGTACAGCCTGTTATAACCCTGTAACGCTCCAAATAAAGTTTTCGCTATCTCTTCACACGCACGCTAGTAGTTCTGCAGCAATATTAATACCTCATCCTGCACAACTCTAGTGTGTTTCTGTCGAGCTACATCCAGACCTTAGATCACAGATACCTCGTCATAGAATACTATTTACTGGCATACCATTTTGAATGTAGAAATTTTGTCAGCATTTTGTAGCTTATGGGCTAGCAGGCCCACGTGCCTACTAACCCTCCAATCGCAATATTTTTTTTTTTGTCACGTGACCCCCGCATGCGGCTGTTCGCCATGGCAGGGCCCGCATACAGGCTACCAGCCTATGGCAGGGACCCGTATACCCGGGTCAGGTTAAAGCAGCTGCCTATCTACACTACGTACACGCTTGGTACACAACGTACCCTCCGGCCCTTCAGCTATATGATGCGCGGACACGGAGTGTAACTACCTGGCCATCTTCGCGCATGTGTGACTGGACATGATGCACACTCAAAATGTCACTTCCTCTCAACCCCCGAATACTTTTTTGTTGTATGCAACCTTTTCAGATATGCTTTTACATCGTCAAGGTATTTGATTTGGTATCTGGGGATAAATCTCGAGGACGAAAAAGAAAAAAGGCTGAATACTTACAGTATCCTCTCATGTCAAACTCATGGTGGACTCCACCCTCAACTCTGCTATCAAGCAAAGCAACCCAAACTTTCTTGCATTAACGGCCTCAAAACTCCATTGCCTACGGAAAGTCCTCTATCCCGTCCCTAACCATACTAGGGTTGTGCAAGTAGTCTGGTTGCACCGACCCCCCGACCGTAGTGTCCACCCAGTGCGGGCTTGCACCGCGCCGCAGCAGTAGCCACTGAACGCATTCAAGCTCTGCTGACCATAGCGCACAGTCACCAGCACCAGCGTAGTGGCGCCCTTTCCGATATGTCAGACGCTTCTTCGTCGATCGGGAGCCCCTGGCCCCGCACGCGCGCGTGCTCCCGCAGCAGGTCCAGTACACTAACGATACCACTCGTGCGGCCCACTTGAGCCGTAGTGGTCGCGTGCGCGCAGGTCCACGTCGGGGACCATCTGCAGCACGTCTGCTCAGGAAAGCTCCAGTAGGGCGCAGAAAACGTCGTAGTTGCCGTCGAAGGCTGTGGAGCGGAGTGCTGTCTTGTCCGAGCCCGGCAATAGAAGCCAGTTCATTCGGTGTCGGGGTAGAGGATAATCATCCGAACCACTCGTTGTGCACTTCCCACACAACCCAGAAGAGCGCACTTTCGATTATTAGGTATGCATAGACAATAACCACATTCATGGCGTCGTGGCCCCCTTCGTACTTGATGATAACACAATCAGCAACTCCATTATACACATTATCTCCCTTGACTCACGCATGTACCCTTGCCCGTTCCTGAACTGGAACCCGCACTCAAGCATTTTCCACAACAGCGTGCCACAATACCCTAAAGTTGCTAAAACAATGCCAAGGCTAAACGCCGACAACGCGTCGACGCGCAACACAGGCTCACACGGATAGCGCCCGACAAAGGGGGCGCAACGATTGTCTGTCGGCTCTGTCGATGTGTTCTTCATCTTCTTGGCTGCGTCTGCGTACGATCCAGTTATGGCCGTCTTGATGGTACCTCGTGCTGTCTCAGTATTGCTTGGAGTTTGTGTTTTTGCCGGTGTGGTAATTTCCTTCATAGCCGGGTCTTTCATCCTCCTGGTATTGTCTTGGTATCTTCCGCCATGGCCTTTATATCCTCTCCCACGGACCCTCTGGGGACTCCCTCTTATGGCTTCTAAAGTTAATGGTTTGTCAGCGTAGGCGTCGCTGGGCTCGCGGATACGGCTCTGGGTTCGCAAAAGCAGCGAAGCGGACGGCAAAGGTTACGCGAGAGCGTTTCAAGTGAGAGACTTAGAACACTGCTAGTGTCTTAATTTCTTCTAGCCATCTGTCCGGCTCGTTTATATAGACTTCCGGCCGTCATACATGACTAGTCAATTGACAGTAACATGACGATAAACATGCTAAGACATACAGACAGAGAGACGTAACAGAAAACATGCATTGGGAAGGTCCGCAGTGGTAGGAAATGCATGAACGTAATAGAAAACATGCCTTAGGAAGGTCCGTATTAGTAGGAAATGCATGTGCGCATATTGGTAGGCCATGTGCAATCATTAGTCTATAGGATTTACTTCAACACACATTTCAGTAGGCAGCCGCTGTTTACTGGTACCCGGACGTTGCCTAGTGGTGATCAGCCACATGTTTACTGGCGGTGCTTCCGGAACCATTTCCGTGTGTCCTACCTTAGCTGTAACATGGTTCTTGGTGTCTCTTCCATTCTGGTCTGTTCCCTTGTGTTTAGTGTGTCGAAGTCTGGCATGGGTATGTCCTTTTCAGCCCTAATTCTCCTTCTCTATACACCCAAGGTAACAAGTATGGTCTCAGGTTGTCAGTTGTGCTCTTGACATTTGCCAACACAGTTTTCAATCTCTGTGTTGGCAAGCGTGGATTGAAAAGGCAAAACAGGGCAACAACACTTTGGGTGCCATCTGGGAACGGGGTTGCTGAAGTTCCCAGGAGCAAATTGCTCCTGACGCTTCTCAAAAAGTTGTTACACTGGCGATGACAAATCTTGTACGAGATGACAGTTGTTAACAATAATCGCGCCCCATGAAAATTTGTGAAGCTCTGTTTCATCCAGGCTTTCATAGGTCTGTAGGATGATTGTTTTACAACCTACGTTTTCTAGGTCCTCTTCTTCCGCAAGTGCGATGTTGATACACGAGTCATAAGGCAATAATAAACATACTTGAGTGTATGCGTGGAATAGGCAGCTTAATGTACTATATTGTTGTTAGTAGGACATAGCAAGCAATTTGAGAATCATCCATATATAAGCATGAGAATCGGTTGATTCTTCCAACTGACTTTTGATTCTGGATGCAGTATGGCTGCCAACAATGCGGTGACCGCAACATATACCTCGTCTCCCAGCTTAGTGTGTGTATATGTGACTTCCTCCATCTTCTCTTGGACAGGTGCTATAATAATTGGTTGTGGTACCAAGTTCGGGAGGGCGGGAGTGGTAGTGTGGCCTAAAGTAATGTTCATTGGGTTTGGAGATGAGGTTGGTTGTGTTGCTGGGTTTGGGATGGCGGGAGTGTCTGGGGGTGAGGTTTCCAGTATCGGTTCTACTACTGGGGTTGGAGTTGGAGTCTCGTCGAGCCTCTCTTGGAGCTCCTGCAGTTGTTTGTTTACGGCATCGAATCGGACCGTCGTATGCTGCATGGTGGGCTAGCTCTCTGTATCAATACTCGCAGGCCGCCCGATAGGGCTATGGCGAGGGTCTTTATTAAGGAAAGAAAGAAAAAGACAACTAACAACCTTACAACCTAAATACATGTGATGCCCGCGGACTCCTCCATGATGCGGGTGGCGCCCAGTATGATCCCCTACTTCCGTCCACTCAGCCTCACCTTCTCGGCATCCATCTCTTTTCCCAGGTAAATCACCACCGAACTGGTTTTCTTGCCTTCCTCCTCCAACACGTCCCTCTTCCTTAGCCAGCGAATCCCCCTTATCTTCCCTAACTCCTTGTTCGAGGCTTCCAACCACTGTTTGACCTTTCCCAGGTCTTTCCTCAGTGCGATACCGTGTATCACGATGCCGGCTTTTCCCTTAGTGGTGGCATCGGGTGTGGTTGGTGGAGAGGTGGTGGTGGCGGGGCCCTTCCGAGTGGCTTCCCGGTGGCGCCGATAAGCTTCTTCTTGGGACGGAAGCTTTCTTTTTCCCTTTGAGCTGTTGGAGGGTTTTGGTGGAGGTGTGGGTGTCTTTGATGGCGGTGGTCCCGACGCCGGTGGATCCGGTGATGGCGATGGCTGTGGTGGTACTCCCGGTGATACTGCAATCTTCTTTGCCTCCTCATCGCTGAGTTGGCGCTTGATGTCATACGGCTGGTTGGGAGCTGGCATCTTCCCCTTCCTTTTCTTGGAGCGAGAGGGGGTGGGGGTGTTGTAAAAAATCAAAAAAAAAAAAAAAAAAAAAAAATCTCTGTGGATGTTCCCTAGGTAGTCCGCGATAGTTGCTAGATTCTTGTTTAGCAGGTTGTGTCGCTTGTGTCTGGCATTGGTGTGTCGTTTTCCGAGAGCTGCCTCTTGGCTTCGGCTGCGTGTTTGCTATCCTCTAGTGCGGTATTGGAGAAGGTGAGGTCCATCCTGTCCCCTCCCTGTTCGGTTGTGCGTCTGTCCTCTGCTGGGGGCACTGAGCTACATCGTCTTGACGTTGTAGTTTGTTTTCTCGGCTTTTCCGTTGTGATTTGTTTCCCTTCGTGTGCATGTTGGCTCCCATTCATGGAGGAGTCGTTAGGCTGGTAATCCATCTTGTCGGTGTCCTTCTTTGTTGTCGCCGCTGTCTCTTGGGGACCTGCCGCCTTAGACGGGGCCACTGGTGTTGATGTCGATGGGGTTGGGGTCGGGCTTTCTTCGAGGCTCTTTCGGATCTCTTGTAGCTGTTGGTTTACCGCGTCGAAGCGGACGGTCGTGTGTCCCCCGTGGTAGGCGAGTTCCTTCTGTATATTCCCTATGTAGTCTGCTATGGTTTCTAGATTCCTGTTTATTGAGGTTGACATGGTTTCCAGTTTCCCTTTTATTGAGTTTGTCAGTCCGTTTAACAGGATCCTTGTGGCCTCCTTCAGTTCTACGGTTATGAGTGCCTTGATCTCGGCCTTCGAGTCTTCTTCCAGGTCGCGCCTGTCCTCCTGTGCTCTCCATTCCCAGTATTCCCTGGTCATCTTGTTTGTCCATTCTCTTGTGTCTTGATCGACCTGTTTGTTCCAGTTTGCCAGCCCGAAGCGCTTCTCCAGACCCCGTAATGCCTCCGCAGCTGAGGCCCCGATATATCTGGCTGTTTCCAGCTTCATCTTGCCTTGTGCTGTCTTGCTCTCCCACTCCCTGACTTGTCTGACTGCTGCCAGTGCCGTCTCGATCATGTATGCCTCCTCGTGTTGGCTCTCGTCCAGGTCAGGCGTGGTGGGTCTGTCCGGGGTGGGGGGTCTCGTGGCTTGGTGTGGTGTGGTATACCCTTCGTCGTCTCTAAAGTGTGGGTCCCCAAACGTCTTGGTCTCCCCTTGTGGACCTAGTTGTGTTACCGGTATGTAGATCACTGTCCTAACGGATGTGTCGCTTTCGTTGTCGCTCTCGTCCTCCCTTTCCCATGTGGGGGTATAGGTCGAGTTCGCCACGTATGACTCATTGTCGAGGGTGTTGGGTACGAATTGTTTGACGGTTATGGTCTCATCCATCTGGTCATCTGGCGCTCGAGAGTCCATGGCTTTGCTCTTCTCGATGAAGTCGATTATCTGCTGGGTTTGTACGTCGCCTCTTAGTATGTCCTCTAGGGTGATCTCCCTGACTGGGATGTTGTATTCTGTGTCGTCAGTTCCGCCTGCGATTGTGTGAGCTGAAAGTGGGAGGTGTGAGTTCTGAGGAGGTTGTGAGGGTTCTGAACGACGTTCCAAGGGAGCTGATAGTTGTTTCTCTGGGGGAAGCTGTCTATATAGTCATTTCTTGTGAATGTTTGGAGATCCCGTGACCGTCGGGCCGAGGGGCGTCGTTTGTCGGTGTCCGTTTGTCGCTGGCTATTCTGTGAGTCGAGATACGGCCTCGGTCACGTGATGTCAAACGTGGCCCGAGTAGTTAGGGATGGTTACTCTTTTCTTTCTTTAAATACCTCGCCATAGCCCATTGGGCGGTCTGCGAGTAATGATATAAAAAAAAAAAAAAAAAAAACGTGGCCCGAGGAGGTTGTAGAGGTGTGTGTATATTGAATGTAAAAGAAACAGAATGTTCCATCACACTGCTTTCGCGCATGATGGCCCCATTGAGAACATGCGTACTTGAACAAAGCGTAGTCCTTGTATAGCATCCGGTCCGTCTTAGCTGAACCATAGTAGGTTGTTGAGTCGCCCTCATCTATAGAATAGTAGGTAGTAAGGTTGGAGAAGTCCAGGTAGGTAATACAAGTCCTTGCAATCAGGTTATGGCCAGTTGGAAAGTATTTCTCGTAGTAACATTTGAAATACTCTTGGAGCGTGTAGTGCACTAGACGAACTGTTGACGTTTCATCATCTATAGTCACTAGCCCACAGCAGCAGCGCAGTATTATGTTTGGAGCGGGAATGTTGTTGCAATTCAGAGCCTTATGCCCATCTTCAACCGAGAGTGCATGGGAGAGCTCTATGACCTCCAATGGTCGCTCAGCTAGATATACCCACATGAGCGCTCTCATGCCTAGGTCATATCGGGATTGACTCTGTGAACCCTGCATCCTGGCTATGGTTGCATCATATGCTGCATAAAGTCCTGGAGGTAGTGAAGAGCAGAACGTCTGAACCCCACTCTTGATTTTCTGCAGCTCCGTAGCTAACTTGTCAATTTTCAATACAAAGCCCAAAACCTCCCCTATGTTGGCGCTCATTTTCTTCATCTCAGCGGCAGCTGCAACGGACGCATCCAACAATGGCAGCAGAGAATCGATCTTCTCTTTTCGCTCTGATAGTGCCATCATTACTTCCTCGGAGGTTTTTGAAAGTAATTCACTATGGAATATTAGTTGCTAGGTTTAGAATGGTTTATAGTATAAAGCGTACCAATTCGCAATAGTAAGCGAAAATTCGATTATTTGAGCGCAATTATGTAAGGTCGAGGCAACCTCAAGGTATTCTTGCTTATGAAAAGGCCTCGCCATAGCCCTTAGGGCGGCACGCGATTAATGATATAAAAAAAAAAAAAAAATTATGAAAAGGCCACCTGCCGGTCTTTGAAACCCGCGGACTGAAACTTGGTGAGGGTTGAGTGTAAATGTTCGATTTTGCCCTTGCAGATAACAACGACATTGCATAGGATCGAAGTGGGTTGAAAAGTCCCCTTCTTATCTTCCTTTGTCAGGAATGTAGTTAGCTGTCTAAGAACATGGCTCAAAGCGCTGATCTCGACTAGCAACGTTTGAGCATCCTTCGGGGCAGATTGGACTTGGCTGGTGTATTCTGTGAGAATTTTTGTGATATCAAGAGCAAGTGAGAGAGCAAGCCCGATATTCCGGTCGCGATTTTTTTTTTTTTTTTTTTTTATAACATTACTCGCGTGCCGCCCTGTGGGCTATGACGAGGATAAGTACATGGAAGGAGAAAGTAAAAGAAAAATGAGAGGTCCATCGTCCCTGTGTCCTAGATAAAGATAAATAAAAGGAAAGAGAAGGGAAAAGGAAAGGCTGCCGCTTCTACGCCCCTGCCCATTCCAATATGTCTCGCAGTGGGTCTTTGTCCTTGTTCTTTGGGGGGGTTACCAAGTCCTGCATGCCCCCGGCCATTTTCGTTTCCAGGTTTTGCATCTAGTGAGTACATGTTCGGTGGTTTCCTCCTCCTCCCGACACCACCTGCACTCTGGGCTGTCTGTTTTCCCAATATCGATTTGTCATTTCCGTAACGATTTGCCGCCCAGTCTCCCGCCAGCGTTGCTAAGTTTCGTCTTCCGAGCCTTGTCAGGGGAACGGTCGCGATTGTGAAGGGATCCATGAAGGCAGTACTGTAGTTAATTTAATACGCTGGTGACAGTAAGACTGCATTATTGCAAGATCAATGTCGATAGTGTGAAGTTGGTATCACCGTCGCTGTTGTGATTATTACTTGCAAAGAGCCTCAAGTTGCCTAACAAATCAACCCCGCACCAAGAGCCAATTGGAACGCTCTTACTAGACCACGGAGCTACAGAAATGCAGAAGGCAGAAGAAACAGGAAGCCTTCAGCCTTTCTCCACTCAAAAACGTATTCACACAATTCATTTGCAACTGATAACAAAAAAAAAATTGAAAACCGTTTCCAATACTGTTATTCGCGCGGACGGCTTAATGCGCTAAAGGACTGGATTCGCGTGCCAGCTAGGTCACTCCACCCACAGTGCTAGGAAGAACCTGCAGTAAATCCGGCTTAAGTCTGGATGAGGATAAATAGTAGGTTATTATGCTCCAAGTTGAACAAGCTAAAGCTATCCTTACCCTGCTATCTATCGTTTGTGAAAGAATAAACTAATGTCTTACCTTATCCATACATTCGCCTATGACTCGTGCGGCAATCTGTAACGCATGCTACCGGGATATTGCGCACTACCGGGATATTGCGCATTTTCCGGATACCACAACAAAAAGTTACTATGAGTGCAAATGGCCCTCAAGTGGGCTTAAATTGAAGCCAGAGCATGGGAGAGTATGTTAAATTATCCTTTATATATTTCCTAGGCTTATTTGTAGCACATAAGTGATGACTTATTTGGTACATACAAAATCTTATGCTGGACATCTTTCAAGCTGCCATGTGTTAATGATTCTATCCTGGGACCTTATTGACCTCACTGTATACTCTGCTGTCTATTTCCATGAAGTATAGGATGTTTGGTGGTGCTCAGGCTATTCTGTAAAGAATTGCACTATCATATTTATGCATATATCTTTCCTTATGCATATACACGGCAATTCTGGGCTACTATACAGCCTAAAAGTATTGTGTGGAGAATCTCTGAGGCTATAAAATAGAAACACATATATAATAAGGTACTTGCTGAACTGCTGGCAGCACCAGCTAATGAATTTAGATGTTATATAGCCACTTGAGTGGAGAGGTATGCAGGATGTAGTGATATTAGCATACTAATCTGTATATACATTAGATATAGATGATAATAGGTAATGAGGTAAGTAATAGCAGTAACAGGCACCATAGTTGCAAATTGTTACGGGCGTGAGGGGCTAGGCTCCGGTGGGCGCTGGAAGGCACTGGATGTTACGGCTACGGAGGTGCGTATTCGGCAGGCCGGAGTCGCTACGGAGGCGTATATACGGCGGGCCGGCTACGGAGGTGTATATGCTGCGGGCCGGAGTGGCTACAGAGGCGTATATGCTGCGGGCCGGAGAGGCTACGGAGGCGTATATACTGCGGGCCGGAAAGGCTACGGAGGCGTATATACGGCGGGCCGGAAGGGCAGCTGTTTTGCGTGGAGCGCGCAGCGGAGCGGAGCGATTCACGGGCGTAATGAGGAAACGATAGGTTTCAGAGTAATAGAGAACTTAGAACACCGCTTGTGTCTTGATTCTTCAACTGTGCTATCGCCTGTGCTTAAATAGACTGAGCACATCATACATGACTAGGCAAGCAAATAAAGAAACGGCAATTCAACAATGCCAATAATCGTAACAAAGAAACATGCAACGTAGTACAGATGCTAGATAATAACATGTACTAGGGCATGTGCGCATATTAGCTTCATAAACCGAGTGCCAGGCCTAAAGACCTTACAATCAACGGTGACACACACTTCCTTAGCACTACCCTATTCGGAAGACAAAGAACCTTCTGCCAAGCCTAACGGGTGATCAGTCCGGTCTAGCAGCACTGGCCTTACTGAGGGTTCAGGGTAAGTGTTCCCCTGGTCGGGTAAGTCTCACCTTAGCCGTAACACAAATACCACAGAGCTACATAGAGAGCTGGTGAGTATTCTTGAAATGCTTTATGCATAAAATTCACGTAATAGTACCTAATGGCTCAAATCCATCAGCTAGTACTGCAAGCAGTTCAGCAAGTACCTTATTATATATGTGTTTCTAATTTATAGCCTCAGAGATTCTCCACACAATGCTTTTATGCTGTATAGTAGCCCAGAATTGCCGTGTATATGCATAAGGAAAGATATATGCATAAATATGATAGTGCAATTCTTTACAGAATAGCCTGAGCACCACCAAACATCCTATACTTCATGGGAATAGACAGCAGAGTATACAGTGAGGTCAATAAGGTCCCAGGATAGAATCATTAACACATGGCAGCTTGAAAGATGTCCAGCATAAGATTTTGTATGTACCAAATAAGTCATCACTTATGTGCTACAAATAAGCCTAGGAAATATATAAAGGATAATTTAACATACTCTCCCATGCTCTGGCTTCAATTTGAGCCCACTTGAGGGCCATTTGCACTCATAGTAACTTTTTGTTGTGGTATCCGGAAGTGCGCAATATCCCGGTAGTGCGCAATATCCCGGTAGCGTGCATTACGCCACACAAATACCATCCATCTGCCTGGGGTTCCGGAGGCTGGTTCGGAACGTATATATTGGAACGCTGCATAAATTGTACGCGCTATTTGCTCTTTGGATATAGGGCAAATTCACGCCACTTCGCACTATTCCAAAAGGCGAATAGCGCATAGGTTTTATGCAGCGTTCCAAAACTTCCGAACCAGTAAGTGAGAGGGTTTATGAGGTATGGTGCCTTCCCCTAAGGATTTGTGTGAAATTCAAACCCTGGCTTTGAAATAAAACCGGGGTCCGTATCCCTATTTTATTGTTTGGTAGAGCGTTCGAAACAATTTTTTGAAAGAGGGGTACCCCCCCTTTTTTCAAAATACTCACTTGAATAAACAATAAACAATAAATTCCAAACGCAGTTAGTTATAGTACACTACTGCTGAAGTAGCATAGTCTATAATAACTATACCATATAGAGGATATTTAAATTCACATTTGCATTATGTTACGAGCGTGAGGGGCTAGGCTTCGCCGAGCGCTGGAACTGGATGTGACGGCTAAGGGGGTATATGTACGGCGGGCCGGAAGGGGCGTAGAGCGAGCAGCAGAGCGGAGCGGTTCACGGGCGTAAAAATGGAAACGATAGGTTTCAGAGTTTATAGAGAAACTTAGAACACCGCTAGTGTCTTGATTCTTCTATGTAACTATGCTATTGCCAGCGCTTATATAGACTTGAGCGCGTCACACATGACTAGTTAGCAAATGACAATTCCTTATCAATGCCAATATATCTGTTACAGTAACAGGTAAACGTAACAGAAACATGCAAAGATAGTACAGACGCAAGATAATGATATGTACTAATGCATATGCGCATATTAGTCAAGCTTCACAAGAGTGCACTGCATGTCTGACACTTCCTTAGCACTACCCTATTCATAAGACGAAGAACCTTCTGCCAAGCCTAACGGGTGATCAGTCCGCTCTATTAGCATTGGTCTTACTAATGGTTCAGGGTAAGCGTTCCTCTTAACGAGTAAGTCTCTCAGCCGTAACATATTATTTGCACCTATTCCTGCTTGCATATGTAATATCCAGTAATGCGTTCTTGGAAAATTTTTACTCCGAGAGTTCAGCCTCCTCTACTCTTTCACCTTTTGGATACATTGATACCTGACTGCTATCTAGTGCCGGCAGAACTTGACTGCTGTTTCTTAAAACCTAGTGCCCTCTCTTGGAGCTTGAGAGTTCATGCTGTCTTTTGTAGTAGATCAACACCTCGTTCACTGGCTTATAATTTCTGTATTTAAGGTGTAAATGTCTGCATAATAAAAAGTTTATTATTTACTCACATCCAAGTGCTTAGAGAAACTACCCCCTGCTTGCGGTGGAAATGTACCCTTACCGCTTCTACCACTCTACTACTCCTACTGCTCGCACTACTGCTACTTCGCACTACTGTTACTGCTCCTACCGCCCGATCACTCTGTCACACTCTACATATCCTAGCCTATCTGTGCTAGTTGTACTACTATATACTATGCTATATTGGTGATTACTAAAGGACGACATTTATGACCCCTCTTCATATAAAACTCCTGATCTTTAACTCTATGAAACACTATAACAAAGAATCAAATAAATAGATATCGCTTCGTAACTTTATTTTTCATTGTCTTGTCTATCATGTTACAACACGAAACTAATTTTATCTATTTATTTTAGTTGCGCTTTAGAGCGTTTAAGTTGAGGTGCAATTTACTCCGCGTACAGATGTCCCCAACCATATATCTTCCGATTGATTTTCTAGCGTGTGGCGTGGTCATCCCTGGAAGCTTGCGCAAAATCCGCCTATGATAGTAGAGTCGTGGACGGGGACAGGAGCGGATGAGTCAGCGGAATTTTCTTGGCATGCACATCAGCCATTCCTCGTCATAAGTCTAACAGTGCTACTCACGAGTAGATGTACCACAAGATTAAAAGTAGTTATAGTCTTGTATAGTCTTGAATATACCGGTATATAGCAGACAGCAGCCGTATTCAGTAATTCGTCGCATTGCTGAATTTTCAAATGCCTGCATTTATGCAACGTCAGTTGAAACTTTGACACTATTGAATGCGAACAGAGCAGCTAGCATATGCCAAGATCAAGCGTTAACCGTCCTCACATTTGACACTTTCTCAGAAGCTATTTAGGCACCGGATTCAGTCAGACACCACGAGATGCGATCTTTTGCCCACTTCTGGGTCATCATCTATACCCACTAGAGCGTCTCCTGCATTGTCCCTTGAACGAAGAAAATGATTCTGCAAAAGTTAGATCGTCAAGTGTCCGACCTTCCCCCATGTATATCACCAGCAAGGCCAACAACATTCACCGATCTTGGAAATTTTGAGACAGTAAACGAAGGCACGGAACAGGGTTCTACTTGCATCTAGATGCCTTGTACTTGATTTGAAGTCAATCGAATGAGTATCTGAATTTTAGGATGCCATTTTGTAGTGATCCCGGAGTGCACAATATCCTCGGTAATATACGTTAGTCTATCTCCGCTGCTAGGCCTACGCAAGCACACATAATCCTTGGCTGTTATCCGAGAGCTCATATCTGACGGCTCGACGACTTGTTTGCTTCGGCGTCAAAGCCGATGGTCCTTCTGATACATATGCGCGCCTCGAGCCTTGTCTCGATGTATGCTGGAGCCATCAGTTGATCTGGCAGAAATGTTGGCATTGCCAGCAGCTTTACAGATTGACCAGGGTGAATATATCTCCTTTGGCGGGTAGGTCCTGACACCGGCTATACATATGTAATCTGCATACATGTCTTCATGGCGGCAATCGTGCACATGAGACCTAATTTACATCCGGCCCATCCTGAGCCAGGCAATCGGCGTGCATTGCTGTTCCGATGTTGGGCCTCCCATTCCGTCGGCGTGTAAAAAGCGCGTGGCAAAGTTAATCAGACACTTACTAACCCCTAAGACCAACACCTACATCACCATGACCCGTGCCAAGCCTCCAATGGCTGCATCCTCCTTGGTGGCCTGACGTGGGGATTTCCTATTACGGTAATTTCATGCTCGTTGCCTCGCATATGCCCCTGCCCCACGATCTTCTCCCCTCTTTTCTCTCTGCTCCTCTTCTGTCCTCCCTTCACGCTCTTTCTCCTCTCGCCTCTCCTATCTCCCTCTTTTCCGCCCTGCTCCCGTCCTCCGTCTTTGCACCCTTCCCTTCTTCCCTTGCTTCCGAGTCTATAAGCATAGTCAGCAACTCCTCCCGCCTGCTTGTCTGCCCTCAACTGTCAGTACGACCTGCCTGCCCATGTTTCTCCCGCACCCATCACGTTGATTGACTCCGTTTTCCCACCTTGCTTGAGCTAATCATCATGCCATTCCTCCCAAAAAGCATAAGAAGAGAAGTCCTAACATGACTTACAACTTCCGCGACGGCTTTTCATTCACCATCCAGGACCCCCACGACGCATACCTCGCCTCCCTGCCCGGCGGAAGCGTATCCTGCAGCGCCAGCGGCATACGAGTCACGCCACCCCGCACGTTTTATCCGGATGAAGGCACCAGCTGGCCAGGCCCCTTTGACCCTCCTAATATCACCCGCTATGAGCCCGACCTGCAGCTATCTCGCCTGATGTTTAGTGCCATCCACAATCCGACAACAATGCTCCCTGGCCATGGCATTGCCATAAAAATCGACGGCTCTTGTCATGGTAACGGCACTCCCCACGCCAAAGCCGCGTGGGGTGCCTACTTTGGCCCAGGATCCAGATACAACTCAAACGGCCGTGTCGCACAGTCCCACGCGCAGACAAGCCAAGTGGCAGAGATCCTGGCGGCTATCAATGCAATAAACATAGTGAAACCGGTGCTGGATAATCTCCTTCAAGAGCGGAGAATTGTACCGGATGTAGTGCTCGTTACGGACTCGGAATATCTTGCAAAGTCCATGAGTGAATGGGTGTTTGGATGGATGGAGAACGGATGGGTGGCGGAAAATGGGAGGCCGGTGGTGAATGCGGGTTTGTTACAGAGGCTGCATGACAGAATTGAAGAAGTTACGGAAGACGGCATTGATGTTAAGTTCTGGAGGGTTAGCAGGGAGTGGGTCCAGGAGGCAGATAGGTTGGCAAATGCAGCCCTGGAGTGAGGAGCCGTTTGAAACCTGTCTCTATGATACAATGTGAGGGAACATCTCATACTAGCTAGACTATGGTAGGCACCGTAACAGAATCAAGAGACCACATGAATTGCGATGTACCATTGCGTGCGCAGTACGATAATCAGGGAGAAGGCTTTATTCGCAAGGTCACTAAGTGCTAGAGGAACGTAACTAGCTTAAAGAAGAAAATTGTATCGCACCAAAATATTGGCCATCCTAAGACAGGAAAATATCTGTATGCACACATTGTTCGAACTATCCATCACAGCACTAAAACAAGGAAGAATTTTTCCCATCCAGTCCTTACAGCTTGAAGATTGATTCCCTCCGGATTCATTCCATTGACTCTCAGATACCTGCCAGGGAAGGCAGCCGGCTCGATCGCCACCTCCCCGCCGCTGCCAATCTTGTGAATCCGGAACTTTTCATTTGCACCGCAAGAGTATTGACAATTAATAACCCCTCCGCCAAACCAACGCCAATTTCCTTCCGCAAGGCCCAGTGCATCAGCGCGAAGATAGACATTAGGAAAACTAGTCGACTTAAAAGCGACTGTACCATCAGTGTGTCGCTCCAACTCAAAAGCTTCTCTTGCCGAAACCTCCCCAGAGACCCGTACAGTGCCTGCGCCACCGCTGACATATGAATCGACGAACTCTCCGTTTAGCTGCACATAGCTGTTGGGAAATGCTGAAGACTTTATTGCCACGCGCGTTGGAGATATTGGTAGAGGGCGGCTAAACCCTTCAGGCGTAGTATTGGCATTTGCAGTGCTGGTATCCTTAGCTTGTGAAGCTCCACAGTCGCACGCTCCAATGTTATCGGTGTGTTTCTCCTGTGCCTGCGAATTTCGCAGCACCTCGTCAAGGTCGATTAACACCTCATCAGGTGCGACAGTGGACGCGGTGTCCTCGGTTGCACAGGCCACGCTCTCGCTTGGGGCGTAGCTACTTCCAGCTCCGAAAGGCCGTGACTCTAGTTGATCCTTATAAGGATTTCGCGCCTATTTTTGGGGCCACCACAACATACCCATTAGTTACATTTGCTTTCTCATAACCACAAGCAGCGACGACGTAGCTCCTTACCGTATTGACAAGCTTGACAAAGATGAATTGAGGATCCATCTGTTTCATATTGGCATTGCAAAACCAATCCCACAACTGGTCAAGCGCCGTGTCAGTGAGATAGGTGTCGGATGAGAGAAGGTCTCGATCACGTGCTTCGTGCATTGCAGACGGAGGTCGCGCTGAGCTTGAATTATTATTCCTCATTTTTGAGCGACACGCGGAGGTGGAGATCAAAAGGGCTTGCAGGTACGGCAGAAGATTGGGGGTACGTTGAGATTGATGTCAATAGTGGCGTGGGCGCAACAAAGGTTCGGGAAGCGATGACGATGCGGTTGCTAGGTTGACAGCTCAGGCCTTCTCCTCTGCTAAGAATAGATAATGATGTTCACTCAGCCGTTCCAGTGGGTGCAGGGCTTGGCATGAGGCTAGTAGCTGCATGAAAATGTATCGATACAAGCAACAGCCGCTAAATTTATAAGAGGCTTGAATGTTTGCACGCAGTCTGCCTACACAATTATCATACAGCAGAAAAGCGATGTGCACATGAATTTGTGTGGCAAGAGGCATCCATCCAATGAAGACAAATCGTACCGTCATTCTACACTGTGACTTTAGCTAGGACACAGAAGCTCATGGATATTAAGCAAGGAGGATATTCTATCTTAGTCGGAAACGACAGCGGAAAAAAAAGTACCGAACAAAAAAAAGAGAAAAAAATAAATGTGCGAACATATGCATGAGAGCAAGAGTCGGGCTGCAATGTATTGCTCGGCGCCCGAACCGTAACCTACCGATTGTTACAACGCATCCGGTTCCTGTTATCTTGGCACACATATTGCATACACAGATGGCTGATACCTGCACTATGTAAAAGTGCGCATACATATCGCTTTCGCACATGCATAATCTTACTAACAGTATCTAATGGCATGTATCCACCAGCTAGTGCTGCCAGCAGTTTCCGAAAACCATCTTACTATATATGTATCTATTTTATAGCTTTAGAGTGTCTCTCTACAATACTTTTCCATTGCTAATATCCCAGTATTCCCCCTCACCATAGCCCATAGGGCGGCATGCGAGTAATGAAATAAAAAAAAAAAAAAAAAAAAAAAAAATCCCAGTATTCCTATGCGTATGCACAACCAATGATGTATGACAGTGCCATTCGGTACATATTATCCTGAGCATCACCAAACATGCTAAAGCCTGCCTCCGGGCTTTGAGGGTTCAGACCCAGGGGCCCTGCCATGGCGAACAGCTACAAGCGGGGTCACGTGAAATAAAAACAAAAAAAAAACCACATGCTATAATTTCTGGGAATATGCAAGAGAGTATACATTGACATCAAGAAGATCGTAGGTAGCATCATTGACATACGGTGACTTGAAGTCTGTCCAGCATACAGTAGGATTCTATATATACCAAAGAGCTCATTACCAAATCGGCATAGAAAATGTTCAAAGAATAATGTATTTCTTCATGCTCCGGGTTCAATTTTACCCCACTTGAGAATAATTTGCACTCATAGTGTTTTTTTTTGTTGTCGCATCCGGAGCGGAACCTCTCCGGACAGGCAGATTCTGCCTGCCGCTCCCGGACCTCATCAGACGATAAACTTTACGCCATGACACTGTGACACAGGTACCAACATTGTGGGGCAGGTAGATCAAATGTTGGTACTTGTTACCAGCATTTAGTGATGCAAAATAGAGGCTGGGCATAGTCCGTGCGAGAGGTCATTGACCTGGTGTGGCAACAGGGTATCTTCTCTGTTGAGAGGACAGTTTTGTAGGGAAAACAGCAGCGTTTCTCTTGGGGGCCTGGGTAAATAGCAATGTAGCTACAGCCTTTCAACCAACGCATGCTATTACAGCAACAAATGCTGGTAATGAGTAGTATTACTTACTGTACCAATACACGCTTCCATGTCACAACAAGCTTGGACCATTGTTTGAATTGCAGACACCAATTCCAATCACTTTAATTCATCCTAGATGGCTATTAACTACATCAACCGAACCTACAGCGTCAATGTCTCAAGCTGCCAGATTGTGATCATTGCGAACGGCTGGAATATTGACCCATGGCCAAACGGCGCCAGCTGGATTCTCAACTTCACATATTGTAGTGAGGTAACCTATTTTTTTTTTGTCTCTGCCATAGGATTGTAGCTTGTATGCGGAACAAAATTATTTAAACAGAGCAATGTCATGCCAATCTTTCTCGACCAGCAGGAAACTGGAAGCAGTGAGCAGATGGAGGTAGACTTTGAGACCCACATCACAGCAGATGGTACCAGGAAACGGAAACGTGATAGTGAGTTGGCTAGAGATCAGCTAGCGAGAGAGACTCTTGAATTGAAGGACAGCAGCGAAGTGGAGGAAGCAGAGGAAGTAGAAGAAACAGAAGAAGTAGAAGCAGAGGAACCTGAGGAGCTTGAAGGAGCAGATGCAATCCAAGTTCTACGATTGCTACATGACCTCAAGATTCTCAAGGAAGCATGGGAAAAGCGTAAGGGAGCAGGAGCAGCACGAAGCGCATCAGGGGTTGGCGATGCAGCAGCTCGATTAGGTGACATTATTGAGAATCGAAAAGGAGCTGATGGCAAAGGGTGGAGAGAAGTAGAAGACTTCTTGAGAATTGAAAACCAGCATGAAGATAAAGTTAAGGCACTTCGGGAGTGTGAAAAGTGGTGGAAGAAGGAAAAGGAAAACCAGAAGGCAAGAGAAACAAGGGCAATCAATCAAAGACTGAGAAGGCTGGAAGAGAGTCTTGCAAGTGTAGTTGTCAAGCTAGGAGTTGCCTCCATTGAGGAAAAGGATGCAGCAAAACGGAAGGAGGAGGAAGTCAAGAAGAGGAACCGTGAGGTTGAGGCAAGAAGAGCAGCTGAGAAGGCCTTAGCAAAAGCGAAAGCTCTGGAAGAAAAGGATCAGGCCCAACGAAAGAAGTCAGAAAAGGATGCTCAAGAGGCAGCAGATCGAGAAAAACAAAGATTGGACATAGTGCAGGCTGCGAGAATTGCAGCTGATGAAGCAGATGTGGAACTCAAGAGAAAAGAGCTCGCAGTCTATGATATAAAGAAGAAAAGTAGCACAGCCGCAGAGATAAAGAAAGCAGAAGAGGAGGCGCAGGAAGCTGCTACAAAGGCTTCGGAGGCCAGAGTGGCTGCAGAACATGCAGAAACAGGTACAACCAGAGCCGAGGGTAGTTCCTGGCAGGTAGTTGGCACTACTAAGATGCGCAAGTGGGTGATGATTTCACTACACAAGGAGGTATCAGTAGGTACAACAGAGGAAGCAAAACAGAAACAATTAGAAGCAGCAAATACAGCCCTTCGAGCATTAGAACGAGGGGAGAAGAGAAGGCTTTTCCGAGTAGTAGGTATCAAGGAGAATGCTATGGTTTCGAGGTATGAGAGGAGATGGCGTATCATTGAAGCACCCTGGGAGATGAAAGAAGCAGAAGTTATAAGAATACTACAGTGTCAGCTGGAGGCTGTGTTTGGAGGGGACCTACTGAATGTTTGGGCTGAGCAATCAGGAACAGTTCCCCTAATCGCGAAGGGAGTTCCTGTAGAGGGGCTCTCTAATAGAAGACAGCTGCATGAGGCCCTTGCAGCAGAAAACATAACTACTAGGGGCATTTTCGGAGCGAGATGGCCGGAGAGAGTTGGCCCAAACGCATGGCAAACAATGAGAACTACAGCAGTTAAGTTTGAGGTAACCAGTGTACAGGAAGCAGAAAGACTAGTTAAAGAGGGAGTGAAGCTTGGAAATGACCTCCGAAAGGTAGAAGTTTACAAGCCACTAGCAGTGAGAGGGTCTGCACCCGCTAAAGGAGGAGTAAATGCAAGCTCTCTACTAGTACCAGTAGCAACACCAGTATCAGTACCAGCAGCAGCCTTCGAAAGAACATGCTGGCAGTGTGGCAGGAAGGGACATCAGCAGAGAGAGTGCACACACCAGCCGCCGAGGGCCTACCAAAGTCAGAAACAACAGGGAGTCAAAGCAGCCAGTAGGACGTGCTGGCAGTGTGGTGGTATGGGGCACCAGCGAAGGGAGTGTGCAACTGTATCTACTAGAGACTCTTTGAAGAGGCCAGGGCTAGGGCCAGAGCTGGCGAGCTATATGCCAGCAGGGAAGCGGTTCCGACGTAATGGTTACTGAACAGAGGATGAAGGTGGCATTCCAGAATGTTGGAGGTTCTCTCAGAAATAGTGATATTATTCTGGAATGGGCAAATAGAGAGAAAGTAGATGTGATCTTTATAGGAGAAGCATGGGTTGCAGAGAAAGGAGGAGAGTGGGTCACAACAAGGCATCCAGCTTATGAGGTCATCAGCCGAGTTGAAAGTGGCAAGAGGGTAGTGGCTCATGCAAGGAAAGGGACCCAGGAGTGGAAAGTGATTGAAGAGACGAAAGGGTGGGTCTGGTGTGAGGTAGAAGGAGGTGGCAGAGCGGGAGGAGTATATATCCATCCAGATACGAATTTGGAGACCTTGGAGGATTGGATGGACAGATGGGGAAGGCTGAGAGGCCCAGGAGGCCTGCAGTCTAGCACAGTACTACTGGGGGACTTTAACGCACACCATCCAGCATGGTCCAAACTAGACAGAGGGCCTGACCCAAGGGGAAGGGCACTCAAAGAGGGTTTGGAAGGCACAGGCTGGCTTCTGGAAACAAGGAAAGGGGTTTCAACATGGGCAAGAGAAGTTGAAGGGCAGGTCAGAGAGAGTGTTCTAGATCTAGTCTGGAAGTATGGGGAATTTGGATGGCAAAACGAAGATCCAGAGTGGTTATGTGGAGACCATGCAGTAGTCTGGGGGACTTGTAGTAGCAGCCAAGGCAAAACTGAAATAAGAAGAGGAGTGGATTGGGATAAGGCAGAGGATTTGATCCAAGAAATCATGCAAAAGAAGGCTTCAGAACAATGGGAGTGGTACCGAAGCCTTGAAGGAGGGACTGCATATGAGAAGACCTGCAAGCTTCGAGAGAGTCTGAAGAGGGAGATACGTGCATCATCAAGAAGTAAGTTGTGGTGGGATAAGAAGGTAGAAGAGGCAGCGAAGGCAGTGAGGAAGGAGGGCCGAGGGGGGAAGGGACAGGGAGCCAAAGCATGGGAGAGAGCCAGACTCCTACGGTGGAAAGAGCGGGTTAAGACCCTCAAGTATATCATAAGACGAAAGAAAAAGGAGTGCTGGGAACAGTTTACAGAGGAAAACAGCTCTAAGGACCCATGGGATGTGATCCGAGTAGCAAAGGACCCTTGGAAGTTAAGAGGAAAAATGGGTGACCTTGTAGGTGACAATGGTGATATATGGAGGACAGACGAGGAGAAGGTGAGAGGCCTGGTACAGAGAAACTTCAAATATCAGGCGACGTCGGATCCGCCAGCAGTGCCAACCTCGCCAGCGGCATTAACTTCACTGGCAGTATCAAATTCACCGGCAATGTCAAATCCAAATTTGCCGGCGGTATCGAATTCGCCAGCGGCATCGAATTCGCGAGCGGTGTCGAATTCGCCGGCAGTGCCGAATTCACCAGTAGTGTCGAATTCGCTGGCGGCGTCGAATTTACAGGCGGCATCAATTTCCCTGACAACATTGGACCTACCAGTGAACTCGGGCCCGCAGAGCATGACAGACGAATGGACCTCCAATGTAAAAAAGCTGACTGAGAGGCTATGCAAGGCACTTGCAGGCACCTCGAGCCGTTCAGCTCCAGGGCCTGATGGCATCAGCTATAGATTCATCAAGCTGGTCAATAAAACAGTGCTAGGAGGGCAGTTAATAAAGGAGCTGGCTGCTGAGCTGGCTGCAGCCAGGATGCCGAAGGATTGGCAATTCAGCAAGGTGATCATGATCCCGAAGTCTGGCAGGGACCTTACGCAAGCAAAGAGCTGGAGGCCTATTCAACTCATCAATTGTGTGGGAAAACTGATGGAGAAGGTGGTTGCTGATGACTTGCAAGAAGCTGGACTATTCCACCATGGGCAGTTTGGAGGAGTGAGAGGAAGGTCTGCAATTGATGCCTTATTTCGGGCAGTTGTGAAGAGCCAGAGAGCCCTGGCACGTGGCGGTGGGGCAGTGTGGATTATGGAGGATGTCAAGGGAGGCTTTGGGAACACACGATGGGATATGGTCAAGCACCGAGTACAGGGTTCTAAAGCTGAGAAATGGTTACCCTGGTTAGAAACCTTCTTCCGGGAGCGAGAGTTTGAGGTGGAATGGGATGGACAGGTGAGGGGCAATGGCAGATCGAATGTAGGCGTGCCGCAGGGCTCGCCTTTATCCCCAGTTGTGTTCCTCATATACATGGCACCAATTCTAGAAGAGATGGAAACAAAGGTAGCTACAACAGTGAGAGACTGTGAAGTGGAGCTGCCCTCATTTGTAGATGATATGAACTGTGTTATTCTGGATTGGGAAGGAGGAAAGGATATGAGGAGAATTGGGGAGAGAATTGCAGGAGTACTCAGGGAGGTTGCTGAAGCTCACGATCTACCACTGGAGACCTCAAAGGAGGAGGTCCTAGTCATGGGTAAGAAGACCAAGAGAAGGGCAGATGTTGAGAGGTGCAAGTGGCTAGGGGTGATTTGTGATAGCACTCTTGATTTCGACCTCCACTGGAAAAGCCGGATCGAGAAAGCCAGGAAACTCATGGGCGCGCTGTCTGGGCTAGGCAACTCTCAATGGGGTATGAGTCCTATCTCATGGAGAAAGGCTTATACAGGCATGGTAAGGGCAGTGGCCCTTTGGGGGTCCGAAATTGGGTGGAGAGGCCAGAAGCAGTGGAGAGAGGAGTTTGAGAAGTTGCAGTATCAAGCACTTCGCAAATGCACTGGTGCAGTCCGAGGGGCAGCGAGAGTAAAGGTCGAGGCCATTGCTGGAGTAGAGAGTGTAACGACGATTCTCGATCAAGGCCAAGCAAGATATGCACTAAGATCAGTGAGGGACCCTACAGGAGTTGGAGATTTATGGCCGGAAAGCTTCACTGGAATGGTAGCCCCAGACCCAGACAGAGAGGGTGAAAGGGGGAGGGACTGGAGAGACTTTAGCTTGAGTTATGCTACAGACAAAAATGATGGGTTTGAGTCAGTAGCTGGAAAGATTGCCAGCACTCTCGAGGTCAATGAGGAGGAGAGAGTGTCCTGGGGGCGAGATGTACACCTACCACAGACAGGCGTTGAGGTCATTGACCTCAAGTTGTGCAAGGAAGACGCCCCAGCCAAATGGGAAAAGGCCATCAATGAGGCTAAGGGTGACTCGGTGGCTATTTTTACAGACGGCAGCCGCAGTGAGGAAGGCGGTGTTGGTGGCGGATGGTGCTGGAGGCAGGTGGTAGCAGGTGAGTCAGAGGGGTCCCGGTGGGTAGGCACAAAGGCAACTGTGTGGGACGGTGAGGTCTCAGGAATGAGGGGTGCCCTTGAAGCAGTTGATGGCAGTGCAAAAGTACTACTACTCGCAGACTCTCAGGCAGCTATCAGTGCAGTCCAGAAAGCAGGAAAAACTGGCAAGGCAAGAACCGCAGACCTAGCGCGGGTGATAGAGCTGATTGCAGAGAGGCGGCGGAGGCTAAGGAAGGCGGATGCAGTGAAGCTGGCATGGGTCAAAGCCCACGTGGGGATTGAAGGCAATGAGAAGGCGGATGAGTTGGCCAAAGAGGGGGCCAAGGGCATGAGGTATGATGGGCAGGCCACTGAGGGTGGGCTGCGTCAAGAGTTAGTTCGAAAAAGAAAAGAGGAGAGGGGGCGTGCAGGGTTTGGGAAGGGCAAATTCGTAAAGTGGGGCAGGAGAGCACTCACAAATTACACATGGCTGCGGACTGGAAAAGGCGGAGCTATGTGGAGGAGGATGGTCAGTGGCGAGGAGGTACAATGCACATGTGGTGAGGCATGGAGTGCTGAGCATGTGGTGTTCAGATGCACAGAACTGGAGCGGCCCCAGAGGAAGAACAAAAATGGGGCACATGTCACCTGGCAGTCCTGGGAGGACCTAGAGGAGAAAGGATGGAAGCAAGAAGGCGTGGAAGGTGACCCGGTCGAGTACTGGTTTGCCTGCCTCGATCTGGGGTAGCCGGGGACCGGGGGACGGAGGGCACTGGGTGCTCAAGGGTGTATGTAGATTCCGTAGTTAGTTGTCTCAAACCTGACCCGGGTATATGGGTCCCTGCCATAGGCTGGTAGCCTGTATGCGGGGTTACGTGAATAAAAAAAAAAAAAAAAAAAATGCCAATCTTTCTAGCGAAGAATTCAAGCCTGTAAAGCAGCGTAGCCCATCCAGCAGTTTCAAAATTGTCAGGCTTTGCAGGATATCCTGAAGCTTTTACTACATACACCTGCACCTCAATTGCACACCCTCAGAATGCTCTGCACTGCAAATGAATAAGCTCTTGTGCATCTGGAGTAGTGTACTCCAAATGTAACATCCTACGAGCACGAGACAGCGCAAGACGAAGCCTACCAGCAGTGACCGGAACTGATGAGCAAGTAATATGACAGAGTGAGGTACTACAGGAAACCCAAAATTTCATTTTTGTTTATTCATCTGCTCATTAATTCAGATCTATTTTTCCATTTTTCATTTTTTACTTAATTGAGTAATCATGCATTCAAACTAGTAGATCACAGCATGGGCCGACATTTGGTAGCCAGTGGGCACGGTACGCACTTACGTCACTAGTCCACTTTAAAACTTGTCTTGCCATATGCCTGTACCAACAATTGATCATACCTACCCCACAATGTTGGTACCTGTGTCACAGTGTCATGGCGTAAAGTTTATCGTCTGATGAGGTCCGGGAGCGGCAGGCAGAATCTGCCTGTCCGGAGAGGTTCCGCATCCGGAGAGTGCCCAATATCCCTGGTGGTGCGCAATTTTCGGTAGCGCGCATTATATGATGGAAAACCGTATACGAAGTACTGTTTTTATTTCTATTTTTTTTTTTTTTTTTCACATCAGTACTCGCATGCCAAGGGCTATGGCGAGATACGAAGTACTGTACCTGTATATCCCACCCGGGTGTGTGTGCTTACTCCAAGAATCAGTGGATTTCGTAAATTCTACTTTGTCTTTTTTTGTTGGTTCAACTCTGCTGGACAATGACGAGGTACGCATAACATGCGTGAATAGGCCGGAACTATACACATAGACGACGCAAATAATAGTGTGGGCAGGAGCAGAATTTCTCTCGAGGTTCAACGTACAGTACGTCCTCCCTAGGCCCTCCCTCTCGTCTGCTCCCCCTAGCGGCGCCTCTCCTGGGTCCCTGCGTCTCTCTGCCCAGGAACTCTGGCACAGCCTACACAAACCTCGTGATTCTATCCACCTGTCCTTCCTTCTGCGCCGGCAGCCTCTTCTGTTCGTCCTGCGTCGCGGTACTCGGCCCAGCCACCTCCGCCATCGCAGCAACGTGCCCATCCAGTGAGCCGCGGTCTCCTCAAGGGTCATTCTCTTTTCAAAATTCTTAGCCAAAAAATTCAGAAAACACTTGACACATCTCGTTACGGATTGCAGTCTGCCCTGTCTCCTTCTCTATCCTCTTCAGCCAGCATCTCCAAAAATACTTTCCAATTAACATGGGTGAGCCCCCGTCATTTCCTGTTGTTTTTCCCTGCCATAGGCCAGTAGCCTCTATGCGGGGTTACGTGACCCAGAAAAAAAAAAAAAAAAAAAAAATCCTGCGACCAGCTTAAATACTGTAGCACCTCCAAAGCCAATTGAGACTCATGCTATATCTATGCTACTTGATTCAGATTCAGATTCAGATGACTATGAGCTCTTAAATGGCTCATGATGGTAGAAACTGGAGAGCTTTTCATGTGTAAATTGGGTATGCTCATGAGTGGTAGAATTAAGACCTCTTATGCATATGCACCATGCATATCCTTGTGTTATGGTGGTAACGCAACGATTTGGCTTACGTGATCTACATAACGAAAATCGGCTGTTCACGTAACGAAATCAGCCAATAAGAGCTTTTGCTTATGTCATGTTACCTCAGTTACGTGAGGCAAAGCTGATAACCGGTTATGAATATCATACCTGCAGACAGTTCCGTAGGCTTGGCTTTTATACCCTTATAGATAGTTATTTGACACTAATTGCATCAGGTATTTTGACAGCTATGTAGCAGCCGTTTGGCAGACATTTCGGCTGCTTGTTGATCCTAATTTCAACAACCATCTTGAGAGCCATGCCCTGCCTTGGCGAGCAGCTGCGCGCGGGGTCACGTGACAAAAAAAAAAATTTTTGAGAGCCATTTCGGGAGCTGTTTTGACCGTCATTTATAAGGAAGCTGTTTTGACGATCGTTTCGGAAGCTGTCATTTTTTTTTTTTTTTTTTTTTTTTTTAATCACATAACCCCGCTTGTAGCACTTGGCCATGGCAGGGTGGAAGCTGTCATTTCACACCTGTTTGGACAACTGCTTTTGTACCCGTTCCAGAATCCAGACAGCCATCCCCATTATTATTAGGTATCTAGTTACATGATTTGTTATACTGTATAGCTATTTTCCTCCAGAATTGCCCTTTGAATAATGCAGACTATGTTCTGCGGTACAGGGTGGCCAAAGGGACTGCGAAGTACCGGGTACCTCGAAGTAGGATAGTGCCTACCGCATTCTGCATAGCGCAAATATGCATTAGTCAGGTGTCAGGATACTTTTGAAACAACCTAGTATGGCACTTTTTTTTTTTTCCTCCCTTTCACGTGACCCCGCATGCAGCTGTTCGCCATGGCAGGGCACCTAGGATGGCACGATGCAATTCAAAATTCGAGAGGATCGATGTTTATAATAACTGAGTACAGTATGTTTCCAAATATTTTAGTTATGAAACATAGTATAATTTAGGGAGTGGTCATCAAAGGTTATACTTCGTCGTAGCATGTCTCCGTCAACAATTGTTTGATCCGCACGACGGAGTTGCACACCACGCCCAGGGAAGAAGAGCCTCACATTTCAAGTTGGTAATGGCATGCATGGAGGATTATACTTTCCATTTCATGGTTTCACTACTCGCATGCCGCAAGGCTGGACTACGGACAACACACTTAGGCCCTTCTTTTTCTGCTCTGGCCGTCAGTGGTAGATCATTGATATCATGAACGGCACAACGCTAAATATGACCGCAAATTCAATTTCCGGGGAAAAGAATGCAATTGTAACTAATTAACGAATTATTGCAGCAATGCTTCCTCCAATCCATGAAATTATCCCCCGATTACCATCGAACCAAAATCCTCAACAGTGGGAATTCCAATGCCAAATCTGAGAGACTACCACAAGGGAATGGAGAAAAATGCATTGAAAGAAGGAAACGAGCTACAGCAAAACCACATCCAAAATTAAAATTAAATCCACACCACGATACGAGTACCATCCCCTCTTTCTATATCCACCGGAGCAAGTGATAATTTGAATAAAAAACTATAAACCCTAAAAGGAAGAGCGGAATGCTGGAGTCCATTGCGGACTATGTGGTTGTCTGCATTCCAATATTGACTTTATCTTGAGAACATTATTTGCGATTGGACAATTGAGCATTGGCAGGTAAAATGAGTATCTCTTCATGGCTTGTCATACCCTGTCATTTAAAAGTCAGCATTTTATTTAACGAAGGCTTTCTGGATTGATTATAGCTTACCACACACAACGTCACATCGCGTTTAGTAGATAATTTTAAGGATGAGATCCACCACCCATGGTGCAACAATTTCCAACACTTTGCCAGCTGCCCAGCCACCAATGATGCTCTTCAAGACCTTCTTCAAAGCACCCTTGATCTTGTTCTTGAGCCAATTCCTGTGTGCCTTGGTAATCTTGCTGAGAGTCTTGGCCTGGCTCTTGAGGTACTTGACGATGGACCTTCGCAGAGCACCACCAACTGCATTCCAGACTTTCTTGGCAAGGGATGACTTGCTAATCTTCTTGAGGAGGATCTTAATGATCTTGTCAATAATCCCACGTCTCTCAATGTAGTCACGGCGCTCAAGTGCTGCATCATCAACATTACCATCGTCCTCTTCTGGGAGATCGAGAAGGCCGCGGAGGAATTCCTCCTCCTCAGGGTCTGCAAGCTTCACAGCATCGTTATCATCCTCTGGGATCTCTGGGATATCGTTATCGTTCTCGTCACGGCGCTCGAGGGTGGCATCGCCATCATCATCATCCTCTTCCGGGAGATTGAGAAGGCTGCGGAGGAATTCTTCTTCCTCCGGATCGGCGAGCTTCACAACATCATTCTCATCCTCTGGAATGGCAGGGACGTCTTTATCGTCTTCCTCAACTGGGACTGCAGGCTCTGGCACTGCAGCTGGAGCGGGCTCACGTTTGGCGAGAGTTGAGTCTGCAACCTGGATATCGCGGGCATTGATCTCGACTGCCGGGATGACTAGGGCATTAACGGCAATGACTGAGAAAGAAATAGCGAGGAAGGCAGTGGTGTACTTCATTCTGAATATGCTTTGGGATTCGAGGTAGGGAATTGATAGAGAAAATATTTCAAACTCGCTCGAATTAAAGCTGTGGATTTGATACTCAAATGAAGTGGGGAGGAGGGAAGAATGATGTGATGTGAAGGGCGGGTTGATTTTTCGGTGGGTGGTGAGGGGAGAAGGAAGCAGTTGAGGAGGGAACTTGAGGCCTCCTTATAGACGCCCCAAGGCTAATGATTTTGTGTGATATTCCTAAAGAAACATCATAGCGGTATGCTGTACTCATAGCCCTGGCGAAGAGCAGGACTGCTCAGACCAGATTGTGCGAGTGTAACATGCAGATCGATGGCAGCATAGAAATCTCACATCTCGCGCATCTCCGTGCGATTGTTCAGTTGAGCACAAGTTCGCGAGGCACATTGTCGGTGAGACTGGTTCAGCAAACCATGGTCAATGCAATTCGGGGATTGTGTGACTACTGCATTCGTCGTTGAAGTCTTGTTGCATTGCTCTGTTCGAATTAGGTAATTGAAACTAGGGTTAAGCTAAGCCCTCCTGCTCGGCTACCCCTTGCTCCCCGGGAATGCCGAACGTCATTACAAGTACTGCGGCTTGCCCGTGAAGAAACGACCAATCAGCGTTTAATTTCACAGCGCATTAGAGATTGACAGTGGCTCATATTTGCAAACATGTTGAAACATTGTCGACTCTACACACATAAGGTGATTATCCCTCATCCCGAATGGTTTATCTTAAGACTCATGTCGCTTATGCGTGGCACCATTGACAGCTACTTGTGTAACCACTTTTAGGGTTAAGCGATTCATAAAACACGGGCGTGCCCTGCACACCATGTAATTCGACAATTCAATATCATGCCTATTACTTCACACCAATCAAGTGAGCTGTACATCCCATAACAGGATAACTAGGCACAAGTCTGTGTGCGAGCAAGGAACCATACTGTGGACCTCAGATTTTGGTGCAGGGGAGAATATTCTGTACTCTACAGATGTGGCTGCCGTCATCGTAGCACAGGCGAACCTGTCATCTTGGATCCACTATAACTGGCTATCCTGCACGGAGTATTGGATCAATCCACGAGCCCCAAATTTCCTTCTCATAAGGCGACGTCTTTAAGTGGATATTTGGAAATATTGGATATGAGTGCGGCCCCGTGCTGGTCGAATATGAGAGGCTCTACTATAAGCATTTGTTATGATTTGTTCGGTGTTTTCCGGGTGTTGATTATTCAAGGGGCAGCGGATGGGTATGAGAACAGGACAGGGGACAAAAGTAAGGTTAATGTTACTGTAATTTTGAACGTTGGCCTATAAACGTCGTATGGGAGATGCGGCTAGTGCTGCGGTGCTACTACCGTAGCACTAGGGTCTTGGCATTAAACTAGTAGGCACTTAGGTACACCCTAGCGTACTACCACGATTACCTAGTGTCAGCTAAACAGCAAGGCAAATCTCAACAAGACTATTTACCATTCTAGAATTTTTCCTAATTCAGCCGATCTCCTGTGTTCTCAACTGGTGCCTGCTTTCTTCCCGTTACGGAAGTTACATCGAAATGCTAGTGAAAAAAAGTACATAATATGCCGAGAAATAAAATATTTACTCTCCACTCTGTGTGTGCAGCAGATACCTAGCAAATGTTTGTCAACCGCGCAATTCAAATTTTCTTTAGGACAGCGGTTCACGTTAAATGCCCCATGTCATGCAATCTCAAGTCAAATGTCATAACAATTTGCTGCGATGTTACACCCAATATATTTTCAAAGTGGAAAAATACGAGGTGGCACAGCTTCATCCAGTGCTATTGTCTATCAGCAACGTTGCACAAGAGTCTCGGCATAATACATAAGCCCATTTCACTGTTGCGAGACACAGGGTGAGGCAACGGAACCCCCGTTGGACCCCACCTAGCCGTTGCGCATCAAGCAACTCAATTTGCTGTGACTTGGGAATGTAGTATGGTGTAACGTTGCAGCACAATAAGATGAATCGCATAACATGTGCGGGGCTGATGTTGGTGTAGCTGTTCCATCTCGGAGTAACATTTGAGCGCTTTCCCGTACGATCATGTTTGACCAAACGGTGAGCGATAACCAAATGCCTAGGAAATTGTGTGTTGCAAACATACAGGCGGTGATAAAGGTTGTGATTCTCATCGCGGTTGCTATTTTGCTTTATTTTTGTTCCTTCTATTTCCTTGATTTGCGATTTTCTACTACGTTTGTTTTTTCTCAGAACTCGGATGTGGCATTCGTGATGACAAGAAGGCAGTCATGATTTGAATACGGCTAGGGTGATGAGGAACTGAATTAGAAACAATTCTAAATGTCAATTCCTGTTCTGTTCTTGTTCAGACAGCCTTGCTATACTGCAACTAGTTAATTACCCTATCGGAATAATGCAACTCCTCTTTGGGAGATAGTGCAACCAGGCTTGGTTTCCAGGTTAATCATGGCCGTAGTATAGGTACATGTGCGTAGCACGGCAGCGATAGCCACCATTCTACATGCCCTGATGTATGCATAACATGTCTCCCCGGCCAAAGGTAAAGTTAAGGTTTCAGAATTAAGGTTAATTTGGTTTTCTCGGCTGCTTCTTGCATGATTTACACTACGGAAATGGACCGAGGAAGGCGTAACGAACGCATGGTAAGACGGTGCATTTATATTTTTAGAGAAATGAACGTTAATCCCCTGTATCACATCTGAGATCCATGTCAGGGTCCTGGCTCCCACACAGCCTTATCCCTGGTTACCCCTCGCCATAGCCTACAAGGCGGCATGCGAGTAATGACATAAAAAAAAAAAAAAAAAAAAAAAAAAAAAAAATTATCCCTGGTTACATGTGAGATGTGCAGCTGTCACTTGATTGGAGATGGAGTAATAGAGACAGCCATTGAACTGTAAAATTCTACGTTCCACAGGGCAGTTCGTTTTTCGGAATCTTTTGATCTCAGCTTGACACAGACCAACAAGTGATACACAAGTTGCTGTCAATGCTGCTGTGCAAAGGCGCCAATGGACGTGAGTCTTGTAGGTTTTCTAATGAGGGGTTTCACAAGGCATGGGTTGGACATGACAATATTTCAGCATGGTTGCAAATATGAGCCATTGTCAACTGCGAATATACGATGAAAAACAGATGCTGATTGGTGATGTCTTCATGGCTTAGTCGCAATATCTGTAATGACATTCGGTATTCCCGTGGGCGCGGTGGATATGACCCGTCCTAGGCTTGGTGCAACGTTGGAAGCACATAGCTTAACTTTTACCCAACTCAGACTGAGTAATGCAAGCAACTTGAAGATTGTATGCAAAGGCGGCAGTGTAACAGTTGTCAAAGTGCATCGACCCCGGTTCGTAGGAAGAGGTCGAAAATGAGCCAGACGAACTTGTGCTCAGCCTCCCAAATTTACGGAGATACGCGAGATTAGAGATGACTACGCTGATGATCTGCATGTTACGAACATCTGATCCGAACCGAAGCCTCTTTCGTCACAGAAATTCTCTTGTATTGTAGTGCCTACAATAGACTGATAAAATGTTTATGCCTTGATGAAAGTTCACTCAGTCAATGGCTCTCAAACATCTATATAGAGACTGACTTCCCTCATCAATCGCTTCCTTCTTTCCTCATCACCCACCCAACAATCAATCCTCCCTTCTCATCGTCCTTCCTTCTAGGCAACTTCATTTTAATATCAACTACGCAGCTTTAGCTTCGAAAGCCTCTTAGTCTCCAACCCTTGGAACAAGCCTTTCTTCAAGCACCTACCTACTTCAAATCTAAAGCACGTTCAAAATGAAGTTCACCACAGCCTTTCTCACTCTTGCTTTCTCCGCCATCGCTGTCAGTGCACTTGTCATCCCAGCAGCTGAGGTCAACGCCCGCAATATCCAAGCTGCAGACTCAACTCTTACTAAACGCGATGCGGCCCCAGCACCTGTTGCAGTCCCTGAACCTGCTGCATCCTCTGTGGCCCCAATCAAGGATGATGATGAAGATGTCCCTGAGGTCCCAGAGGATGACAGTGATGCTGTTAAGCTCGCTGACCCTGAGGAAGAGGAATTCCTCCGCAGCATTGCCAATCTCCCAGAAGAGGATGGTGATAGTGATGGTGATGATACTGGACTTGACAGACGTGACTACATTGAGAGACGTGGGATTATTGACAAGATTATCAAGATCCTCCTCAAGAAGATCAGCAAGACCTCTCTTGGCAAGAAGGTCTGGAATGCAGTTGGTGGTGGTCTACGAAAGTCCATCGTAAAGTACCTCAAGAGCCAGGCCAAGACTCTCAGCAAGATCACCAAGGCACACAGGAATTGGCTCAAGAACAAGATCAAGGGTGCTTTGAAGAAGGTCTTGAAGAGCATTATTGGTGGCTGGGCAGCTGGTAAGGTGGTGGGGATTGTTGCACCATGGGTGGTAGAAGTTATACTTAAGATTATTTACTAAATGTGATGCAAGGTTGTGGATGGTAAGTTGCTATTCATTCACCGGGTTCATTGGACAAAAATGCTGACGACAGATAACAGTTCAACCTGCATATGCATCGTTGTACAAATCGCAAACAATTTTCTCAAGATGAAGGGCGGTATTGGAATGCAGACAACTATCTAGTCCACAATGGGCTCAAGCTTTTCTATTCATTGTTCTATGGCCTTAAAGTTTTCCATTCCAATTTTCACTTCTTCCGGGGTATATATAGAGAAAAAGAGATGGTATGCTGGTTTGGATGTAATTTGGATGTGTAATTTGGTTTGCGGCAGCTTTTGGTTCTTTTTCTTTCTGATTTAACTTCGTTTTCCTACCTTTTCTTCGCCTTTGCTTGCGTCTCAGAAGCAGGATTCCTACTGTTGAGGATTTGGGTTGGGTCAGAACGAGGGGAATAATTCCATGGAGTTGCAAGATGTTTTGCTGTGGTACCTGATTGTTAGTTGTAGTTATTAGTCAAATTTGAAGGCCTTCCTCAAGAACTGACTTTGCTTTGCCATATGGAACTGCAGCAGAAGAGTACATTAACTATCTACCATATCCAGTAGGACGGACAGGTGGAGCGGATCTCGGAGTGTCGGAGGAGAGCCCGGGGAAGTAGCGCGAGCCAGTGATCGCCAGTGGTGGAACAGTCATGGAACACCTCCAAGAATCGCAACAGCGGGGAAGTATCGCGGCTGACCTTTTTTTTTTTTTTTTTTTTTTTTCTTTTAATATCAGTGATCGCGTGCCGCCCTCGGGGCTATGGCGATTTAGTTACATAGGAGATAAAGTATGGAAAAGAGAAAAGGAAAAAGAAATAGTTGAAAAATAATGATGAGTACATGTCCTGTTCCATCCCCGTCATCACCTGGCTTTTGATGCAATGGATAGAAGCAGTTCCTCGCCAACGTCGACAGGTATAGGCGCAGAACTTAGTACGGGTAAGTGACGCCTCACTGACAACAGCCATTTCCCTGCATAACGTTGACTTTCTCAACAAATATAAAATATCTCAATAGTGGAAAACATGTACAATATCCTTCGCACTGGATCCGACTTGCAAACAGCAAAACTCTGACTAACTTTCGTAAAGGTAGTGGGGCCACATTAGTAACAAAATACAAGAGACGCAACTTCAGACAATTCTATTGTATTTCACGTTACACGAAGAGGGTCAGTGATTGCATAAGCGCTCTCTACATTCTCGGTAATGGATTATGCTTATAGTCCCACCTGCCAGTCCTAGAGAGGTAACGAACCGGCGCCTTGGCTCCTTACCATGGAGTTATCCTGTTTTTGCAAGGAATAACTTACAAATATATCTCTATGTCCGATGAATTAGTTATGGGCTACACTAACTGCGCTGAATCTAAATATGAAGGGGAATTTTTTTTTTTTTTTTTTTTTTTTTTTTTAATATCATGAATCGCGTGCCGCCCTAAGGGCTATGGCGATGTTTAGTTACATATGAAATAAAGGAAAGAAAAGAGTATAGTCGATATCCCCGGATCCTCCTGTGTGGCGGGGAAGTAACAATTTACCGCAGAAAAAGAAAGGATATTGCCCGTGATTGTTTCTGAGTTACAGGCTAATGAAAAGAAAAGGTTCAAGTCCGTCTCCTGTCCCATTCATACTTGCATGACTTTAAACATTTCCCTCCCAGTCTCACTCTGTCCAGTGTTGGTTCGATCCGTTCCTCAAGGTACACCACCACCGAGCTGGTGAGCTTCCCCTCCTCCACGAGGATATCCTTTTTCCTCAACCACCGGATCCCAGAGATTTTGCCCAGGTCTTTGTTGGCTGATTCCAGCCATTTTTGGACGTTCCCTAAGTTCTTCCTCAGGGCTACGCCGTGAACCACTATCCCGTACCTTGAGGTGTTGGTGGCGGGGGTGGGCTTGGCTGGCTTTGTCGGGGGGTGGATCCAGGTTTTTCTCCTCGTCGCTTCTTTTGCCCCAGATGGGGGGTGCCGGAAGTGGGTTTGGTGGGGGGGGTTTGATGACTGATGCAGCAGGGGGTCTGTCTGTCTTGGAAGGGGAAAAAGCGAAATTGCTACATCTATCGCATCTACAGTAGTTTCACCTCTCCACCCTGTGAAGTAACCCCCTCCGGCACCCACCTCCGTTACCTTTACCCGCATGCCTTTGGTATAAACCTCCAGATATTGACCAACAGTGTAAGGAAATAGAACAACAATAAGTTATTATTAGACAAAAAGCGAAAACAATAGAGAATAAAAAAGAAAAACATGTGGGAGTAGTCCTCCTGACCTCGGAGCATCACAATTGACAATTCCATGTAGTCTTGAGTCTGTGTCTGATATTACAATCGATCAATTTGATTACCTATTAGCGGTGGTCATCAATTATCTACAGTAAAGTAAATGGAACATTTGTACATTTTTCGCGTCTTGGCAACAATGCCCATTGGCTATGTTCCGCCCTGAAATGTAAAGTAAGGTACACTATCACAGTACATTTCTGAAAAATCTACAGCACGAAATAGTCCTGTTACTTTTGGAAAAACATTTACTTTACTTTAGATTTGCTACGAACCGCTCCCACTCAGCGCAACCCCACACCACACCGCACCGCACGGCACCAAAAGGAGGCTCTTTGCATCTGAAAAATAGCAAGAAATGCTGGATCTGGATATTCATTAATCAAATTTGATAGAATATTTGAGTCTTGCCTTCCGGCAGAGTTTTTGCCACGGTTGAAATATCGATCAGCCGCAATATAATCACTCCTATCTATTAGCTCCTCAAGCTCCTCTAAGTCCTCCTCTTCTTCCTCTGAACTATATTCTGAGTCAAACTTCGAATCTGAATCATACTCCATTGCTGTCATCAAAACATCGATTTCAGCATCTATTTTCTTCTGTATTGACGCCTTCTGGCTTATACGAGGCATTGCGAATCTGTAGTTGTGTTGATATGCGGAGTAGGGGTGAATGAGACTACAATTACAGAGTACAAGCTTTAGCTTTTTTTCATTTTGGACCGGTCATCAATTGCAGGCCACAAATGGCTAGACGTACAGTGATATGAAATGTACAAATGTTCCATTTACTTTACTGTAGATAATTGATGACCACCGCTACTATGCACGCATATCCACATGGCTGTGACAGCCCTGCCATGGCGAACAGCTACAAGCGGGGTCATGTGATACAAAAAAAAAAAAAAAACATGGCTGTGACAGAGGAATATGTAGATCATTCCCAAACATAGTAAGTGTCTTCCTGTACTAGTACCAATTTAGCATTCTTGGCACATTGCATTTTTTGGCTTTCCCATACAAAGTACCCCCATTTCAATCTACTTCCACTCACTCCTTAATTTTTTTTTTTTTTTTCCAAAGTAGAGGACATAGAATTGTTGAGCAGACAGAATACTACATATCAATGTCCTTTAGGCTTCAATCAGGTGTGGTTTGGTAATGTAGAAGGTCTTCAAACGTGGTAGTTGTAAGTGGTTCCTTCTAGGTGCACTCCACCATATGACTTCTGTCGAAAAGTACCCGTATGGGATTTACACACAAAATTATGACACACATTTTTTCTCTGCATACAATTTAATAAAGTGTTGCATAATTCCATTTGACTACCATACAGTAGCAGCAAAGCCAATTGGCACACTTCTAACTAATGACAGGAGTCTTTCTTTTATCATTTTATCCCACTCTTCTTGAAGTTTTTCCACTCCATTTGTGCATTCATAACGTAAAGTAATAATTCGGACATGCTCAATTCAAGTAGTTCCTTTTTTTTTTTTTTTTTTTTTTTTTTAAATCACATAACCCCGCTTGTAGCACTAAGCCATGGCAGGGTCCTGGGCAAGCCCTCATAGCCCGGAGACAGGCTAAACTAACTCTCTACGTACATGACCCCACACACCGTCACCCCACTCTCCTAGCTTCTAGAACTTAACCCCAGCGAAGAAATTCTCTAAAACGTCATACTCCTCCCCATTCTCCGCCTTTCTTTTCCAATCCTTTCCCATGTCGCTCCACCTCTCAAAACCTTCTGGGCGGTTTTTCTGACTTCTGCATCGGAAAGCGAGGTGTTCCCCGGTTTGCACCTCCCCGCACCTGCACTTATCCGACTCAGCTGCCCCTATCCTCTTCAACCACACCGCACACCTCCCTCTCTCCAGGCGCAAGGCAGTGAAATTGGATACTGCTATCCTATTCCACTCCATGACCTTTCCTCCTCCAAAGCCGTCCACTTCTCTCTTCTCCTTCCTCCACGCCTTCACCCTCTGGCGCACCCCACTTCCGGTGGCCACCTCCTTCCCCTGTATCACCGTCCCCTTCTTCGCCCACTCATCCGCCTTCTCATTTCCTGCGATTCCGATGTGAGCCTTGACCCACATCAGCTTCGCATCCCCTCCCTTCTTCTTCCTCCTCGCTACGGCATCCACCACTCTCCTCACATCCTCGGTTTTCCCCTTTCCCTCCCTGCCTGCCTTCTGGATCGCCATGACGGCAGCCTCAGAATCTAAACAGATCAGTACAGGGACCTCCTCCTCCACACTCTCCAGCGCCTTTCTCACTCCCCTCACCTCCCCATCGAACACCGTCGCCGTTCTCCCCACCACCTCCGCCACGGCTGCCGACCTCCCCCACACCCCTGCTCCCACCTTGCTGTCCTCGATCTTGCTGCCGTCGGAGAAAAGGACTGCCCTTTTTCTTCCGGCTTCCCCGATCGCGGCTTCCCACTCCCCCTCGTCTCCACTTCTCCTTTCCGCCTCTCCACCACTTCCACCTCCACCTTCTCACACCCCCCTCCCCACGAGATCTCCTCCCCCTCCTCCGAGAACCTCGCCCACTGACCTTGCCAGCGGTCCAGCACTGCTTCATACCCCTCATTCTCGACCACCGCCCACTGCACCCCCAGTCTCTCCAGTTTCTCGCCTCCTCCTCTCTCTCCTCACTCCCTCCGAAGTCGCCCGTGCAAAGCTCCGCCAGCTCTGACGGCGCCTCCACCTCCCGGACGATCGCCCTCGCTTGCGCGCCATCCAGGACCGTCTCCACGTCCTCCACTCCACACACCGCACTCACCCCTCCTACCCCCGCTCCTCTCCCTCCTCCAGCCGCCTTCTTCAACACCTGCAGCTGGACTCTCTCCATCTCCTTCCTCCATTCCTTCTGTCCCCTCCACCCGATCTCGCTTCCCCACATTGCAACCGCCCTCACCATCCCCATGTAGGCTTGCCTCCAGCTGCGTGGAGACATCCCCCAGTTCCGGTTGCCCAGTCCCGAGAGAGCCCCCGCCAGCCTCCGCGCTCGGCTCAGCCTGTTTCGCCAATGTGCGCCAAAGGTCAAGTTCTCATCGAAGATGACCCCTAACCACTTTAGCATCTCCCCCTCTTTCTTCCACCTCCTTCCCACCCCGAAGGTTATCATCTCCCACTTCGACTCCTCCAGCGGGATCTGGTCTTCCTCCGCCACCTCCGCCATCGCCACCTTCACCTTCTCCCTGAGCCGCCCCATATCCCAGTACCCGTGCCAGTCTAGGATCGTTGCTGCCAGGTCGTCAACATACGATGGCACTTCAAGTAGTTCCTCAATTGTGCATTTCATTTCGCTATTGTATGAGGTTTCAATGGGTGGGTTTGAGGCCCTGCCTTGGCGAACAGCTGCATATTGGAAACGGAGTTGTGAGTTGGTTGAAAACAAACATTGCGCATGTAGCTATTGTGAAGCGGGTAGGAAATGCCTGTAGAGTAACAAGTATTACATAAGAAACAAGTGGACTCCATCCTAGCTAGCAACTATCCCTGCTACAATGTATGCAACTTCTCGCGCTTCTGAAGACTTACCCTTGATACCGAGTACAGTAACAGTAATGTCTGTACAGCAGGGATTGTGTAAGTTATGCGTATTAATTCTCCGGCGACGTGCAGCTCTGTTCAGACAATTACTACATGGATGCAGTCCCTTTAGAAGCAACCAAAATATGCTTTATTTTATACAAGGACCCGGCCCTCTTATGTTTTTATAACAAACAGATGCTTACTTTGGTATGCTTTGGAAATATACTATTCAAAGGGGTAATTTGCACTCTAATAAAGGAGGCGCAGGGGAAAAGGCAGCTATGCAAGAGTCTGCATTATCGCTGGAGGCAGAAGCGGGAAAGGCGCCAGGGGAGTCAACAAGAGAGCCGGAAGTGATGGAGATGGAGATGGAGAAGTGGTTGTGAGAGCTGAGCTTTGTCAGGCCTATCATATGCTGTCACTGTCACGACGGTCTCATCTTCCCAGACCTTGAGGCGAGCGTTGCATAGGCGGGGATGGCATAAGCGGAGGTGGCATAAGCGGACGTTATATAGGCGGAGGTGAGAGAGGCGGCAACAGAGGTTGGTGGAAGGTATCGGTGGTGCTGTCGGAGGTACCCCCAGAGGCGGCAGGAGAAGTGGAAGTAGGAGAGATGATAACAGTAAAGGCAGAAACGACAGGAGAGCCCATGCGAGATCTTCAAGGAGGGGAGAGAAGGGGTGATGCAGGGAAGGGGGCTGCAGAAGGTGACGCCCTATAGGCGGGGGTGAAGAAGCGGCGGAGGTCGGGAAGCGCGCTTTTTTTTTTTTTTTTTTTTTTTTTTTTTTTTTTGTCACGTGACCCCGCGCGCAGCTGCTCGCCAAGGCAGGGCAGGGAAGCGCGCTTGCAGGAGGCAATGGAAAAGGCGATGGGAGAGCGATGGGAGAGGCGTAAAGCGGAGATGGTGAGAAAAGTGGTGGGAGAAGCGACGAGTACTAGAGCAGGGGAGTCGCATAATTCTTTTCGGACTGACGCATAACTTGGTAGAGTGGTATGATAGAGGTAACAATAAGGAAGGCATTGGCGAAATGTGGAATTGACGATTCGAGCTCGGGAAGAGTATTGTCCAATAAACTAAATTAAACAAGATGGACTATAATACTCTAGTAATATAAGGGAATCAGGAAATCTACGTTCAGTTTGTTTTTTGCCATTCTTGCCTCATTACTCGTATGCAGCCCTACTTTTCTTTTTTTTTTTTAATGTCATCACTCGCACACCGCCCTGTGGGCTACGGCGAGATAAGCAGCCCTAATGAACTATCAAGAGGCACTAAGACCCCTTTTGTTTGTGCTCCTTGCCATCAGTCACAGATAATTGCTATCATCAATTACGCATTCAAATAGCTAAATATGAGAGTACCTGCATTTCCCGGCAAAGGCTTCAAATTTGACTAGATAGATAAAAACTAACAACTGTGTAGGACACCAAAATTCCCTCCCAATTCATAATATTATTCTCCTAGTACGACATAACCGAAATCCTCAACTACAGCAAAAATTCCGCTGAAAGCGGCAAAAATGCAGTAAAATTAAGGAGAAAGGCAACCAAGAACCAGCACAAACTAAATCCCAGATCCAAATGAAACCCAAACCAGTATGCCATCCCTTTTTGTATATACTCCCAGAACATTTGAAATAACTTAAACTCATTAAATAAAGAATGGGAAAGCTCAAGTCCATTGCGGACTATGTGGTTGGCTACATTCCATCCCCGCCTTCATCAGTTGATTTACGATTGTACAATTATGTACTTCCCCGTTGAGCGTTGCATGTCCTAGCATTCTAAAATCAGTTTCATTCCAAATAGGTCCGGCTGCATTAATGTTAACTTACTGCCCCTAATCTGACATTGCATTTAGTAGATAATCTTGAGTATAACTTCTACCACCCATGGTGCAACAATCCCCACCACCTTACCAGCTGCCCAGCCACCAATAATGCTCTTCAAGACCTTCTTCAAAGCACCCTTGATCTTGTTCTTGAGCCAATTCCTGTGTGCCTTGGTGATCTTGCTGAGAGTCTTGGCCTGGCTCTTGAGGTACTTTACGATGGACTTTCGTAGACCACCACCAACTGCATTCCAGACCTTCTTGCCAAGAGAGGTCTTGCTGATCTTCTTGAGGAGGATCTTGATAATCTTGTCAATAATCCCACGTCTCTCAATGTAGTCACGTCTGTCAAGTCCAGTATCATCACCATCACTATCACCATCCTCTTCTGGGAGATTGGCAATGCTGCGGAGGAATTCCTCTTCCTCAGGGTCAGCGAGCTTAACAGCATCACTGTCATCCTCTGGGACCTCAGGGACATCTTCATCATCATCCTTGATTGGGGCCACAGAGGATGCAGCAGGTTCAGGGACTGCAACAGGTGCTGGGGCCGCATCGCGTTTAGTAAGAGTTGAGTCTGCAGCTTGGATATTGCGGGCGTTGACCTCAGCTGCTGGGATGACAAGTGCACTGACAGCGATGGCGGAGAAAGCAAGAGTGAGAAAGGCTGTGGTGAACTTCATTTTGAACGTGCTTTAGATTTGAAGTAGGTAGGTGCTTGAAGAAAGGCTTGTTCCAAGGGTTGGAGACTAAGAGGCTTTCGAAGCTAAAGCTGCGTAGTTGATATTAAAATGAAGTTGCCCAGGAGGAAGGATGATGTGAAGAGAGGATTGACCGGTGGGTGGTGAGGAAAGAAGGAACGGATTGACTGAGGGAAGTTAGTCTCTTTATAGTTGTTCCAGGGCCATTGATTGAGTGAGCATTGATAAAGACAGCGACACCTATCAGTCTGATACAATACAATAGCATTTTGGTCAAGGAAGGGACAGCTGCTCAGAACAGATGTGCGGTATAACATGAAGATCGGCATCTTCGGCATCTATCAAGCTCACCTCGCGCATCTCCGGTCATGAACACAAGATCGTGAAGTTTATTTTCAGTGAAAGTGGTTGCAACAAACCGGGATCGATGCAATTCGACAACTGTTTGACTTCCGCATTTGCATGAAATCTTGTTTGCATCATTCAGTCTGAGTTCGGTAATGTAAACTAGGTATGATTATGCGTTCCAAGACTGAGACCTGTATCTGGCTGCTGCTCCCACGGCAATGCCGATTAACATCACTGGCCCTGCAGGGAAGCCGTGAAGAAATCAACAATCAATCTCTAATTTGCAAGGTGCATTAGCGCATTGACAATGGCTCGTATTTGCAAACATGTCGTATTCAATCGCATACCGCGAATATCCACGACATGCCTTGTAGAGCTCCTTGGAGCAAAGGTTAACACATCGGAGCTTGAATCTCATTGAGACACCCGTCCGTTCGCGCCCAGGGCGTATGCACGGCAACATTGACAGCTATGTACCGATGCACTACTTGAACTACTTATACCAAGCTGAAACCCATTGATAACGCACTCGCTCTATAGTATGGCCTATAATGGCACTTCAAAACCTTCGTCTGATCTGTCACACGTGTGTAACATCCAATCTCGTAACAGCTGGAGAGTACCATGGATTTCAGATCCGATGCAGGGGAACACAGGTAACCTTAAATAGATGTGCCCTCTTATTATGCGTTCATTATGCCTTGCTCGGTGATTTCCGAAGCCTAAATTATGCATGGGGTAGCCGAGAAAACCGCGTTGATGTTAATATTTGAACCATTAATTTTTACCCGTGACGAAACGTGGAGGTGGGGGATGCAGATCGGTGGATAGCGCTCCCGTGCTGGGGACTTGCGCTTAGAAAGTACTGTAAATAGCGCTATGCCTACTCTATGATACGACGGCTATTCCGACACTAGCTACCCTCAAATCATGCGATTTATGTCAATGTCATCTAATTTTCCTACGATGTTACATCATAATACGTACGGTTCCCAACTAACAAAATACGATCTGGTGCATCCTCACACAATGCTATTGTCTTTGACTAGTGTTGTACAAAGAGTAGAAACTGCATAAGCGCGTTTCACATTTTGCGAGCCGTGGCGCATGCCATCCTCGTACCGGCGGATGGCTACTGAACCCGAAAGACTCGCTTACCAATGTATTGGTCGATCATTCGAACGGGGCTATGGTTAGTATTATTTAACAGGTATCGTTCGGCTGAATGAGATGCATGGTACAGTAATATGCCATTGTTGAACGGTTTGCCGATACGGCAACTTCATCAGCAAAAATGTACTAGCGTCAGGCTGGTCACGTGACTTTAGATTTTACGTTGTCTGGTATGTTCCAGAGACGTGACACGGGATCAGTGATGGTGGCACTGCCACTCGGGCAGAACACCTTCAAATGCCCAACAGGCAGTGTGATGACGGCTCAACAGCATCCACTGTTTCGCACGGGTACCGTTATCTAGAGCTGGCGGAACGAAGTCTCAAGGGCGGTCTCAATGGTCAAATGTCAAGGAAAGGGCCTTCAATTGTCTTCTGTGCGTGTCTGGTCTGTCTGATCTATCCATATCTGCGCATCCATGTCTGTTGCTGCTTGCTTGCTTGCCCATACAGTCCTATCTACATCAATTTATAGACCACCTTCTCCTTCCAACTGATCCTATACATCCAGATCTCGCTTGCTAAATATGAGCTCGCTTACTTACCATATATACGCATCATCATATAGCCCTACCGATGAGTGGCGTTCCGGCCCGCGTTTAGCCTTATGCTTTCCATCGGTACCGTGGTTACAACCACAACAGTACCCTGTGAGGACTTGGCTTGATAGCATCACCTGCAGAAGGGTATCTTATGGAAGCTCTGATGTGCATATCCACATGTTGCAGTCTGCCGGCGAACATATCTGGTTCAGGAACCGACTGGCCTGTTCTCGAATAGGCAAATTCTTGAGCAGATCGGCCCATTCGAACAGACCAACCCACTCAAGGCAAGTACCACTTTTTTTTTTTTTTTTTTTTTTCACGTGACCCCGCTCGTAGCTGTTCGCCATGGCAGGGAAGCAAGTACCACTTGGTACTTCTATCTGCCAGTAGACATGAGTATATGCTAATGTGCTACTGCAGTTGGTATGATTTATGAACCACTTACTGACTGCTATGCATAACAAAGTCCCCCTGAGCTTCAAACTGTCGGTAGAGCATAATTGTTGCTGGGATACTGCACTGACCGCGATCCTTCTGACCCTGGCAAATCGCTACTATTAGCGCACTTATTAGAATTTAATGTAGATAGCATAATCAATTCTAGTTGTGGTGCTGCTTAGATTTCCATGTCGAGAATGGAGACTTGTGATCATAAATATGTTATTATCAATAGAAAAATTCTTGGAACATTACCAGATGTGCTCCAGGTATTTTTTATTTTCTCTGACCAAAGTTTCCGAGTGTTACCTTTACAGGCAGAAATATCCGGAATCCTCCACCATTTCAGGTGCTGTTCAATGTTCCTGTCCTGGAGGTGATAGGGACTGTTGACACCAAGCATCTTCATTAAGCGCAGAAAAATAAGCATATACATATAGCTACGTGCATGGAGGTACATTCATGTTCTGCACCAGACTAGTTGCGTGTGGCTAGGCTGTGTTGGTGAAGAGCATATGGGGTTCCCACGAAGATAGTCTAGTCGCAAGCAGGCTAGTTGGTTCGCGAGCTCGAAATTCTCCCCGGCAGAATGCAACAAGCATGACAGGGCGTCCGAACTATGAGATAGAATCTGACAATGAAGTCACGCTGAATTTCGAAATCTTGCCTGAAACGAACCAATCCAGATTTCGTTACCAATTGAGATTGGTAATTACGCTGCCAAACAGGGATAGGATGAATTTTTTTTTTTTATCATTACTCGCGTGCCGCCCTATGGGCTATGGCGAGGTCTAGTTACATCAAAACAAAGTACAAGTACGGAAAAATAGAAGTAAATCCCCCAGGGCTAACCCCTCGCCCATTCCAAGATTCCTATCACTCCCCGAAGGCCCTCCCCTTCATCTTGGTCATCCAAGGGTCTGCACAATCCATCCTCACCCCTTGGGCATCTCTGCTTCCAGACTCTACATTGGGACAATATGTAATGGGTCGTTTCTTCAGCCTCGCCGCACCACCGGCATTCCGGGCTGTCAGCTGTGCCGACCTTGAATTTCCAGCGCCGGAGGCCCTTGCCTCCAAGGATGCCAGCTAGCGTTGCGACCCTATTGCCTAGTCTGCGTAGTGGCCTCTACGATATAGGGATAGGATGAAACTGGAGGAAAAGGCGAAGTTGTTGGTAGTCGCTGCGGTCTCTCTGTAGATGCCTGTCTGCGGGCTGTAAAGATTTCGGTCCATGAAACCTGCTAAGGTAAATAGCTGCAAGTGAGGTTACATGGTTACAAAAAATTAAATGAAAAATAAAAAGGCATTACAGTTATGGTCGGCAGGCCTTATGGTCTTGTTTATATAGATACTAGTGGAGTCAGTTATTGATCACATTGTAGTCTGGTTGCGCAGACCCTCTGACCGTAACATTGCGTACCGGTACTGTAATTTACATGGTCGTCGTGTAAGGGCGATGCTGGGATCAGTAGGCGAAGGCACGATCGCGGGTGCTACGAGACAGTAGGGACAGAGAGGGACGAGGTGGAAGAGAGAATGAGCGTACGTTGACCAGTGGAGACTACATACAGGCGGGTAGAAGAGGTATATATAGACGAGAGAGAGTGAACAGAAGTAGCAAGTACGAGTATTGCATGAACTTGGACATGACGACATAGAAGAAGACAGATGGAAATAGAAACATACATGACGACATAGAAGAGTGCTTGTAGAATGCTGTAGAATGATATAGAATGATCTAGAGCTATGGCGGCGGTTCGAGAGCATTCTGTGGTTCGGGTCGATCACTGCATGGTTGTTACCAAGAACTAATCCCTGTTATTTCCTATTGCGGCATGACAGTATCTCCCCTCTTCTAGCCTGAGCTCCTGATCAGGCCGTGGTGTAGAATATAGGAAATACACAAGAGAATGACATGACGATGGAGCATAGAAAACACATGAGCGAATGACATGCAATAAGTAAACAAGAACACTCGTAATAGCACAAATTCAGGGTAACAGACGACAAGAAAAGACAGGTTATCACTGAGCGGCGGAGCCTTTCCCCCCCCTTTTTGGCTTCGTGGGGCCGGGCTTGTCAGGGTACTTCTCGTGGAATTGGTTAATCATTCCTTGTATGCTCTTAAGGCCTTGAGCCGGTTCCCAAGTGTTGTCATGATGTGGGTAACCTTTCCACTTAACCTCATACTCCAGCTTCTTCCCACGTCTGCGGCTGTTGACCACCTCTTCAACTTCCCAGTATGCTTCACCCTCAATGATGATAGGCGGTGGTGCAGGTTGTTCTTCTCTGAGTGTATTATCAGTGGTAGCCTTTTCCAGCAGCGAGACATGAAAGACTGGATGAATGTGCATTGATGAGGGTAGTCTTAACTTGTAGGCTACTGGGCTGATCACCTTTTCCACTTCGAATGGTCCTAATTTCTTATAGTCGAGCTTCTCGGAGGGTCGGTTCGTTTTTATGTGCCTTCGAATAAGCCAAACTCGATCACCTTCTTTGATTTCAGGCTCTGGGCGTACATCGCGATTGTAGTACTGGGCTTGCAGTTGCTGGGCAAACTTCATTTCGTGCTGTAAGAGGCAATGTAGGGAACGTAACTCTTGAACCCGTTCATCGACTGCAGGAGATTTCGCAGATGCTTCCAACGAGACGTTGAGAGTTGGGTGGTAGCCGTAGTTCGCGTAAAAGGGTGAGCATTTGATACTGCTTTGTTCAGCATTATTGTAGGCAAACTGAGCTAATGGTAGGAGTTCAACCCAATTGTCTTGCTGATAGTTGCAGTATGCTCGAAGGTACTGCTCGAGAATCTGATTCACACGCTCGGTCTGACCATCGGTTTGTGGATGATAAGCTGTTGAGAGTTGCTGGTCGATATTGGCGGCTTGACATAGTGAGCGAGTAAAGTTCGAGGCGAATACTGCTCCACGATCTGTAACGATCTCTTTCGGAATACCGTGATGAACGAATACATGCTTGAGGTAGAGTTGAGCTAGCTCCGGGGCTGTGACGGTCTCGCTACAGGGAATGAAATATGCCATTTTCGTGAGTCGATCAACTACAACGAGTATGGAATCGAAGGATGGAGAAGGAGATAATGACGGGTCTTTAGATAGGGGAAGCTTGACTATGAAATCCATTGATACTGAATGCCAGGGGTGTGGAGGAACAGAAAGAGATTGCAACTGACCAAAGGGTTGCTGTCTTGATGCCTTGCATCTTCCACAAGTCTCGCATGTTCGAATGTACGTTTCCACGAACTGTCTCATACGGGGGAAAAAGAAGTTTCTGGAGATCAGTTCTAGTGTCTTCGCTTGGCCTGGGTGTCCTGCTGTAGGTGTATCATGGTGCATCCGAACAATTTCTACCTTTAGGCCCTTATTATCTGGCACAAAGATTAGCCCATTAAAGAGAATAAGATCATCACGTAGAGAGTATGCACGCAGTCGAAACTTAGGTGCTGTGCCTGAGGTGAGCTCTGACTTTAACTTAGCACAAGATGGGTCCTGCTCATATGCTTCCTTAATTTTCTGCAGTATACTACTATCCTTTTCAACCGCAGTATTCCTCAGCTCAACCGCAGCAAGTATAAGCTGATGGGGTTTAAGCAAACAGTGCTCTTGCTTCGCGGTAGGATCTTGGTAGTCGGGTCGTCGGGATAGTGCATCTGCTTGCGAGTTAGCCGCACCAGGGCGATGGACAATAACAAAATCATATGAGGCTAGCATTTCTGACCAGCGGGCCTGTCTTCGATTCAAGACTTTCGTGGAGGTAAATGACTGAAGGTTCTGGTGGTCAGAGTAGATCTGTATCTGATGCTTAGCCCCTTCTAAATAAACTCTCCATTCTCTGAGGGCGGCAACTATAGCTAATAGCTCCTTATCATGTATCTCATAGTTCGCTTCTGCGGGGAGTAGCTTTCGGCTATAAAACGCAATGGGGCGAAGAGTCTTTGCTTCAGTATCGTATTGGGACAGGCAGGCACCGATAGCGAAGTCAGAAGCATCGGTTTCGACAACAGCAGGTAATTCAGGATCAAAATGTCTTAAGACCACTGCTGTAGCGAAGGACTGCTTAATAGCCTCGAATGCTTTTTGACAGTCATCGGTCCATGTAAACGAAGCATCTTTCCTGAGTAGGCGAGTAAGCGGTGCGATGATACTGCTGTGGTGTGGTATGAACCGGCGGTAGAAGTTTGCAAATCTTGGATCCATCTTCATTCCTTCTCTGCTAATGACGTATCCCAAGAATTCCACCTCTTTGGCATGGAATGAGCATTTTTCAAGCTTCACAAAGAGGTTGTGTTCATCAAGCTTCTCTAATACCTTGGTAACGTGAACTTTATGTTCCTCAAGAGTATTCGAGAAGATCAGGATGTCATCGAGGAAGGCAACAACAAAATAGTCGAGGTATGACCGAAGGATATCGTTCACCAATGCTTGGAATGATGCCGGAGCGTTCGTTAGTCCAAAAGGCATAACTCTATACTCATAGTGTCCATATCGTGTTCTGAACGCCGTTTTCCATTCATCGCCTTCAGCAATTCGTATCAAGTTATATGCCCCTCGCAAATCGATTTTCGTAAAGTATTTTGCCCCGCGCACACGGTCTAGGAGCTCTGATATCAGCGGTATAGGGTAGCGGTTCTTTACTGTGATTCGATTTAGCCCTCGGTAGTCAACACATAAACGCAGGCTTCCATCCTTCTTCTTAGTAAACAATATTGGTGCACCGGCAGGAGACGACGACTGACGAATAAACCCTTTTGCTAAGTTCTCATCCAAGTATTCTCGTAGGGCTTGCAGTTCGGTTTCTGAAAGCGCATAAATCGGACCGAACGGAGGATGCGTGCCAGGTTGTAGAGGAATCTTGTGGTCCCAGGGCTGATGCTGAGGTAAGACAGCTGCTTCTGTGGCCGAAAAGATGCGAGAAAAGCGTTTATATTCCTCTGGGATGATAGGAGTAACCTTCGTCTTATTAGGCGTATCCAATGTAGCGATGACAAGGCCCTGAGCTATCTCCGAATCTGAATCTGAACATTTCCGGCGGGGTCTCGCTAAGCGGTGAAAGGCAGGAGCTGACACAAACGAGATATTCAATGGATTCGGCATACAAGAAGACTCAGAATGAGAAATTGAAGGAGTAGTAGACAACGAAGAAATATTCAAGCAACGTGAATGACAGAATGCAGAAGTAAAGTCAACCTCATCTTTGGCCCAATTGATAACAGGATTGTGCAAACGCAACCAAGGAATACCTAGAACAATATCATAATCCTTCATTGGAATAACATGCAAAGGGATCTTCTCAGAATGTGAGTGAATAGACAGGGTTATAGGCACAGTATAATGAGTAACAGAACCAGACGAAATAGAAGAACCATCAATTACATTAAGATCAATAGGTGTAGGGTGGCGAAGGAGTGGTATAGGATATCTGTCAATAAAGGAGCGGTTTATGAAATTTGACGAAGCACCACAATCAATCATAATAGTAACAGGAGTACAAACAGAACTAGAACGGAGTAAACCATTGACAATAAGATGAGAGTCGGAGGTCGGTCTGGTATAATAAAGAAGAATATCGCCCTCGGTTAAGCTCAGAGCAGGGCGGTTTAGTTGTCTGAGCTGGCTCTTTCCCCGAACTGTCCACAGCTGTAGTAGTGAAGGAGCGAAGCTTCGACCGGTTCCCTGTGAAAATGTCCGGTGCCTTGGTCTTCGGTGCATGGTCAGTAATAGTGGAGCCTGAGGTGGGAGTTGCCGAGCGGAGGGTAGCAACTGTAGTATGGAGTTGTTGTACAGTGCTGTGTAGGTCCTGGAAGTACGATCGCAACTCAGGAGGCATAGTGAACCGATCGAGGATCGAGGCAAAGTTCTGAGACGTAGCGCTAGTTGATGGCGTCATGAACGGAGCAGTTGGCAACGAAGGTGACCCTTCCGGAGGAAGCGTTTCGCGCATAAGAGTGTCGTCCATAGCGATTCGTAGCAGGCGCGATAAAGGTGACTGGTCAAACTGTAAGGGCGATGCTGGGATCAGTAGGCGAAGGCACGATCGCGGGTGCTACGAGACAGTAGGGACAGAGAGGGACGAGGTGGAAGAGAGAATGAGCGTACGTTGACCAGTGGAGACTACATACAGGCGGGTAGAAGAGGTATATATAGACGAGAGAGAGTGAACAGAAGTAGCAAGTACGAGTATTGCATGAACTTGGACATGACGACATAGAAGAAGACAGATGGAAATAGAAACATACATGACGACATAGAAGAGTGCTTGTAGAATGCTGTAGAATGATATAGAATGATCTAGAGCTATGGCGGCGGTTCGAGAGCATTCTGTGGTTCGGGTCGATCACTGCATGGTTGTTACCAAGAACTAATCCCTGTTATTTCCTATTGCGGCATGACACGTCGGACAGGTCGGGACTGGGTTCTCAACCAGTTTCGGGTGGGAAAAGACACAACGTACATGTGTCAATTTATCAATTAGGCTCAAATTGAATCTATAGCGCCAGGTGTATAGAATTTAATTCCGCACTTTGGTTCGCCAATTGGGGCGCAATGTTCTATTTAGTCGCTGATATCGTCCGCACTATTAAATATAAAACTAAATTCAGCTCCCGAGAGAAGAATTCAATTTGAACTAATTAACTAACTACGGCAGCAAAGTTTTCCAATTCCACGAAACTCTCCCCTTGGTGACATCAAGAGGAAAGGAGCCCAGAGTCTTCAACCTTAAAACCAGAATCCAGATCCAAATCAAATCCAGACCACTATACCATTTCTTCTATGTATATACATTACGTCCAAAACAGGTGGAAACTCGAACAGAAACTCAAGACCGCAGGATGAGGAATAGGAAAGCTGGAATCCATTGCGGACTATGTGGTTGTCTGCATGCCTATACCACCCGTCATCCTGAGAACATTGATTGTGATTATAGCATCATCCATTTGCAGGTTGACCTGTCGTCTGTGGTTTGTAGATTGTGATGCCCTAGGATTCTGAAATCAGTATTTTGTCAAATAGGTCTATCTCGATTGATCGTAACTTACCACCCACAAGCCTCACATCGCATTTAGTAGATAATTTTGAGGATGAGATCCACCACCCATGGGGAAACAATTCCCAAAACCTTACCAGCTGCCCAGCTGCCAATGATGCTCTTAAGGACCTTCTTCAAAGCACCCTTGATCTTGTTCTTGAGCCAGTTCTTATGTGCTTTGGTGATCTTGCTGAGAGTCTTGGCCTTGCTCTTCAAGTACTTGGTGATGGACTTCCGCAGGCCACCACCAAGAGCATTCCAGACCTTCTTGGCCAGGGATGTCTTGCTGATCTTCTTGAGGAGAATCTTGACAAGCTTGTCAACAATCCCACGTCTCTCAATGTAGTCACGGCGTTCCAGTGCTGCATCGTCATCATCATCATCATCCTCTTCTGGGAGGTTGGCAAGGCTGCGAAGGAATTCCTCATCCTCAGGGTCTGCAAGCTTCACAACATCGCTCTCATCCTCTGGGGTCTCTGGGATGTCTTTATCATCGCTGTCACGGCGCTCAAGTGCTGCATCATCGTCATCATCATCATCATCATCCGGGAGATTGAGAAGGCTGCGGAGGAACTCTTCTTCCTCAGGATCAGCAAGCTTCACAGCATCGTTCTCATCCTCTGGAATTTCAGGGACGTCTTTATCATCGTCCTCGATTGGGGCCACAGCCGGAGCAGGCTCGCGTTTGGCGAGAGTCGAGTCTGCAGCCTGAATATCGCGGGCATTGATCTCGACTGCCGGGATGACCAGAGCGTTGACGGCAATGACTGACAAGGAAACAGCGAGGAAGGCAGCAGCGTACTTCATTTTGAATATGTTATTGGATTCGAAGTTGGGACTCGGCGGAGCGATTGGGTCCAATATTCAAAAGAAGTTTTGAGGGAAGAAGGAAGATGTGAAAGGTGATTGTTTGTTGGGTGGGTGGTGAGGAAAGAAGGAATGGGTTAAGGAGGGAATTTGAGATCTCTTTATAGAGGATCGAGGGCCGCTTATTGCGCGATTATGATATTCACGAACAAACATTGTAGCAGTATTCTGCATCTAATTAAAACTATAGCATTTCGGTGAAGTCCAGGACGGCTGCTCAGATGGGGTATGCGGTGTAACTGGAAATCGAGCCGGTTTCGCATGTCGCGCATCTCCGTGAGGTTGCGAGGCGGAAATAATGCCGGGGGGCTCATTTTCTGACAACGGTTACAATAAACATGGGTTGACGCCATTTGAGGACCGGTTGACTAGCCCATGGGCCATGAGATCTTGTTTGCATCGCTCGCTCTGAGTTGGATAATGTAAAATTAAATTGAACCTAGGCGCTCCCGCCCGGCTACCCAAGCCTAGGGTGCTATCCCTGGTTGCCGCTCCTACGGGCATGCCGAGCGACTACGGTTAAGCCGTGGAGAACCCCGAGACTCACGTCCATTCTCGCCCATCGCCGAAGCGCGGCAGCATTAACAGCTACTCGCGTACTCGCGTTCTTCTCCAGCTGCAAGTCTTGAACTGGCGTTAGGGGATATTCATGCCCTTTGTAGACCATATAAAGACAGTTCAATGGCCTTATCCCCGCCATAGCTGGTATAACTGTGTACGGTGTTACGTGACCCCCCCCCCAAAAAAAAAAAAAAAATAACGGCTTTAGAGCTCGGTATCGGGAACAAGTATGCGCATGAGGCAGGAAATGTAGAGTACTACAGATCTCGGATCCGATACAGGGGAGAATGTTTAGTGCCCTGCATATACATGCGGCGTCTTATTATGTGTCATGTTTACATCTTCTTCGGTCATTTCCGAACTGCAAGGGGCAACGGAGAAAACCGCGTTAACCTTGATTCGAATATTAACGCCTACCGTACCCGTGGTTCAGGATACATGCACATGAGGGGTGAGGAATGCATGCAGATCGGCGGATAGCGCTGCCGTGCTGGGCAATTCCACTCTAGAGGGACCGCCATGATTAACCTGGTGGCCGTTGAGTTATTCCGATAGGGCAATTAATCCGCTATAACTTAGCATATATTCCAATAGTAATATTGATGAATCGCTCGAATTGCTGTATGGTTTGATGTATTCGATCGACGAATGTGGCTCAGGATCGCCGTGCGTTCGGTAGTGGCAAGAGACAGCGGAAGTCTCAAATTGTCTTGGCATCAATATTTCCCATAGTTCCCTGTGGACCACACACAATTTCTCCAGTAGGCATTAGCGACATCTGTCATCGCAGAATATAGAGCAGACTGGGCTAAGAATATTCGACAAGCACGTTCTGAAATACACGGTTCGTAAGGTCAATGTTATGCGCAGAAATATACCAAGATAAGTACTACCCTTGCATGATAGTAGGATAGCAGCGGTAAACTCGCGTTCCCGGTATAAGTGTTCTGGTCCCTTTGGAAATTCAGTCCGCTCCGGAGTGGGCCGGCCCCTTCGGGAGGTCGGTCGTGCGGGAATCAGTATTTTTAGAGCTTGGGAATCTCGGCGTAATGAGAGTAATGATATTGAAAAAAAATAAAAAAAATAAAAAAAAAAAAAAGAGAGATCGGGAATTAAACGTACTGTATGGTAGGCTTTAACATTTGTTGAAAATCAACTATGTACATTTTTTTTTCGGCATAAGTAACGATATACAAGAGAGAACAAATAACAATATATCAAGATCTACAGACAATTATTTCGTTTTACATATTTTCAAGCTCTATTACTGAATGCTCACGAGACGATATAATCGAAACATTTCGATGGGCATGTGGATGACAAGTGATAAAGCATTTCTGGGAGTTTTGGATACATGGGTATCGCTGGGTCCACGACTTGATGTGAAAGATTTTTCATATACCCGAGTGCCCGGTCCTCTCTCCACTCCGGAGCAGCCTGAATTTCTGACAGGACCAGAACATAAGCATATGTTCCATAAAAGCATATTACCTCCGCCACAAGGTAGAGTTGTAACGGAATTTTTCTGTATAGGAAGGAACCAGCTCGCCAGAAAAGATTTCAATTTTAACTAGTTAAGTATTTACTGAAGAAGGTTTCCTCCAAGCCACGAAATTAGCGCCTATATTACCATCCAACCAATCATGATCGCCAAACCTAGGCAGCCTGCCTCTGAGAAATTAGTAGATCGCAAAAGAGTAAAAGAAAGCCAACAGCCATTACGAAAACCAGATCCCAGAATCTATGTATATCTAGACCAACATGCTATTGCCTTTGTTTAATCGAGTACAACCAAATGAAAAATCGTACTGTAGGATTACGAAATCGAGAATAGGAAATCCGGAGTTAATTACGGACTATATGGTTGTCTATATCCCAAAACCGCCCTTTCCGATTATACATTTGTGCCTTCGAAGGTGGACCAGGTACATATGCAGTGTTCATTGCCCCTGCCTTGCCATAGTCTAGCATTGTAAAGTCAGTATTATTCTCTCTATCCTCTTGAAATTCTTTTCTCTTTACTACTACCTAATATCAAGACTTCAAGACTCATACTATGCTTCGAGACCCTTAATCCCCATACTACACTTCAAGATTCTTGTTCCTTATACTACATTAGCAATGTTACGGAGGTGGTAAACGCAGAGAGTTACCGTCCGCCAGGTCAAAAAGACACTTGACTAGCGATACTCGCTAGTCCTCTGCGTAGCTCATATAGTACTCATTATGCAACTGCGGCGCCTTTCCGGCTGTCGCATGTCGCTTACGTCGCATATGCGCATTTCGTATGCGCTTGCATTTTTCGCTTTTCACGCGCTCCACCGGCCGCCCACACTACGGTCGCGGTGAACCCGTAACAAGCAATTTATCAATATGACAACCAATTTTATATCAATTTATAATGCCTTCCTTGCCAGCCTAGCTGGCCAATATTCTTTAGTTAAAGATTAGCATACTGTTTTGAACTCTTATCATCATAGTTACCTGTATGAAAGATGTATGATTCTGTGGTGAAAAAGATCAGATAATGAGCATGAAATTTTATATGTGTGTATTGTTTCAAGACTTGGCACGTCAAAAGCTGTACAATAACCACATCCATGTTACTTCACTATTTTTGGAAGTCACATGCATCAGTTCCACTTTTGCGTCAGCTAGTAAATGCCACAGAATTAAAGCAACGAATACCATTTGAGATGATGGTTCCAACAAAGCGAGCTAAACCAGAGGGCTTTTCCGAAACACGTATTGTGAACTTCTTTGCCGCTTTCTTATCTCAACAAATTTACCAATCAGACTAGCAGAAAAAGTATCATTTCTAGAGCTCCTCCACCCCAAAATTCGAGCCGGGATGTCGCCAAATCTAGACCGCATGGCATGAGAGTATTTAGCAATACCTGCCTCCTCTGTCCCCTCCGAACAGATATTCTCGCAGGTAAGTATTTCAACATAATACTATCTCTAGCTAAGCTGACAATTTACTACAGGCAGGCGAAGTTCTCAACACACGCCGAAACAGAATGGAAGGTGAGACTATGAGCACTATCATCTGCTACTGAATTTAGCAGATAGCAGTGATGAGGATGAAGCTGTAGAATGGTTTAGATTAGTTATTAATATCATGTAATCAAGGCTCGCTGGCTCGAGCCCACCTTCTATTTGACGAGCTCGGCTTGAGCCGAGCTCACTTAACTAAGGACTTGGGTCCAGGGACCCTGCCATGGCGAACAGCTGCAAGCGGGGTTACGTGAAATAAAAAAAAAAAAAAAAAAACCCCAAAGTTACGCAAAGTTATGGTGGTAACGCGACGCAACGCGACGATTTCGCTACGTGATCATGGTAACGAAAATCGGCTGTCTCACGTTACGAAATCAGCCAATGAGAGCTTTTGCTTATGTCATGTAACCTCACGTAACGGTTACGTGACGCAAAGCTGATAACCAATATTTGAATATTGTGCACTGCTCAGTCTTGGCTAAAACCCTGCATAATTACGCGAGTTCCTTCTAGGGGATAAATTTTGTAAATGAAGCAAGTATGCAAGCTGGGATCTAATGTGGACTGCGATAGGCTGGCAATGGATGGATACCTCGCCATAGCCTCTAGGGCGGCACGCGAGTACTGATATAAAAAAACAAACAAAAAACGGATGGATAATCAACCGCATCGGAAAATGCGCAACAGTTTAATCCTCTGACTTCAATATCCATATAGCCGCAAGCTCAAGTCCCAAGGTGTTTTACTTTTGTGCGATAACGCAGCCAATCATTTTTCGGATTCACGCCCAGCTAAGCCGGGGATTCCTCCGCCAATAGACCTGGCTCCGCCTAAAGCCACTGTGTCCACTCGCAAGTTTCAGCCCCCGTGCACCGACCAAATGATCAAGCTGGGGGAACGAACGTACGACCAAACGCAAGTGCTGGTGCGAAAGCCGGGTGCGAAAAGAAGAGAAGAGAAGAGGTTTTTCCTTGTATAAACTACAGTACAGAAAGTCTATATACATATGATATCGATGAAACGCTTCACGTGCCGCCCTTATCCCCACGTGCTTTCTAGTGCCAAGCTTGCCCTTTGCTGTACTTACGCATTCGGTGACCTTCCCCACATCGGAGTGGTCGGGGGCGGTCACCGGAGGAATCGTTGGGTGGGGTTTCCAGGGGAGTTGTTACTGCTGGAGATGGAGACGGTGGGTTGGGAATAAGAGTACATGGAGTTGTGCACTTTTTCGAACTGACCTAGGCCTTGGTAGAAGTGGAACTCCAGTGACGGAGGCACACCAAGCGCCATGTAGAGGTATAGAATTAGGGGCCTCAGTTCGATTCCGAGCTGGGGAAAGAGAGCTGTCCGGCATCTAACTGAGATGCGTTTTTTTTTCTTTTTTTTTATATCAGTACTCGCATGCCGCCCTATGGGCTATGCGAGGGTTTTATTGAAAAGGAAAGAAAAAAGCCAGCTAGATACATGTGGTGCCCGCGGTACTCATACGTGATGCGGGCGACAAAGACAACAACAAGTCGACGAGTCCTATCTCCTACGCCTGTCCGACTCGTACTTGCATACTCTCAACCATTTCCCTCCCAACCCCACTCTCTGAATTTCGGTCTCATCTTCCAAGTATACCACGGCTGAGCTGGTGTTTTTTCCTTCGTCTATCAGCAGCTCCTTGCGTCTCAGCCATCTAACCCCAACGGTCTTTCCTAGTTCTCTGTTTGCTTCCTCCAGCCATCTTCGGACTTTCCCCAAGTCTTTTCTTAGGGCTATTCCGTGCACGACGATGCCGGATTTCTTGGTGGATATATCAATGCTCCAGTTCCAGCGATGGTCAATTGGGAGTTGGAACCGGGACAAACTTGTTTTTAATATGTGCTTTCTATTTTGTTTCATTTCTTATTAATCCCGCAATCAACCACCATCTCCATTTCCAAGGTTCCTGTTCGAGGTCTCGCTGCTGGTGGGTAAATCGGTGACGTGAGTGCATGTTGGGGTAACATGAACTACTGTGAAATACGCAGATCATTCCTTTGCAAGGCAAAATTTAAAAACCTCAGCTCAACACAGTTTTCTTGTGCCATCCAAATTTTGGACTTTGCAATAGTTATTTGTTATACAGTACATATACGCTAACTAAATCTATCTCCTGACCAATCATATCCACCTGTACTACCATAAGTAAGAACTCTACCTTCGCGACCGCAACGAAAAACGTCCTGCCTGGTCAACCACCTCCGGAGGTAAGCAACCACAACGAAAAATTCCTAACCCTATGAAATCAAGCCCAATTTGTCTGCAAAATCAAAATAGAAATACAGGTTCGTACGCAGAATATATTCCGCATCTCGTTTGGGTAATGTCTATGCACATGAGTCGCCTGATTTGCTACGTGGTGTATATTAACCAACTTTCAATCTCTGTAAAGGACTGCGAGGCCTGACAAACCTGTCTGCCGACCGGAAAGGAACCTTGGTGGAGCTGGCTACAGAGGAGCAGAGGAGGAGAGTGCGGAAGGTGCGAATAAGTGGAAGGGTCAGCGGTCCTGGTGGGAGGAGTTGAGGAGTTGGGGTTAAGGAATTTATAGAGGAGGTAGTAGAGCGCGGCGGACGTTTGAGTGTATGTAGTTTCTCACGCACGTTAGTCGAATTTCTTGTAACAGCCCATGCATACGGAAATAGTCAAAGTCGTGTCTCGCCAGAGCCCAGTAGGGCTGTATACGGGAAATCGCCAAAACAAGAGCCCTGAGCTTGCATCACCGGCTTATAGCGTATCTCTGCTCATGTTCTGGGGTAATTATGCTGTGATGCACTTATCCGAGCCTCGCTTAACCACCCTCTGCCCCTCCAGCGATTCTAATACCAACTTCATCCTTATATTTTACCCCGCCGAACCTAACTCGTCAAACCCGTATAGTTGCCCAACATGCGACATCTCCCAATTTTGGTTTTATCAATCTTCATGAGCATTACCTATAGGTAGTGCCTTTTTTCCCATTGACTACTATTCCAAATTTACTGCAGTCCAGCCCATTTCGCAGTCAAAGAAAAAAATAAAAAACCCAGGCACCAAATATTCCGTCTCTGCTATAGGTACGCAAAACTGTAGTTTCTCCCGGTGTCAGCTACAAACCTCGCTCTGTTTATTTTTTATTTTTTCTTTTCTGAAGCGGGTCGGAAAATCAATTCCGTTCGGATATGACCTTCGATCTTTAGAAGCTGGCGTACAGACCTGCTCGGGTAGGGCTAAATCTATCCTCGGAAGCAGTGGATATGGGGGCGGGGGGGTTATCATTCCAAGAGAGCTTGCGGTGGACGGAGGGAATCCGCAATATGCAGTTTGTGTCTTACTTCCTCGGTCGTTCCTACCTCCTCTTACACAAGTACAGATCCTCACGTACCTACTGCCTCTACTTCAGGGTACCGCATCACTCTGTCCGCACGCACCACATCGCTTTGACCCTCCCCACCCCCCACCCCCCACCCCCCACCCCCCCTTCCCGACTCCTAGACCTGACACGCGTAATCCCTTTCGCGAACTTGTGCCCTTCCCGGCCCCCAATCCCAACCAGCTATTCAAATCCTCGGGTACCTCCCCCCTCCTATCCCAAATATACGTCGACGTTTTCTTTTTATCCGCGCACACACGCGTGCAAGATCCAGTATATGCGATTCCTTCCACCACCACTACCGAGCCACCAGCTCCAGTACCCGGTGCACAGCTATGGTGGGGAATAGTATAGTATTGTATATCCGAGTCGCAGCTTATATCGCATGAATAGAATAGGGTTTTTGCACTCCTCATGCTGCTGAGGACTTGATGTGTCTAAATGTCACTACACGTCCGGTTATTGCATCGTCGCATTTTACCCCCCCTTCACATTTCGTACCATCCACCCGTTCCCCACCCCCACTCTGAACCACCACCCCCGCACCCCCCCAACCCCAACTTACCTACTTCCACCATGTCCTTCCCCCCTTATCCGTCCTCTACACCTCCAACAATATCCCCCCCGCAGCACATCCTCACCTACATATAGAACTAAAACCCAGTTCCACATACCGTACACTATACAGCCCCCAATGCTACAAGCCAAAGTATACCCCCCCCCCCCTTGCCCCGCACCACAAATATCAAATCACATAAACCTCCTTCATGAAATGCACTTAGCACGTAAGCCCATTCCACCCTGCTATTACGCAATACGGTAGATATAGATATATACACTTGTTTTTCCCCCTTTTCCTCCAAATATACCCTGCAGGGGTTCCGTAGATTCATATCCAGACATAGCATTACTTGCATGGCCTCATGTCCCCTGAGCCCCCCCCGCCCCCCCCCCCCCTCTCCTCCATCCATCGAAAATAAAAAATAAAAAAAGTCAATACCCAACTCGCTTCATCACGTCTTCCCACCGCCACCACGACTACCACTTCCGAATAATATTATCCTGCTCCCCAGTCCCAGACCAGATGTAGCACTGAGTTGCTGACCAAGCTACACTCGGCGCTTATGGGAGAATTTTACCCTCGGGAATCCGCAAATTCTAGATAGTTACCGAGAATCCCCACCCCCACCTAACCCCCGCCTCCAATTTTTTGCTTTTTCACGTATATAATCCCCAAACCACCCGCTACATTCCCACCACGTAAGGTGTGTGTACTGCGCTCCATGTACCTTCCTCACATGCCCCGCTCCCCCAAATCCAGCACATGTACCTCACCCCGGCAACCGTCACCACGAAGCAGTAGTCGAGAATTCGAATGTTATAGCAAAGAAGCATAATTCTATCTCATAAGTAAAAAAAAGCCCCCCCGCCCATCCTTTCCATGAACCAAGCAAGCAAGCAAGCAAAGACCCCAAGACCCCCAGCACCGCACAATGCAAAATAAACAACAAAAAAAATATATAAAATAAAATGCGACACAACTAAGAACAACAAAACCCGCCAGCAATGTAGGTAATATACGTATGCCCACCCATTTGCAAAGTTCCCCAGCCATAAAGCGCCATAGCACAAAAAAATAAACTCCAACATGCCGACATAGTAAGCAAAAAGAAACAGACGTAAAAGCGGCAAGTAGCAAAATAAAAAGCGACCATCCATACAAAAGAGTTCCCTCGGCTAACACTGATTGGAACATGAACTCTAAAAGCAGCAAAAAAAGTGAAAACCAGAGCCAAGACCCAGCAAAAGAAAAAGGAAAAAAAAAATTATCAACACCCCTTCACGCGTATCCATGTTGTATACGCACCCACTGCACACAAAGCAAGGACGAAAGCACAAAAACATGCTATAGCAAATCTAATAAAACAAAGACGGAAAGGACAACCAAGGAAAGGAAAACACATTCGTGCACTGACACGTGCATCGAAGAACCACATTCCACCCCCAAGAACAACAACCAGGAAGAACACCACCTCTCCGCCATCTCCACCAAACATCCCACAAGCCCCACGGCAGGACCGAAAAACAAGCACCACAAGGCTATAGCGAGGAGGGTGCCTCGCCAGTCCACTCCATCTCCTCGCCCAGAGAACTCAGCCCCCCAGCGGCCCCGCTCTGCAGGATCTGACCACAGTAGACGTTGAACTCTTCCTGGGTCATGAAGAAATGCCCGTCCTGTTCGGGAGCCTGCTGCTGAACGGCCGTACCAGCCATCTGCAGCTGCTCCGCGTACCAGGAAGGCAACATCAATCCCTGGGAAGAGTTACCCCAGTCTTGTGGCGTGCCAGCAGACATCGGCATCCCGTGTGCTTGTACTTGGTGCTGGGCCTGTTGGTTCTGCACAAACATGGACTGCTGACCCATGTCCATGGCGTTCGGAAGCACGTGTCCGAATTGCTGCAGACCCAGCATGTCTTGGTTCTCGGGTGCAGCCTGCATAAGCCCGAGATTTTGTGCACCAAGACCAAAGTACGGGAGCTGCGGAACGTACATCTCCTCCTGGGGCTCAATTTGCTCTTGAGTGGTATAGCCCTGCTGGAGGAATCCGCCGAAACCGCTTGATGGGGATGCTGTGGGGATGCCAACGCCTGCCGCGGAAAACGATTGGGGGGGAGGCCGAATTGGTGCTGCTGGACCTGCTGAGCCAGCTGGAAGGCGGGGTAGTGCGGGGATGTATATTGGATTACATCTTGGGGATACATTCCCACCGCCTCTACCTGCTGGTACTCCTGGGTACTCCTCTGCATTGGGAACTCAACCTGCGGCTGAGGAGTCAGAACCGCTGGCACAAACTCCAGCTCTTGAGACAAACCCTGCGGAGTAATACTCTGGGGCGTCAACATTGCGAGCTCAGGTTTGCTTTGCGGTTGGATTTGCAGAGGTATACTTGACCCAGCCACCGTTGGCGCACTTCTCGGCAGATCCTTTTGCTCCGCTGGAGCAGGTGCAGGAGCAATCTTCCGGTGGACTGCCGGACCATGACTGAACGTCGACCCTGAATTCCGGATTCGCACTTAGAATAAGGAGGGCTTCGTCACGTAAGAAAAACAAGAAAGAGCTTCTGGAGGAGTAAAGAAGATCTGTACCGTTGGGTCCGTACCGTTAGGTCCAATAAGTCTGATTGATTAAAGAGATGCAGAATCAAACAGGATTATATACATAATGAGCATTGCATGACGTGACTGCAGAACCATGACTAGACAGGCAGGTGCGGAAGTAACGGAATGCATGGCTTGCAACTAAGCGCTGTGGCGTGAAGTTGGTGCTGTGGCGTTATTGCATGATTCAGACACATAATAGCAACGGAGTTTTTTTTTTTTTTTTTTTTTATTTCATTACTCGCGTGCCGCCTGATAGGCTACGGCGAGGTGTTAGGTACATAAAGAACAAATAGTAACTGAGTGTAGATCATGTGTATGCTAAATGAAAGAACAGAACAGCAACCAATAAACAGACGAAACAGCAGTCAGAAGGAACTATCTATTAGTAACAGTAACAGGAAGAAACGTATCCATTAGTAACAATAATAGAAAAAACATATCTATTAGTAACAGCAACATACGGGTAGCGGATGTTGATAGACAACTCAACACGGGTGGCGGATGTCATGTTTCGACAGACCAGACCTCACCCTCTTCGCCCGGCTTGTGGTGCCCCGATCCGCATCCCCCCCGCCGGTCTTCGGCCCTTCCTTCTTCGACTTTGGCGCCGAAGACCGCTTCCTCTTTCCGGCCGAGTACATCTCCGCTATCGTTGCGGGGACCTGCCCAGCAAACATACCCTCAGCAGCCTTTTCTAGTGCTGCTTTGGTTTCCTCGTCCAGTTCGCGGTGTTTCTGCGACGAGAGGCGGAGTGGGGCGGAGACGACTCTGTTCTTGCTCGTGGACTTCTTGGCGGAACGGCTTCCTGCTGGTGCTGGCGCAAGGGAAGGGCGAAGGAGATGGGGCCTGGCGGGGGGGGACTGGCTCATCCACTTGAGCCGGTGTCTGCTGGGAAACGGGGCGACGTTTGGCCCTGCCATGGCGAACAGCTACAAGCGGGGTCACGTGAAATAAAAAAAAAAAAAAAAAAAAAGGGGCGACGTTTGGAGGGCTGACGCTGTGGTAGCACCTCTTCTTCCTCCTCCTCCTCGTCACTTTCGGCCTCCTCGCCGTTCTCTGGAGGCTTGGTGACATTTTCGGAGGTGGAGGCTTCGGCAGGTTCATTTTTCGCCTCGGTCTTCACAGCGTCACCGGCAGCGAGCTCCCCGTCCTTGTTAAGGCGCCATGGGGGAGGCTGTCTATATACAACATTGTAGAGATGCACGTGGCGGCTTTCACGGTTCTTCTTCCTTTGGTTGGACTCCTGGTTGTATTTGAAAGTCTGCGTAGTCCCAGTCCCTATCGAACCTCCCCTGTTCAACTATCAGAGAAAGTATACTCACATTCAACTTTCCATGTGGACACTTGACCACTTCACTAACAACCCCCTCCTTGCTAGCACCGAAGCATGTCCCCTTCGCGGCATGCGAGTAATGATATAAAAAAAAAAAAAAAAAAAAAGTCCCCTTCGCCTGCTCGAGCAGCTCAAACAATGACCTCTCGCGGTTCCAGTAGTTCAAGGTATCCACTGTTTCGGCGTGCATATGCAGCTTGTGGATCCTCACCACCAGTTTCCACGCGAGCTTCATGAAGACCTCTTCCTCGGATCCATTGCCGTCGGAACCGTCACTGTCCTTGAGCTGCCTCCAGTGCCTGTAGACCCTTGTATTGCGATCGTCGATTGCGTACTCATCGGAGAGGATCGCCTGGAGGAGGCCGGAGGCCAGGTCTTCGTGGTATTTGCGGCACGTTGTTGGCGGGATCCACGCCACGGGGCCGGGCGCAGGGTGGCAATCGGCTACCTGCCTGTAGGCCCAGCCCTGCGACTGGTGAATCGGGATGTTGAAGACGGGGTGGACCTTGAGCCGCTCGATCTGCTGGTCGATCCTGTCGGGGGCGGGGAAGCGGGAGTAGTGTTCGGACTTCCACCCGTGCTGCTGCGGGTCCGGGAGAGGGGCGAGGAGGGCGCCGTTGGGGCCGTTGGGGCCGTTGGGGCCGGGGGCTGCAAGGACGGAGGGCGTGTGGAGGTGGCTGCCGAGTCCGGAGTCGACGGTTGGCGAGGCGGCGGCGGTGCTGCTTCCCCAGCGCGGAGGCGCCAGGTGGCCGTATTTGGACGCGAGGGTCAGCGTCAGGCTGTATACCTCGCGGATTTTCTGCCGCACCTTCATGTTAGCATAGACACATATTTGCGTGCGGAATGCGGAAACTTACTCCGGCCACGTACGCCGCCCTCTCGTTCTCCAGTGCATCAGTGCCGTGCAAGACCAGTCCCGCCTCCTCCCTCCTTGCCCTCAACTGCTGCAGCACCTCCGACGGGACCGGGACACGCTTCAGGAGCGCCTCATTCGCCGTGTTGAACTCGGACACCGCCGATTCAAAGTCCGCCGGATTGGCACATCTGCTCATTTGGGCCACCTTGGAATTGCAGCATGTGCGTCAGCCACGAGATGTAGAGCTGCGGGGGAATGGTGACGACGATGGGCTGAGTGCTGGGGTTGCGGAGCATCAGGGCGGAGGCGTTGGCGGGGGCACGGGACCGTTGCTGGCGACGGGGGTGGGCTCGGAAGGTTCGTCCTGGGTCAGGTCGACCACGCCCTCCTCCTGGAAAGAAGTCTCGGGGATTTGAGATTGCGCCCCATCGTCTAGCAGACCGCCGAAGACGAATTGCTCAAATTCGGGCAACTCGGTCTCGGAGATTTGGAGGCCGACGAGGGCGTCGGAGAAGTACTGGTCGTCGTTGTACAGACTCTCGTCGTCTGCTGCCTGAGAAAAGTCCAGGGACTGCGATTGGAGGTCGTTATTATACTGATTGCCGTTATACAGGCTCTCGTCGTCTGCTGCCTGAGAAAAGCCCAGGGACTGAGATTGGGGGTTGTTATTATAGTACACGGACGGCACATGTGCGGACCGTGAGGGACCAGCAGTTGGAGAACCGAATCGATCCATTTGGATTCTGCTGCTGGCATTGTTATCGTTAATGGGAAGGAAGGAAAACTAATAATGAAATGTCCCCGCACACGTTATGCGTCTCTCCTCTGTCCCCCTTCCCCAATTAATTCCATCAGGATGTATCTGCTGTATTGTCTGGAAGGTCCGTCATTTCTAAAATATTTGTTAGTATATATACTTGAATATAAACTGTGATACATTTTTTTTTTTTATATATATCATTACTCGCGTGCCACCCTGTGGGTTATGGCGTGGATTTACGTACCTGATACATACTTGACTAAAGTCGTGGACCGCTGCTGTTTAAAATTCTAGATATATGGAAGAATTTACTCATTTAAATACTCAAACAATCTGGTAAACGCTGGCCTTAATTCACCTGGATAGCTGTGGAGGGATTCGTTTAATTGGCTTAAACCTGCCTGAATGGCCTGGCTGGCCTGAATGGTCTGGACCGGCCTGAATGGTCTGGACCGGCCTGAATAGTCTGGACTGGCCAGGGATGACCGCGCCACACGCTAGAAAATCAATCGGAAAGAAATATGGTTGGGGACATCTGTACGCGGAGTAAATTGCACCTCAACTTCAACGCTCTAAAGCGCAACTAAAATAAATAGATAAAATTAGTTTCGTGTTGTAACATGATAGACAAGACAATGAAAATAAAGTTACGAAGTGATATCTATTTATTTGATTCTTTGTTATAGTGTTTCATAGAGTTAAAGATCAGGAGTTTTATATGAAGAGGGGTCATAATTGTCGTTCTTTAGTAATCACCAATATAGTATAGTATATAGTAGTCTAGCTAAAAATGAAGAGCAGCTAACTAAAAATGGAATAGAAGTACATCCCTTATGCAATACCCTTTACTACCTGGTTTTATGTTGTGTGCGACTGATGCAATAGATATATGCAAGTTAACAACTAGCACAGCGAGGCTAGGATATGTAGAGTGTGACAGAGTGATCGGGCGGTAGGAGTAGTAACAGTAGTGCGAGCAGTAGCAGAGTAGCAGCAGTGCTAGCAGTAGCAGCAGTAGCAGCAGTGCGAGCAGTAGGAGTAGTAGAGTCACTAGAGTGGTAGACGCGGTAGAGCTGTGGGAGAACGATGGAGCGGTGGAGGTGGGAAGAATACCTCCTTCAAACTTGCTGCATACTATGGGGCAGAACATGCATGTACCCATGTAAATAGAGTGCTTAGTTATCCAACCAAATGTCGCCCCTACTCCGGTACAGATGTCCCCAACCATATCTCCCCTGGCCCTTACAGTTGAGGCTGCTCCCTGGAAACCACCACTTTTCAACACCCATCTATCTCCACGAGTTTTTATCCAATTTCCATTCTGAAAACATTCTGCGTACTAATTCACTTGGGGAACTACTCACCAGGGAAAGTTTGATCCCATTGAGTTGCGATATACGTGGTTAGAGAGTACCCTATCCCAATACCGATACCAGAGCCTGCATAAGCTGCGGCTACACCAGAAGTCTTATGCCAAGCTTTGCTAACCCTGTACCTACACCCATGCAAAATGAACGTAAAATCTGCATTATCTTTGATAGAGCAAAATCGGGTACGAGAACAAGCGAAATTCAATTGCATTTTTTCGTCAAGCTCAGGGCTATGCGACGCACTAAAAGGCTTCAGCCCTGCTATAGCCCTGGAATTGCAAAATCCGCCTACTACTGCCAGTACAAAGTCCCTGTCTTCCTATTCCTGCTTCGCTGCCTTAAGAGCTGACATAGTCAGATGTTAGGGTGCCTTCCCCTAAGGGTTTATATGAAATTCAAACCCCGGCTTTTGAAATGAAACCGGGTCCATATCTGTTTTATTGGGTGCCTTCCCGTAAGGATTTATGTGAAATTCAAACCAGAGTACATTTCCACCGCAAGCAGGGGGTAGTTTCTCTAAGCACTTGGATGTGAGTAAATAATAAATCTAGAAAACTTTGTATTATGCAGACATTTACACCTTAAATACAGAAATTATAAGCCAGTGAACGAGGTGTTGATCTACTACAAAAGATAGCATGAACTCTCAAGCTCCAAGAGAGGGCACTAGGTCTTAAGAAACAGCAGTCAAGTTCTGCCGGCACTAGATAGCAGTCAGGTATCAATGTATCCAAAAGGTGAAAGAGTAGAGGAGGCTGAACTCTCGGAGTAAAAATTTTCCAAGAATGCATTACTGGATATTACATATGCAAGCAGGAATAGGTGCAAATAATGTGTTACGGCTGAGGCTTACTCGATAAGAGGAACGCTTACCATGAACCATTAGTAAGACCAATGCTGATAGAGCGGACTGATCACCCGTTAGGCTTGGCAGAAGGTTCTTTCTCTTTCGAATAGAGTAGTGCTAAGGAAGTGTGTGTCATCGTTTATGGTAGGGCCTTCAGACCTGCAGTGCACTCGGCTTGTGAAGCTTGACTAATATGCGCACATGCATTAGTACATATCATTATCTTGCGTCTGTACTATTTTTGCATGTTTCTGTTACGTTTACCTGAACACATATATTGGCATTGATAAGGAATTGTCATTTGCTAACTAGTCATGTGTGACGCGGTCAAGTCTATATAAGCGCTGGCAATAGCATACTGTAGTTGGAAGAATCAAGACACTAGCGGTGTTCTAAGTTTCTCTATAAACTCTGAAACCTATCGTTTCCATTTTACGCCCGTGAACCGCTCCGCTCTGCTGCGCGCTCTACGCCCCTTCCGGCCCGCCATACATATCCCCTTAGCCGTCACATCCAGTTCCACTCCCGTTACACACCTTCCCCATCCTGCCCAGCGACACAAGCAAAGAAAGATGGGAAGAGATCATCGCCGGAGAAGAGGATGAGGGATGGAAGAGCGCATACACAGACGGAAGCCGAGTGAACAACCTCACCGGAGCGGGAACACACTGCCGAGGCCAAGACGACCACATATACCTGGGAAGGGGATGCACGGTCAATGACGGAGAGATGATTGCCATCAGCCACGCACTCAACCACGAGGGAGAATTACTGCTCATCACCGACCCGCGTACGGCCATCTCCAGACTACGAAAGATAGCAAACGGCGACCCAAACGTCGAAGGCACATCCATGGAAGTCAGGAGACAATGGGAGAAGCGATTTAACCGGGGAGACCTGGACACAGCGGTAATGTGGGTCAAAGGCCACAAAGGGGTAGAAGGGAACACCAGGGCGGATACGGCAGCCAAGATAGGCACAGCCATACAGTACGAAGACGACACGGTCACGGAGGCAGGGTTAAGACAGGAAGCCAAAAGCCTCAGGGCCGAGGAACGGAATCGCCTGGGGCTATCCTACAGACCCCTCCAGAGAATAGACAATCGAAGAAGAATCTCCACACCTGGATAGCTGTGGAGGGATTCGTTTAATTGGCTTAAACCTGCCTGAATGGCCTGGGCTGGCCTGAATGGTCTGGACCTCTGGAGTGGCCTGGTTGGCCTGATTGTTTCAGGCTGCCCTCACGGCCTGGCCTTCTGTTGGCCTGTCCTGGCCTGGTCTGTTGGATTCATTGTTTATAGATGTTCCAAAACCCACAATTCCATAATATTTGGTGAAGAAACATTATACCAATATGCTGTAGCAACTGCACTACAATAGTGTTATGGTCAATGGGAGGACTGCTAGGCTCAAAGCAGAGTTGCGATGGAACATGGAGATCACACTATAAACATATCGTACTTCGCGCATCTCCACGACTTTGTGAGGTTGGGAACCTCATTCTCGCTGACGCAGATACAATAAACCAGGGTGGATGAAAGTCAAAAACCAGTGTTCCCAACCGGCCAGGCCTGAAACAGCCCAGGCCGGGCAGGGCAGGCCAAGGTTCCAGATGGCCCAGGCCGGTCCAGGCCGGTCCAGGCTGGTCCAGGCCGTCCAGGCCATTCAGGCCGTTCAAGCAATTTCAGGGGCAGGGAGGGCTGGTTACGAGGCTATTTCAGGGGCCACCTTCAGGTTACTTGGACACGGATTTAATATGAACCTTGCAATATCTTCGGATAACTATCTAGACTCTTTTTTATTGAGCAGCGCTTTTCGCAGGTATTCAGGTAAGTAATTTTTTTTTGGACCGCTTGACTATGTACTAATTTCTTATTAGTACTACAGGGAGACAGACCGGTACTGGCGATGATGATTCCTTTAATATTCTTCATAGTGCAGTTCAAATTTTGATCTTGCATCGAAGATTCCCTGCAGTCCAATCTGATGCCGATATCGAGTCTTCTGGAATTTGGGTTACAAAAATCTGGCGAGTTGGATTTGACAGTATGGTGAAGCTGTGCATGGCTAATGGAAAGCGATACTGGTGGTGTAAAATCAGCAAGCAAAATCCTAAACATTAGAGAATGAGGTATACGTAGAATTTAGAGTATGTTCTGTATATAGCTACTGTATAACTTAACTCACACTGCAGCCTGAATGGCCTGGACCGGCCCATTGGGAACACTGTCGAAAACTGTTTGACAACTGCTTTGGTTTTTTTTTCATTAAAAAAAATATCATTGCTCGTATACTAACTGCATCGGTGGTAAAATTGTGTTCGTATGGTTGGGGACATGTGTACTCGGATTAAATTTCACATCAACTTCAACACTCAAATCACAACTAAAATAAATAGATAAAATTAGTTTCATGCTATACGATGATAAATTAGTGGATGAAAAATAATCCTATAGAGCGATATCTATTTAATTAATTTTCTGTACTGGTGATTTGAAAGTCAAAGATGAGCAGTTTTATTTGGGAATCGGTCAAATTGTCCACCTTAGTAACTACTAAATATAGTATAGTATAAACAGGCCTAACCAAAACGGGAAGACGCTAACCTAAAGTAGAATAGTATGTCAAGTACATATCCCCTATGCATATCCCTTTTACCACTTCGTTTTATCTGGTACTTGTCTATGACCTCAGTAAGTTCACAATCTTCTTCTGAACTAGAGTCAAAATCTTCCCAATGAACTGCTGTTGGCACCTCCGGCTCTCCTGGTCTCCATACATCCTCTTCACTTTCATTATCCAAATGTGCTATTAGTTCCGCTTCCAGCTGTGCTTCAGTTAGCCGAGCTCGTTTTGCCTGTCGAACTCTCTCCAGATGCAGTGCCCGCTTGCTTTTCCATCCCATTTTGTGAATCTGTATTAACATCAAGTGAGCCATAGACTAATTAATTAACGCAAGCATTGGAACGTATTTACCAATTCTAGTCCTTTAATTAATTCTTTGGTTCAAGCGACAGGGTGGCTGAACAGGCCGATATGTGCGATCGATGCAACAGGTATCAAGTATGCAAGTATAGGGGACAACCAGCGGTGGACAGTGGATTGGTGCTGTAGGGCGGGGGGTGGCAGTGGAAGAAAATCGCATGAAAGAGCGGGGCAGAACAGTGCATGTAACGACTACATACTTACTACGGTAGTGCTTAGTCATCGAAGCAAATGTCCGCCCTCCTCCGCATACAGATGTCCCCAACCATACTACTCAGTCTTAGTTAAATATGAAACTAGGTATGTTTAAGCCACTCGGCTATTAAAAGCAAGTGTTCCAGCTTGTTATTATTTAATGTCCCCGACGGTGCCTGGCTATCGCACATTTTCCGGGACTATACGCAGTACAAGATCCGTATTCCAGCATCTGTGCCGACTTGGCAGCAACCAGCAACCAAACTGATGTAAGTATGTACCTCGCCATGTATTCCCGCCAGAAGCACGCAGTGTGGGATAATGAGAAAAATTGCCGGCGGGAGCTTGGTCATTTCTTGGCTTACGGCCAAGGTCTGGCTTAGTCATACGCCGGTGATATATAGGCGTAGGTGTGGATGTAGTGGGAGATGTCTAGGTAGCGGTTTTCTCTTCTTTTTTCTGCCGTATCACTTGCTATGCATTGCTTATATTACATGCTATGAATTGATCGTTTTGCCTACCTTATTGCTCAGCCCGCCAAGTCTGGACCCGGTTCTTTCGTGCATGCAGACGTAGTATCATTGTATACACTCTGCCTGTTCACAGCAGTAAATATACAGAGTACTTATAAGTACTGTACAGAATAACCCCCTTTTTTTATTACCGTGATGTTATTGTGACCGTGTGAATTCCTGTTAGTATTGGAAATGGGTTGTTATACAAGGAATATACTCAAACCATTTGTAACTTTATAACCGTTTTATCGTTAGGTCATGCCAAGCGGTTAGCATAAACATCTCGTCCGAGAATGTAACTGTATGTCTACTCCAACAGTATGATCATGATATTGCTTCCCTAATGGTATGATCACGAATACGGCTTTTACAACAGTGTAATCCTCAACACTATATTCTTGCTTTAACTATATCCATATCACAATTATATAAACTATTATATAATATGGTGAACAACTTTATTAACTATATGACAATTTATCAAACTAGAATATCTCTGATTGGTTATATAGCTACAGATTCGTTTCTATTTCTCTTATTAGAATGAAAATCACCCTTGTTTTTTTGTTTTTTTTTTGTATCACATAGCCCTGCTTGCAGCTGTTCATCATGGCAGGGCAATAATAGATACTTAGTTAGCAATGTTAGAGTGAATAGAATTATGTGAGCAGGATTGCATGAGCAAGATTATGTAAGTACGCATTACATCTTACCGCAATCATAGAGCAGGTGGTTAGTGGATGTGCATGCACGATATGTATATGTGACGCAGGTAATATATCATAGCCAGAACAATGACAGTAATATATAATAGCCAGAAAGATGCCGCAATCATATAAATAAAGCTACACAGAGGACTAGTAAGTATCGCTAGTCAAGTATCTTTTTGACCTGGTGGACAGTAACTCTCTGCGTTTACCAGATCCATTTGTAGTAATTGTAAGGGTGATGATACAGCATAGAATAAGACTGAATTCCCTAGTAATCAATCAAAATACAAGACGATGCTTCCAGACTCATATAAATACACAAATAAATATATAACACGAAGTTGCATAAAAGACAATAAACCACGATAGCTAAGTGCATGCAAGGGCCCACCTCATGGCCCCACTCTTGTCATTTCCGTATTCATTTCCGCATTAATTACCAAGACCGGACATTACTGCAGTGCACCTTAACCATGGTTTCCAACACCATTACAGCAGCATTCTGTGGCTCGGAGTAGAATTATATGAGTGGAATTGTAAGTCAGACTGAGTGGTTGTTAGAGTTAGCAGAAATGTAAATGTTAGAAGAATCGTGTATGCAGAATTGTGAATGCCAGAAGGATTGTGTAAGTAGAGTTGTGAGTATTAAATTCGGTAGGATTGTGAGTGTCAGAATAAGCAGAATTGTGTAAGTGAGATTGTAAATATTAGAGTAGACGAGATTATGGATGTTAGAATATGTAGGATTATATCACGGTGAACAGGATTGTGGAGTGAAAGTGATGTGGGGAGTAGAAGTAATGGGGCAATGAGACTGATCAATTAGAGGAGTGGAGAAGGATAGAAAGAAGTAGATAGAGTGGAGAAGGATAGAAAGAAGTTGATAGAGTGGAGAAGTGGAAGGCGTGGAGAAATGTGGGGTTAAGTATTTTTTTTTTTTTTTTTTTTTTTTTTTTATTTCATTACTCGCATGCCGCCTTACAGGCTATGGCGAGGTGTTATGTAACAAAGATTGTGTGATAAAGAAAGTTAAGTATGAAAGGCTTGGCAATCCGAATTAAGTATCAGTAGTATGATATAGTAAGTACTTGAGACTTTATAGCGAGACCGATTTTACAGTATACAATTGTTTTCAGCATATGTGTAATGAAAACGGGAAAATATATTATAATCATTTAACCTAAAAGCGGTGCTATCACGATTTTTTCAAGATTAACGGTTTAAAAAGTATTAACTACTCTGGCACCCTTGGCGTTAGTAGAATTACAACGGGAGTTCTATACTAAACCCTGTCAAGTTCGACCTAACGGGGTTATTCCGTACAGTATACAAAATCAAGACTCACTGTAGCAAGAGCGGTAACAGGATCAGGTGACAGGAGGTGGTATTTTTTTTTGTTTTTTTCATTACTCGCATGCCGCCTAACAGGCTATGGCGAGGGATTAGGTACATGATGGTTAGGATAAACAAAAGACGAACGGGATGAGGAATAACATAATGGAAAAATAAAGGAAATTACTCTGCCGCCCAGTCTAACACCTCCGCCAGTTTGTCTCCTTCCCCTCTGTTCTTGTTGGCTGCTTCAGCCCCATCTCCCCTCTCGGTAGTCTTTTCTTCCAAGCATCGCACTCATTCATAATGTGCTCAAAGTTCTCGAGGGCCTTGCCACACCATCTGCACTCCGGTGAATCGTCCTTTCCTATCTGATGTCTCCACTGTCGCAGCCCCTTGTTCCCCAATATGCCTGCGAGTGTGGCTACCCTCCTCCTGTTCCCCAGGTGTTCCAGTGGCCGGTACGACAGCTGTAGTCTTTTTCTCTCTTCGGCCCTCCACGCTTTGGCGTATTGCCGCATGCCTGCCTCGGTAACCGTCTCATCCTGGTATTGCAGTGCCATGCCGATCTTCGCTGCCATATCCGCCCTGGTGTTGCCTTCAACGCCCTTGTGTGCCGTTACCCACAAGATTGCTATGTCTCTGCCGCCCCGGGCTGTCCTCTCTTCCCACCGTCTCCTCACGAAGCTTGCGGGCTCCTCCGGTGTTGGGTCTCCCCTCGCTCTCCCCTGCATTCTCGTTATGGTGACCCTAGAATCCGTAACAATTAGTAAACAGGAGGTGGTAGAAGCTGTCTCCTAAGGTTAATGTTGCGTCAACAACACAAAAGGCGGGTGTGGTAAGTGCCAAATTCGAACTCATTCGCTGTGATGAGCTAGCTGGTCTAGATTCTGATGGGTATGTAGACAGGCAAGTGGGTATGCATGTGTCCTGTATCCGGGGTTCTGTTCTGGAATATCATTGGCCCGTTACACTCACGTGTGCCACACCTTGGTGGCAACGAAAATATACGCTGGTGACATAGAAGCATGATGATTGTATTCACATTGCACATGAAGTATAGCAAGCGTGGTAGCAAGTATGTATTCGAATGCATGTCATGAAGTATAGCAAGCGTGGTGGCAGCAGAGTAGCATGATAAGTACCCTCGAGAAGATTGAGCCGGGGAGGGAGCGGGGAGGCGGGGGGTAGCAGTGAGGGGGCAGCGGTGAAGAGTGGGGCGGAGCTGGGGGGGATGGGAGTAGGAGCGTGGTGGTATGAAGGACCTCTAGGTCAGGAGGCTGGTCACTGCTTGTATTTATGTACAATTTCTTATACGGAATATGTGCTAATACTAATTGGGTAGCTTTAGAAATAACAAAAACATTGAAAGAGATTTTTTTTTTTTTTTTTTTTTTTTTTTTAATATCAATACTCATTGAAAGAGAGAAAAAAAGAACCGGCGCCAATCTTACAACAGAGGGTTGGTTGACTCCTCCCCCTCCTCCTCCCAAGTCAAGCTCGGAACTGGCCATTCATTCTGGAGTTTCAAGAAGCAGACTATCGCTGCCCGTTCATTAACGGTCAGGTCATGGGTCCTGATTATCATGCGGCTGTCGTTTCCGTGGGCAATTTTTGATACCCCATGGTATAAGTGTGGAACCTGGGCCTTGATCTCTTTTTGGATCAGGTTACGTTCCTCAGCCACCCTCTGCAGGATTTTTGTAAACTCCTCGGTATTTGACAAAGCCATTAGCCTGTCACAGGCTCCTCCTTTTTTTTCGATTTTGTGCAGACGTTGGGCTTCGTTGCCGATATACTCTGTCCATGTACATTAGTTAGCCAGTATACCATTTCTCACGAGGACAGAGACATTTTCAATACCCAAGACCCCACGCAGATTGAAATTCCCCTTTAGCCGCAAGTTCTCTTCCAGCATCGTGGTAGAGTATGTCTGCATGAGGAAACAGTCAGTTCATGTAGATATTGTAAAGCCTGAGGCCATATACCTTCAAGTTAGCGATAGTAGTTATATATCCCTCAGCTTTTATTGCCCCCGTTTCCAACATTTTGGATAACCGATCTTTCTCCGTTTCAGAGGTTTTGAGTACCTGATCTATTTTTTCTTGCGCATCTTGTTTGTACTCAGTCCGAAGTTGTATTCTCTGCGTTTCAAGCATTTTGAGTAACCGATCTTTCTCCGTGAGTACCTGATCTATTTTTTCTTGTGCATCTTGTTTGTACTCCGTCCGAAGTTGTATTCTCTGCGTTTCAAGCATTTTGAGTAACCGATCTTTCTCCGTTTCAAAGCTTTTGAGTAACCGATCTATTTCTTCTTTCGCATTTTGTTTCAAAACCGCAATTTGCCATGCTGCGTTTTCTGGCTGGAGGATTAAATGGCGAGTTCCGAAAATATTTGCGTAAGCAGGTAAATTAGTCTTTACCGTACGTAGAGGGCGCCTGGCGATAGTTGAGAGCATGTTTGTATTTTCGTTAAAAGATCATACAGAGAGGGAAAGAGGAGACTATTCTTTTGAAGCATGGGAGAATAGTAGGTAAGGTGCGAGACATAGGTTCGGAGTCAAATAGAAAATGGGTGGATCAGTCTCCAACCTACTGCAAACGCCCAGCAAACGCTTTCAGACTGTTAGCAAGCCAAGCCCAACTAGTTAGTACTTACTAGTATAGTCTTAGCCTCGGACCAGTCGTTTGTTCATATGTTGCTATCGGAAGCGTCTTGGCATATGTGTTATGTAATCAATCTTTGCAATATATCTGCCAAGACCCTGAGTACCTACTAGTACCAACGTCTAGTTCGAGGCTAGTATAGTTTAGCCTCGAACTAGTATAGTCTGAAGGCTACCAGAGTTGAATGACATAATTTACCATGAGTTATGAACTACTGTTAAGTGCTGTCACAAACCTATCCCGCAACTGTCAGGTACAGTGGGGAATCTTGGCATTTCAAGTGCTACAGTGGGTGAAGGCCGGAGGAGGATGTAACTACTAAAAGGAGATGGGGTACTGAGAAGGTAAGGGTATTTCTTGAGGAGAGAAGGAGAGGCCTCAGGAGAGATCATCATCATTATTACAAGGTTGAAGAAAGTGAATCTGATAGAAACACGATCATTTCAGCTATTTACTCTTTCTTCCCACTAGACCACTTTTCTCTCTCATAGACTTTGGCGGTTCTAGAAAGACCTAGATGGTGAAGGTAGATAGGAGTTAGAGCTAACCAAGTGAAGAAACCTGGAAACCAAATACAGGGTAGATTGTGAGCTGCTACGAATAAGAGACCCTTGAAGGTCACTGAGCTTGCGAACTACGTGACTGAAACTCATTCGGCTCATTCGGTTGCTGGGCTTGAGAGCTACGTGACTGAAAGCGCACTTTCCTATTTCCATCCCTCCTAGCTCTCTATAACTAATCAAATCGAAAAATGAGAGTTTATACTCACTCAGCTTATTTGGTGTGAACAAGAGACTTTCGAGGGTTGTAACCTCAAGTCTATTGGCAAAAATGAAGAAAGCAAAGGTGGCAGAACCAATAGCTTCCGAGGCATACTCTCCCTCTCTGATGTAGTATTTTATGGGTGCTACTGGATCTTTGATTTGCTAGTGTGGATGGAGAAGCTAAAGAGGAATCCGTTCATTTTCATAAACCACAACTACAAATCCAGTAACTAATGCATAGTCTTGAAGACAATGTAATACATCATTAATAAAAGCGTACTGCTCTTCAGTAATTGGAGTACTTCAATGAAGTACAGGAATATCATATCTATAAAAAGATATGCATTGGGGATAGGGTTTTTTTTTTATTTATTTCATTACTCGCATGCCGCCTGTAAGGCTATGGCGAGGATATACTAGCTATGGACATTCAGATGAGATAAGAAATTATTGAAATTGATAAATCCAACCCTTCAAACCCCGCTAAAGAAATCCCGTCACTCTTCCCCTGCCCATAGTAAGGCTTTGATCACTTCTGTCCCACCTCCTTTTGGCTGTCTCAGTCCCTCCGCCCCTTTGGCATTCTGTCCAACCACGGTTTGTAATTAGTCGTTATATGCGCGAAGTTGTCTGGAGCCTTCCCGCACCATCTGCACTCGGGAGAGTCCGCCTTCCCTATCCCGTACCTCCACTCTTGTAGTCCTTTGTTTCCAAGAATACCTGCCAGGGTTGATACCAGTCGGCGGTTATCCAGTTCCTGTAGTGGTCGGTATTGGGGATAGGTTGTTGCAGGGGGATAGCTGCATAGAGTAAACGGAGGAATACATGAAATGGTATGCATGCCCTGCCATGGCGAACAGCTGCATGCGGGGTCACGTGAAACACAAAAAAAAAAAAAGGTATCCATGGAGCAAACTGCAAACGGCATGGGTACAAACACTGATTCCCGTTTGCATATGACGTTCTCATGAAATTAGTTAGTGTTCTGGGGGGACTCTTTGAGAGGCTCTTCTGCTCCATTTTTTTTGAACTAGAACAACCTCAGCGAATGCTAGGTCTGTGATTCCTGTGTCTCAGTGTTTCCGTGCCGTGTTCTTTGTCTGTGTTTCCTATCAGTCCCTTGAGCCACTCAACCCCTGTTTACAGCGTTTTTAAGGTATTGCTAAGAAGAATAAGACCGAGATGATAGGTAATGCTAAATGTTAGGTAATGCTGAGTGAGAGTAGGCATGGCAAGGTATTGAATAAGCCAAAAATATATGCCAGAACAGTTTTCAAGAGCCCTATGTACTATTAAAGCTGTTTAGCCAAGTATTTACAAAATTGCGGTAACAGCTTTTTTTTACTATTATTCGGCCATTTACTATGGTAGGACGCAGCAACAACACGAGTACATAATAAATGGTCTGTATTATTGGTAGACTTACTGGAGGTATGGCCAATTTTGGAGGTAGTAGCAGTTGGCTTTGTTGAAAGACCACGTGTCCTAGCTATCAAGTGGTAACTAGTAAATGATTCCGCGACAGCAGAGGCGAAAGGGAAAAGCTGTGAGTGGGTAGCAACCATGTCTTCGATATACATGAAGTTGTACTCGGGTACATGCGAGCTTGCCACCCTTTAATATTCTTCATAGTGCAGTTCAAATTTTGATCTTGCATCGAAGATTCCCTGCAGTCCAATCTGATGCCGATATCGAGTCTTCTGGAATTTGGGTTACAAAAATCTGGTGCGACAAAGTTGGATTTGACACTATGGTGAAGCTGTGCATGGTTAATGGAAAGCGATACTGGCGGTGTAAAATCAGCAAGCAAAATCCTAAACATTAGAGAATGAGATATACGTAGAATTTAGAGTACGTTTTGTATATAGCTAGCTACTGTATAACTTAACTCACACTGCAGTCTGAATGGCCTGGACCGCCTGAATGGCCTGGACCGCCTGAATGGCCTGAATGGCTTGAATGGCCTGGCCTGGCCGGCCCGTTGGGAACACTGGCTGGACTGCTGGGGGGCAAAGGCCTGCGAGCGTGGGGCCACAAGTTAGGCAAGTTGGATGGCCCAGAATGCAGGTGGCGCGGGGACGAAGAGGAAACGACGTCGTAGGTTGTTTTTTTTTTTTTTTTTTTTTTTTTTTTCACGTACCTAACCCCGCTTGCAGCTGTTCGCCATGGCAGGGCAATTTAAAAAAAACAAAAAAACAAAGCACTCCATATACGGGCTGTAGAGACAACCCCAAGAAAAGCATATTAGCACGAAGTAAGAAAATATACGTAATTGTAAGGAGAAGATATCTAGATACGTATAGGACGGGCACATATTGAAATAGGAAAAGCCTGTAGGTACACGTATTGACTGGGTGATGGCATGGATTCTGTAATATCCCGCTGACATTTCTTCAGTCTCTAGTATTTGCAAGCCTTCAAACCTCTCTTCTACCGTTTCAAACCCTGTTCTGATTCAAAACCTCTCGGGACAGGCACTTTCTGCCTGTACGCACACTGGCCGTTTTTCCCACTTATGACCGCCTGGTCTCAGCCTGGGCCTCAGTTTGAGTCCGAGCTGGCCATGGAATTGCCCCAAGATACCGGTAGCCTCCGCTTGTCTGAGAGTGCTTTCACTTGATCTGCCAGTAGTACGGCAACGCATATGGAGGAAAGTGCAGAAAGATTTTTTTGTAATGGTAGCACCCACAATACCCATGCATTTTAACTAAGGCTAGACAAGTACGGACAAGTGGTAATCACCAAGACATAGTCTGTGCCCTAGTTTCAAGCCACCTGCGGGCATTACCTAGCTATTTTTAAAAATTACTTGTTTAAGTTATAAATTCTAATACTGCATATTTTTTTTTGCCAATCTTGCATTTTTGCGAGATTATCCTGACATTACTCTCTACCATAATTGTGAACTGCGCTTATCGCTGCTCACCATGGGAGGGTCGCTGGACCGAAGTCTTATTGCCCGGAGACGGCCTTCGCATCAATCGCATTAAGTACATACACCAATATCCCGAAGAAGCAAGAGAAAGAAAAGCAGCAAGCCAAATCCTCCGAAAGGAAACTCAAGCAATTATTTTCATCTCCTCTACCTCCATGCCCCTTCCCTTTTTGTCCACGTTTGAATTTCCTCTGCCGCACTCATACAGACACGAAGGGTACCATTCTTTCCCTTCAACTTGCTTCAGCAGTAACTTTCCCACAACTATTTTACCCATCCATGGTTTCACCCACTCCACCCAATCTCTTACTTTCCTAAGCTTCTTCGCAACTGCTATACAATGTACCACAATTGCACGGCCATACTGTGGGAGCACCTGTTCCATGGCTGAGTTTCGGAGATGGTGTTAGGAGCAGTCTGGTTGCAAGACACTCCGGAGGGGGTGTTGTGAGCTGGGTTTCGTTTGCCGCTTCGGATTTATTCTTTTTTTTTTTTTTGGTCACGTAACCCCACATACATGCTACCAGCGTGTGGCAGGGAAGATTTATTCTGTTTCCGGGGCTTGGAAGAGCCCCTTTCAGCCTCTTTTGCCTGAGAAAGGACGGATTCTCTCAAGTTTCTCGCTGGTGGGGTTGAGGGGATGTCAGCTTTCTTTTGTGTAGGGGTGCAGATGTGCCGACACTTCAATGAGTGTGATTTGGCTCTTGTTCAGTTTACACCCCTGTTCGCGGTGATATTTCTTCTTCTATGGCTTTGAATGTTTTGCTGGCGGTAGAGATACACAGGGTTTTGCCGAAGAGGTTGGCTATGGACCGTAATGCAAAGTCAGAGTTTTCAACAACAGCAATAACATTGTGAGGAATTTCGTTATTTGACCCGTCTACCCATGCTTCCACATGGTTTGTCAAGTAAATAAGAGCAGGTTCTCCCTTCTTCGGAAGTAATGCTATCTTTTCTCCTTCAATTCTCATGATTGACTCCGGTTCGAGAATGTTGTGAACCCAGCATAGTTTTTCAGGAAACCTCTGCTCGGTGTGGTTCGTACTTTGTGAGGAAGAAACGTGTAGGAAAAGTTCGGGGCAAGGCAACCTCCATAAAGTTGCAAAGCGCCCCACACGCAAAATGTGCACGTCGTTGAGTGCAGCAACCCCACTCCATTCCCAAATCTTCACACCTCCTTAGCGAAGACCTTCGTCGCGTCTCGTTGTCGCTGGTGCCTAGAATCAAGAATAAATATTGCCTATCCATTCAGGACCCCAAAATCCATTGATCATCCCCCTCATTGGAGCACCTAGAAAGCCCGTTATACCTCGCAGAGGCAAAACCGTTTAGGGAAGAATGCCTCGAGTACCATGCGGAACGTAGTTAGCCAACCCGAACGATTCCTCGTTCAATTGATACCGAGGAAACTTTTTCACCTAGCCCTGGGGAGGTACAAAACTGTGTCTTGCAGTGTATCCTGTCGTCACGACCTGTCGACGAATCCTCAAACTTTCAACCAAGGGCAAAACCACCGACAGGTTAATTGTCCGCCATCTAATCCTGCCACTGTAGTCTTTAGATAAATGACATCGCCGTCCCAAATGCTAATCTTCATAAATTGTCCTATTCGTTTTGCTGGTGCTTGGCCCACATCATTAGTACGAGATTCGAATCCCAGACTGTTGGTCTCCCGAGCTTATTGAGTTAGTCTTTGCCCCGTGCCGTCCTTTGAGTCCCCGTGTTCACCATTCCTTCCATCATCTTCCATCCTCTTCCTACCCACCCTAATTCCATTCCACTTCCATCAACAAATTATCAACTTTCCTTCTAGCTTCAACAATTGATCTGCTCGTGGTTCAGGTTTGAGAAATGAAAGTCGCCGCACAAATACCACGTGCCTCTCGATAGCAATTGTTGGGACGGCCCTTTTTCAACGGCTTTTTCTTTTTTCATCCTGCCTTCCGTGAGAAAGTATGTTCCCCCTCCGTTCCCAAAACTCATTCCTCTCCTCTCTACTCCACCGTCTCCCCTCTTCACACACCACCTCACAAGCCCCCTCTCCACGTATTCTCTTGCTACTCACTCACCCTCCCTCCCACTGCATCCGTCATCTGCAAGTTCCCCCTCCCCTCCTCGCCCTGCCCCTCGTCCTCTACTTCCTCCATACCTTCCTTCCCTTTGTGTCCACCATCTTGCCTGCGTGTGCGAAACGCATGTCAAGTCAAAACTGCTGCCCAACCCCCGTAGCAGCACATCCACGGCAGTGGTAGCGGCTCCAGAGTGGGCTGTTTTGATCATGCCGATGACACGCTTCCTCTAAAATCCTTGATTCATGTGCGTCAACTCACTGAGCCTCCGATCCTAGGGACATCCAGTCTTCCAATCAAACGTGAGTTCAAATTCTAGAGGATCGGAAGCCTCAGCTAAGTGTTAACCCCCCTCCTTCTCTTCCCCGTGTCCCTTCACCATCCGCCGTCTCTCCCTCCCGTCCTCCTTAGTGGGTAGGTGCAAATTCTTTCATTCATTCATTCTTCTTCTTTTTTTTTTTTTTTTTTTTTTTTCTTTTTTACCTTCCTTTCTTTTTTTTTCTTTTTTTCCCATTTTTCTTTCCAAACCAGTTTCCTAGCCATCACAGGGTCGCGTGATCAACCATGCCCCCCGTCTCCAGCTACGATGCACAAACCAGTCTTTCTCTTCCCCATCCAGTTAGGCGCTATCTCTGCCCCTCCTCCCTCCACACCCTTTGCCCCTTCCGAAATCGATCCTTGTGCAAACTGTGACATTCTTTCGTCAAGGATTTGCAAAACTTACGACAGAACAGCTAACCCCTGTTTGTTTCCAACCTAAGCCGCAGTGTCAAACCGCCCTTGCCGCCCTTGCAGCCACGGATTATTTATCCCTCCACGTTCCCGCTTCGCTGGGGTTTAAGCGAAACCGCCACCTGTCAAACTCTCCGTGACTAAAGAAAAATTTTCTGGAATCAGGGAATTTGCCTCCATCGCTCGAGATTTGTTGCACCACGAGGGAATAGAGCCTGAGTTCATGCGTATCCGGGTTAGTACAATAATCAAAAGGCTCTTCACGTTCACTCACAACGACATGTCTCAGGCAGTCCCACCCTCTCCTCCGCCCCTTCGCGTGGTTTCAATGGAGCCTGGGCCCTCCACTTGTACCACAACAGCTGCTTCCGTAGCGCCAGCACGACCCAAAGATCATCCCAAATTCACAAATGGACCGTATATCTTTTCGGCGACGACCTCTTCCTGGGTCCCTCTCTCCTCAGCGTCCGATAATCTCTCCTCTACCCCCGGAGCAGCCTCTCCCCCCCGGCCCCACGTCCCCAATGACACCATCACACTCATCACATGGAATATTGACTTTGGCTCCCCCTACACGCGCACCCGTTGCCTTAGCATCTTGTCCCATCTCCGCGAGCGTCTCAACACCCCACCAAACACCTCCTCCACTGGGACCATGATCCTCCTCCAAGAGGTCTACGACCCTGAGCCGAACGGCGGCAAAGTCCGTTTTATCAATCAGGGAAGCAAGGAACAGGGTGCAATGGCTGCTATTTTGGAACACGAGTGGGTACAGCGCAAGTTTGTCTTGGTGGACACAGGGTTCCCAGGCGGTTGTGGGACCGTGACGCTCGTTTCCAAGAACCTCTCCATTGCAACCGCTCAATCCTCATCTGAAGAGCACGTGCGAGGATGCTTCCGCATCCGGGCTCCACACACCATTTTTGACCGTGACATCCTCGGCGTCGACCTTCTCTCCTCCGGTGGGGTCCTCCGCATCTGCAACGTCCACCTTGAGTCCCTTGCTGGCCACGGTACCAAAGTGCGCCCTGCCCAACTCGCACTAGCAGCGTCCCTACTCAAAGCGCCCGGTGTCTCCGCGGGCATCGTAGCTGGAGACATGAACGCAATCCAGACCCCCGACTTTACCCTCCATAAGCACAATGACATCGCTCTCCGTGATGTCTGGGTTGATATCGTTGGCGACGAGAAAGCCCTAGAACTCGATTCACAGAACGTCAGGAATAAGACAAAGCGCACCGAGAACATTGGCCCGCCGAACGCGTGGGGTAAGGAGGCGTGCCATACCTGGGGATACCAGAGCGGGAAAACGCAGTTTTATCCGAGGAGGATGGATAAAATTATGTACTGTGTGAATAAAGCAGCCGAGGTGGGATTGGAGGTGGTAAAGGAGGATCCCGAGCCATTGGAGAGAGTGGGGGTTAATGTGTATGTCGAGATTAAGGAGGCGGAGGAGGGAGACAGCGACGGTGAGGAGGAAGAGGAGGAGAGGGTGTGGTTGAGCGACCATTTTGGTCTCATTGTGAGGTTTGCTGTGGTCGAGATGAAGAAAGAGGAAGGGGCAGGTGAGGTATAGAAGTTGCTGAGCTGCTGATAGAGATTGAAGTCTGAATTTAGAAATTTGGTGACTATGTGTTGTAAACCGATGTTGCTGAATATTCAGCTGACCAATTGCTATATCTAGGTCTCTCTCATGGTCAACCGCGATTAAGAAACCGGTCTTTTAATTGGAGTATTTATTTCCATCATGAGCATATTCGCTCTACTACCTAGCATCGTCACCTAGTTAGCTCTATAGCTCCAAGGGCTAGCATTAGGAGATGCCGTTACCCTGAAAAACAGGTGCCACATTACTCCGTTTCAAAGCTCAGTACAACTATACCCAATAAGGTTCTTTAGCCAGGAAGAATCTTTGCGAGGAGGAATCTTTGCAAAAAGAAGTGACAGGCTGCTTGCATTTCCGGTTCAGTCATAGTATCCCTTTGCAAAACAAAAAAACTTGATATGTTGATCGATTAACGGTGGCTATGCTAACAGACATTCCTTCCAGAAATTAGGTCTAGATCGAGTGAGCTCGTATTTCTCGATATACAAAAGTGGTGGGTGCCGTTATACTCCAAATATTTGGCCATATCAAACGTTATAGCGTTTCCCTGTCATAGGCTGGTAGCAAGTATGCTGGCCTATGTGACCAAAAACCACCCAAAAACGCTATAGCGTTCCCTATCTTCACGGACATTCAGCCATATTGTCGAGGCATTGGGTGCTTCCATTGTTACTGATGCCCGCTAAGCCAACCAAAGGAGCTTCAATTCATGGACACATCCAATTTTCGAGCTCATCCTGTCTCCAGTCACGTGAGCTGCCTATTCTTCCTGCAGTGCATTTGTATAGAATCCGGCATTGACCCTAGAATGTCACGTTTCAGCAGAGGAATTCCCCCACGTGGAACGAGACAGCCGTTCAGTTCTTCACGCACCTGACTCACCCGGTTGGACCTCGACCAGCGACCCTCTCCTATCCTCGACCTTTCATCCCTATCCTGCTCATGCATCTTAGGCAAACCAGAACATACTGTATGCGCCGAGCTGCATCTGTGTCAACCCTCCTGTTCCAATTTCGGATACCCGCACCTCCAAATCCGCGAATCAAATCCCCCTTCCATTCCCGCCTAGAATTAATAGGTCACAAATTTAACGGTAGCCCCCTCCCTCACCCCACTACCACTAAATCGAAATGCAAAGATAGCAGCCGGTCGCTTGTGGAATCCTAGATGATACGTCACATGAGGTGGTGGGTGGGGTGGAGGTTGTTGGTGAATTTTGCATTGAATATCTTTTGGAGAACAGACTTCCATCCGCGGAAAGCATGGGAGGGTTAGTGTTCACTACGTTGAGGGAACATTAATTGGTACCAGAGTTTGAATATATCAAACTCCTCAAGGAAAAAGCAATTTTGCTGGAACCTTCCGCGCAAGATTCGTTATTCTTCAAAGGTGGCAGTTACATCGCATCTGCGATTCGTTGGTATAGTTGCGAGCGGCGGAAAGTCAATCCCCTGCATAAGTTAGCCGACAAATATCCCGACCTCCTGCGCGCATAATCTCGTGATACCTACACATCAACCGGTTGGCGTCAGTATCCGCACGAGCTATAGCTATAAGTCCACATGAGGGAGATGAGCGGTGCAAAGGGTATCCAAATGTGGAACAACAAGATAATGCATTTCTTTATTGATCTTGCTAACGTGACATATACAAACAAAAAACCAAGGAGCTTAAGGAAATACAACCAACACAGCAGCAGGGAACAAAAAATAGGGACAAAACACATTCACTAGGAAAGAAAATGACACCTTTAACCGAAGTATAGCTTCACAGTTCTGCGCACCCCCCATTCCCCTTCCTCCTGCTCCTCCGTCCGCTCCACATAATTATTGCAAATGCCAACCTGCTTTGATGGCGCAAAAAAGGAAGAGAAACGGAGGGTAAGACCATAGAATATTATCCCGACACAAAAGATTGGTTCCTGGAATTCGTCCACCCCATTCGCTTTTTCCGGCTTAGCTTTAGCGCTTAAGCGCTGTCCCAAATATCCTCCCTCTGTTCAAAACATAAATTAGCCCTTTACCCGATTTCCATCAGCTCCGTACATCGTCACCATACAGCACTGCTGTCACCCGCAAGAACTATAACTCCCCGCCGTGCGAACGATTCCTTAACTGACGGAAATATTGTCGGTATCTAGGACATTCGGGGTATTATTCGGTGCATGTTATGCAAACCTTCTCCACTCCAGCAGCTACCCGCACCCCTCGCTTCAGTGGATCTCAACCCACCAGATGGATTCCGCATTGAGGTTGGTTGGCTGGTGACATACATTGCATGCACATACAAGATGCATCGCTGGCGATAACCTAATCTAATCCCGGTCAGAACAATGGCCGTCTCCGTCACTGGATAATGTTATGATTCGGCGCATAACTATCTGCTGGTTGACTTACAAGGTTCATTATTCCATGCAGCATCTAATTACAACAGTGATATCGATTATCCTGGGTTTGTTCTGGACGGGTCCACTGTTTCCCAAACAACTCATCCACTTGGGTGGGTATCACCTATCACCCTCATCAGTTCGTTCCGTACGTAGGATGAACATGTGGATGGTTTGTCTTGGGTAGCTAGCCATGTCATCTGAACGTGGTTCGTTTCCCTAACTCCTTCATTAGCAGGTAAATTCGGGACCTCAAGCTCAACAAACAACGCTAATGGCAGGAGGTTAATACCTTTTCTCCGTTTGTTCAACCAGTTAATGTAGATACTCCATTTATCGATCGAGCTCAGAGCTCACAAGCAATTTGCAGCTCGCAGCTCACAGCTCGCCGTGTACCTGCAGCTTCTTTGCATCCACCGGCGCGAGCTTAATTTCAGAATTGGTCATGCGGATCCAGAGATGAACGAGGACGTAAGTCAGCTATCATTGTTTATAAGCAGGTATGTAAATCCGGACACCGCAGCCTCAATGAACAACTCTAAAGAGCGAGGATAATACTTTGTTTCTTTCCCCGTTGGTTCCATCCGCCTCACCTGATCAGATACGCGTCTATCGATAAGAGCTCGGAGCTCGGAGCTCAACAGCTCACACGCGTACCTGCAGCTTGTTTACATCCACCTGGCGCGAGTTTAATTTCAACACGTAGGTGTAGGTAGGTTTGTGGTCATCTTGCATCAGTATGCGGGTACCCAAGGATTTATGTATCAATGCAAGATGCGCAAGGGTGAGTTCTGGGTAGAGCTTCCTTCTTGGCGGCGCTTGGAAGCTATATTCTCGGACAAGGTACATAATCGGTTCATGACGAGCTGAAAGAAAGAGGGTAGCTGCCGGTTCAACGCCTATCCAATAAGTATCTCCCAATATAGCTCATTCTCCATCCCACACTAATATGACTAGGTAGATTAACTTCATGATCTAGCCAACCCCTTTTCGGAGATCGAATCCAATAATTTGTTGAGCAGCAACGTTCCGGCAAAGTATTGGCGTAACTGTCGTTTCTCGAATTTCTCTAATTATGGATATTGGATACCTTCGAGTCGACTCCACTTTATTGGTCCCGCATCCCTGCATCTCCACTCGAGTCAGGGAAAAGCACCGCATAAGGAAAGTCCACTCGAGTTGACAGACCACACGTGTGGGCTGTCAACGGAGCAGATGTCCCAAGACAAACATACGGAGCATCCGTTCGTTTGTTGACAGCGGATGGGAGCAATCAACCGGGAATCAATGTAAATTAGTATACCGCAACCAGGTAGGAAGGTATGTCTGCTAACCGATTCTAGAAGAATGGGTATTTAGTTAATATTAAGATTTCATTGGAAAGCAAAGGTGAGTCCGAAAAGTAAAACTGTCTAGAAATTATTGTAAGTCCGTAAATACCAATAATCAGCTACAAAGGTAGGTCTAGTAACCGATTCTGGATATAGGTTCTCCTTAAACAAGAGACGCTTCATCGAAATTCGAAGGTGAGTCCGAGAAGTAAACTATCCGGAAAATAAGATAAACAACAGTAACTAGGTGCAAAGGGAAGTACGCCTATTCCTGGAACATAATATGTAAATGCGAGTAGAAGCTTTCAGTGGAATCCGACAGAGCAAAAGGTAGGTCCGTAGACGTCAATAATGGTAGTAATTGATCCTGGAATAAATGTAAATCCGTAAGACGGCTAACTGATTTTAGAAGCATAAGTTTCCCTTAGAGGAAAGCGGATTTTGCTGGAATTGGGAGGTGAGTTCAGGAACTGATCGTAAAATGAATGTCAATCCGTAAACAGCAGCCAAAGGTAGGTCCGCTAACCGATTCTAGAAGGATGACTTTCTTAGAGGAGGAAAGGCTTGACTTGGAATTCGGGTAAGTCCGGGTAGCCGCAGGGCCAAATGTAGGTGACACCTTCCTACTTTATGGGCCGGTGGAGGAAATCCAACTAGCTGTTAAAGGCAATATAATATTTCAGGTGTTTCCAGGAACGGTAATGCGTAGTCTGTAGTAAAGACCACACTTTGTTTCGTTAACAGCGGATGGGAGATAAATTATCCACGAATATTGTAGATCCGTAAACGGTAACCAGGGACAAAGGTACGTCCGCCAACCAATTCTGGAAGAATAGGTCCCTTAAATATGAGATATAAGTGAAATTCAAAGCCAAGTCGACATAGCTTTCAGAACAAAATGTAGGTCCAGAAATATTGTAAGCCCCTTAAATGCAGGGCCAATTGATTATTGAAGGCAACATTCCATTTTCATAGCCGCTGAAACAGAGGGTTTCAGTGCCATTTGAGGCTGAATGCGGATAGCTGCAGAGAGCTAAGGTAGGTCCGTCCATTGAGATTGTAAGCCATTTGAGGATTGAAGGCGAACAGCATTGAATTGTCGACTTCATCTTCCATTGGCGGTGAAGGATTGAGCCACGCCCCCTGGGTATCAAATAAATGGTAGATGAGAATTCATATTGTAGATTTCCCCATTGAGTCTGTGATGTATTAGAGAGATGTTTCAACAGGTAAGTGAAGCAAAATGGCAATACTGGAATTAAGCAAAGGATGATCGTGTAGAGGGATGTATACCTTGTATTATTTGTTCAATTGATGTGTGGTATGTTGGCAAAAGTCTAAAGCACCAGTACCCTTCCCTCAGCCTCCCTCTGATAGGTATCCACGTATCAATACGTAAGGCCAAAAACCGTTTTTTTTCTGGAATTCAAGAGTCAGCAATTACTCCATCAGGAAGTCTGGAGACTTGAGAATCCACATAGGGCTTTTTTTTTTTTCAATTTTTGAAGACGAAGTTAACTACGAAGAAGAACGTAAGAGTCGGCAGAGGCCTAGGAGATGAAACGAAAAAGTAGGAAAAAAGAAATAATAAAAAAAAAAAAGGGAAAGAGGAGTAGGAAAAATCACTGTGTGATTTGTGTGTGATTTCGGTAGAGTCCAGTGCTTGTACAGTGAAGGTTGAAAATTTCAACTTCTGGAGGAACCACGATGGGGGTATGAAAGAGAACGCAGAGTCGACAGAGGTTTAGGAAAAATAAAAGGAAAAAAAAAAAAGAAAAAAATTTAGAATAGATAAGAGGAAGTCAAGGGGATCTCGTGTCCGGTCCAGGGGAGGTCTCCGGGTATGCCCTTGGTGGACTCAAGTGCTTGTATCCGGCCCATGGGAATTCGAATTCTGCAGGGTAATCTGCGGGGAAGTCACTGGGCCTTCTAGAATATTCTGCTCTGGCTTGGCACAGCCACATTTCGCTTGGCTAGCTTCAACGTCCGCTGTCGTCCTGGACGAGTAGAGAGTGGACATTTTTGCACGAGGGGCTGCAAAGGGAGATGGTGGTCTCGTGCCCGCTGGACCGAGTCTGAAGACCCCACATGCGGTGGGCGTGGTAGGAGCAAGGAGGAAAGTTTAAAGTGGAGTCATTCATAAGCAATTGAGTTGCTGACAAACCTCTGTACTACGATAAAGTCGATATCGTGCCCAGCTAGGGGCATCGAAAAGCCCGAGCATAATTTTGCCGTATTGTGGCATAACTGAGCGCGGAATTCAGTCAGTCAGGGCTCTTGTTAGATAACTCTCCGCTGGCAGAGGAGCCCACGAGTACAGTAGTGGCCACTACTATAATTTTCTGTTACACACAATAACTTTGTTTACACTTGCCAGGAGAACAGTGTTTCATTCCAAGTAGGGTTTGCAAACAACTAAATAGGCTTTTTATACCACCCACATGAGCCAAGAAGAGCTACATATGGAGAGGACGTGGTCTCAGAGCAGATGATTATCCATACAGCAGTCCAGAACCTCCACGAGTACTTCACACCCGCAACCGAGGCTGTCATCCACATGTCGACTGTCTCAACGATCTACCACTGTACAACCCCCTTCGCGACATCTAAACTTCAGGGCAAAACCGCTCAGAACCTTAACAAGGTGAGAACGCAAAATAAGGTTCTTTTTCCACGCACAGAGGTCCATAAGCAGTCAGACCTGCTGGAGCAGAATGCACGCAGAGGCCATGGACGAATCGGGGGGGTTGAGAAAGGCAAACATTATCTGTCGTACCTGAAGACTTCAAACTGCGCGAGTCTCTGTGTGTGGCAAGAAAAAAATAACAAAAGGCCGTTAGGATGTTTGCTAGAAGCTAATTTTTTTTTTTTACAGTTTCCTGTCACACAAACACATATACACACACATATATATATAGACGGACACGCGCACGCAAGGAACGCATATTTACGTACATACCGAATTGGGAAAAAATACAACCAGGTAAACAAGCTTCGTTGGGGGGATGTGGGGAAAAGTGGTCGCGGGAACGAGGGTTTGCCAGCGCGCGAGGATTTCAGATACATAGAACAATGCTCTCAGGTGGCGTATGCCGAGGCAGATTCTTTTTTTTTTTTTTTTTTTAAGGACGACATGGCAGGCTGGGGGTATTGGGAAACGCAATCGCCAATATCGACAGCTATGAAGTAGCTACCCAAAGACACAAGCCAAAACAAACACACAGAGTACAATAAAATTAGTGAAGCGTAGCATACTGACAACTGTATATTCTCTGTTCCATGCGTCCACACACACAAGTACCACTACGCAAAACCAGGAAACCCCACTTCATCTAGCTACCAGACCCGGGCGAAGCACGCTTCGTTGGCGCCTGTACCCTCGACAAACTCTAGACTCCAAAGGTGGGGAAATACACAACATAGCCAGTATTCTCCGAACGCTGTTGGCTCTCAGAAGACCAATAGACTCCGCGCATGCCTTACCGTCTCTCCTGCCCGTAAGCAACCTTGCACGACATGGACGCCCTGAACTCAAGTTCTAGACACACAGTGTTTTGGGTGAGGTTGTACGGAAAAACGCACCATCGACATTCTATGTGACGTTTTTTCTTTTCGTGGAGAAATAGGTTGCGATGGCCGTAGGGGTTGGGCCCTGGGGCGGGGTGGAGTATACATGTTTGTATGTAGCTTTTGGTCGATGTTGGCTGAAGCAAAAGGTAGTCTCGGCCACCTCCCAACGGTGGTGGAGCTTCAGAGCGGATACGTTTGTACTTCGTTTTTCTCCGCAATTGGCCTGACCATGCTGGGTCGCGTGCGAAATCCACGAGCTCGTTAGTGCGGGTACTGGCATGACATGACATGCCATGGGGCGAGTGGATACCCAGCGTTGACGATGCTTAGGTATCGTCTCAGCCCATTATGCATCCGTGAAGACCTTCAAGGTGCATTCCCCGTCGGTGCATCACGCATTTCTGGACTTTTCCCACCGAACGGCGAGCAAAGCACAAAGTTTCAGGTATTACTCTATTCTGTTTCCCTGAAACCAAAAAAAGAAAAAAAAAAGAGAGAGAACTTTGCGCAAGATCTTTTCGAGTATATATCTCCGAGGATATTTGTTGTAAAGTTTTTTTTTGGTTTTTTTTTGGGTAGGGAATGAAGACGAGAGGTGGCACGAGGGGACGAGAAGGAAGGTTTGGTTTGGTTTGGTGCGGTGGGGAGTGTAGACGAACAGTTGGAAGGGTAATGAGAAGGGAGGGACTGGTTGTATGCGTGTGTGTTTGTGTTGTGTGTTTGTATTTGAAAGCTTGGTTGGGTAGTGAGTTGTGTGAGAGGGGAGGGGGAAGCGAGGGAGAGGGCTCGTATACTAGTATGTATAGTGAGTGTACCTAGTCTTACGCTGTCTCCTCAACGAAAATGATGAAAATGTCCTGCTATATCTATGTACGCTGGATTACAGGACGTACAAAAAAAAAAAGAAAAAGAAACATAAATCAGTAAATAAATTATTTTTCTTTTAAATTAAAAAAAAAAGAAAAAAGAAAAGTCAACAGAGCAGGTTTCCCAGCACAGTAAAAAAAAAAAAAAAAAAAAAACAGAGCACCAAGTAATCTAAACTCCAGGGTAAAACCACCGTGTAGACAGCTGAACGAACGCAAATTCCCAATTCCTCGGCACAGACGATGGTATTCCTGTATCGATAACGAATATGAAGCTTGTGCGGGAGGAAGGAGGAGGAGGAGGAGGAGCCACAGCAGTGACTACTACCGCATCAGGGCGCCCAGGCCGCCGCCGAGTCTGCACTAGCAGATGCCCACGCAGCGCGTAGATCCTTCGCTGCCGCATTCTACCGCATCCCCGCACCGCTAGATGGCCCCAACGCAATGCACAATAGATCGATATACATCTCGAAAACAAAAAAAACAGAGTTCAGCGGGGAATATTCATGGTTCCCGATTGATGCAGGATTCCAGAGGGGAATCGCAGCCCGGCGAGGTTTCGTGCGCTGGAAGCAAGGATGGAAAGGGAATGACTGGATATGGAGGTTTGTGGACTCGGGGCTGCGTGTGCATTCAATGCGGGGGCGGATGGAAGGAATTGAGGTCCTGGTATTTCCGTGATGTGATTGTTTTTGTGGGGAAGAAAATGGGACTATGGAGTCCCCATTCAGGGACAGTGAGTGGGAGGAAGGAGGGCACGATTTCATCTTGATGTATTCCCGCCTGGGACACAGAATACCTCCGAAATGTAAATCATCTGTTTTTTATCCCAGAACACCGTGATCTGTGTCTGAATAGAAAGCAATGTTGAATGAAAAACACATATTTGCTCCTGCGAGTGCAGAACTGAGCCCATTGTGAACATCAACACAAAAAAGCCAGTCCCACTCAGGTAGCCTCGTCGTCCTCCCCACCATCCACCTAGCCTCCTCCCCGCTCTCCTCGGACGGGGGTGCCTGAAACTGTGACGCCAGGTAACCAACAAACAAAATCTTCTTTCCCCTGGCACACACCACGGACGCTCCCGCAAGAAGCCTATTCTCGGGGACAGCCGAATCGGAGAGTAAGAATGCCCACAAGGTTCTCAAAGTAAAGTAAGGAAGCATGCACAGCCCTATACACTCCCTTGCGTACAATCAGGCAGTAGCAGGCTGTCTCAGGCCAGAAAAAACTCAATGAACCTCACCTCAATGAACCGCCCATTCACCAATGGCTGCCTCGCCCTCCTGCGCTCCATTGCCGTGCCTCCCATTGTCCCCCACGGGACTGAACATTGCCCCCGAGCGAGAAAATGTGCAACCTAGCCCCACCTCCCCTCCATCCCGCCCCGCTTAGTCGTCACCATCGTGCCCTCTCTGCGAGTAAATCAGCCAATGCGCAGCTAAACGCCTTGGCGCGCGTCAAGCGGTGATGAAATTTCTTGCTGGAGGGGATGGAAATCATAACATGAGCTACGAGGTGATAGGTCAGCCGCGGGAAGGTTAAACTCGAGCAACAAATCAAGGAGAGGAGGGGAAGAGTGACTGTCTTTTCTTTTCTTTTGTGCTCACACAACTGAGACAGGGGGAAAGTGACGATATCAGCATCACGATAAACGCAGCATACGGTGCCCCCTCGCGCAGGACACTCACACGCCTACACCCGTCCTAACGCACACCCCACACGCAATAACAACAACAATATACCCCTCCTCCTCCTCCACCTCACGCCATCACCCACCGCCTAGACGCACAACGCACGTTTGGTTGTGGGTATCCACCTCGGCCGAGAAGGCTACCAGCCCGCGGAGTAAAGTAAGAGGAATCCAAGGCCTCAGCTCCAACACAGGCTCAATCGTAAGTAAACTATCGTTCGTCAGGATACCCAAAGTTAGCCTGATCTGATCCAATCTTAAGCTTTCCGTTTTTTTGCCTCTACTCGTGACAATCGTGCTCCCCGAATCCTGCACCGTGGTCACCAGACCGCGGAGTACGTATTCGTACAGTTTCTCCGACGAGTTGCGAGAGGGGGATCGGTACCAGGGACCTTGTACTTAACCCGCCCGGGCTCTCTCACCAGACAGAGGTTCATTTCATCTTGACTCTGATTGTTTGAATCGTTTTCCCCCACTGCAGTGCTGAAACTCGATCGAAAGAGAGCATTGACTGAAAGTGTTGGACTTTTTTCGAGCCGTTTCGTTTGACATACCACACATACACCCACACCCTCTTCGACCTTTTTTCTTTTTTTCCCTTCCAATTTAACAGGGAACAAGAGGGGCCAGGCTCCCTTGAATTTTTCAAACCTTGAATTCCAGTCTCCGTTCAACATTGCCACTTGCCGCTTCTTCCTACTTGCTGAGGCAGAGACCGGCCAAAACGTGGTGACCAGCTTCCTCTATACGCACGTTTGTTTGTTTTCCTTGTGTGTGTGCACGAGCGCACCGCATTCTCCCATCGAATCAATCAAACCAAACCATACATACACACACATCCCGTCGGCTCGCACTCGCCACCTCGCGAAACGAGAAACAAGTCTGGAATTGGTCCATATCCATTCAAACGTTCGCCTAGGCAACACAAAGAACTTGGAAAATTAACTTTTTTTGTTTTTCAGTCAATTATCAGAGGTATGTTTTGTACTTCCCTGCTTATTTTAACCGTTTAAGCTTTATTTTCCCTCAAAATTTATGTTTTTTGTTGTCTTTTATTGTGGAGAGGGAGCAAGCAGGAGCAGAAAACATCATTCAATTGAATTGAATCAACTAGCTAACTGAACCGCAATGCCAGCAGCAGAATCCAAATGGATCGATTCGGTTCTCCAACTGCTGGTCCCTCACGGTCCGCACATGTGCCGTCCGTGTACTATAATAACAACCCCCAATCTCAGTCCCTGGGCTTTTCTCAGGCAGCAGACGACGAGAGCCTGTATAACGGCAATCAGTATAATAACAACCCCCAATCGCAGTCCCTGGACTTTTCTCAGGCAGCAGACGACGAGAGTCTGTACAACGACGACCAGTACTTCTCCGACGCCCTCGTCGGCCTCCAAATCTCCGAGACCGAGTTGCCCGAATTTGAGCAATTCGTCTTCGGCAGTCTGCTAGACGATGGGGCCCAATCTCAAATCCCCGAGACTTCTTTCCAGGAGGAGGACGTGGTCGACCTGACCCAGGACGAACCTTCCGAGCCCACCCCCGTCGCCAGCAACGGTCCCGTTGCCCCCGCCCCCGCCTCCGCCCTGATGCTCCGCAACCCCAGCACTCAGCCCATCGTCGTCACCATTCCCCCGCAGCTCTACATCTCGTGGCTGACGCACATGCTGCAATTCCAAGGAGGCCCAATGAGCAGATGTGCCAACCCGTCCGACTTTGAATCGGCGGTGTCCGAGTTCAACAGGGCGAATGAGGCGCTCCTGAAGCGTGTCCCGGTCCCGTCGGAGGTGCTGCAGCAGTTGAGGGCAAGGAGGGAGGAGGCGGGACTGGTTTTGCATGGCACTGATGCACTGGAGAACGAGAGGGCGGCGTACGTGGCCGGAGTAAGTTTCCGCATTCCGCACGCAAATATGTGTCTATGCTAACATGAAGGTGCGGCAGAAAATCCGCGAGGTGTACAGCCTGACGCTGTCCCTCGCGTCCAAGTACGGCCACCTGGCGCCTCCGCGCTGGGGAAGCAGCACCGCCGCCGCCTCGCCAACCGTCGACTCCGGACTCGGCAGCAACCTCCACACGCCCGCCGTCCTTGCAGCCCCCGGCCCCAACGGCCCCAACGGCGCCCTCCTCGCCCCTCTCCCGGACCCGCAGCAGCACGGGTGGACGTCCGAGCACTACTCCCGCTTCCCCGCCCCCGACAGGATCGACCAGCAGATCGAGCGGCTCAAGGTCCACCCCGTCTTCAACATCCCGATTCACCAGTCGCAGGGCTGGGCCTACAGGCAGGTAGCCGATTGCCACCCTGCGCCCGGCCCCGTGGCGTGGATCCCGCCAACAACGTGCCGTAAATACCGCGAAGACCTGGCCTCCGGCCTCCTCCAGGCGATCCTCTCCGATGAGTACGCAATCGACGATCGCAATACAAGGGTCTACAGGCACTGGAGGCAGCTCAAGGACAGTGACGGTTCCGACGGCAATGGATCCGGGGAAGAGGTCTTCCTGAAGCTCGCGTGGAAACTGGTGGTGAGGATCCACAAGCTGCATATGCACGCCGAAACAGTGGATACCTTGAACTACTGGAACCGCGAGAGGTCATTGTTTGAGCTGCTCGAGCAGGCGAAGGGGACATGCTTCGGGGCTAGCAAGGAGGGGGTTGTTAGTGATATGGTCAAGTGTCCACATGGAAAGTTAAATGTGAGTATACTTTCTCTGATAGTTGAACAGGGGAGGTTTGATACTGACTGGGACTACGCAGACTTTCAAATACAACCAGGAATCCAACCAAAGGAAGAAGAACCGGGAAAGCCACCACGTGCATCTCTACAATGTTGTATATAGACAACATCCCCCATGGCGCCTTAACAAGGACGGGGAGCTCGCTGCCGGTGACGCTGTGAAGACCGAGGCGAAAAATGAACCCGCCGAAGCCTCCACCTCCGAAAATGTCACCAAGCCTCAAGAGAACGGCGAGGAGGCCGAAAGTGACGAGGAGGAGGAGGAAGAAGAGGTGCTACCACAGCGTCAGCCCTCCAAACGTCGCCCCGTTTCCCAGCAGACACCGGCTCAAGTGGATGAGCCAGTCCCCCCCCCGCCAGGCCCCATCTCCTTCGCCCTTCCCCCTGCCCCAGCACCAGCAGGAAGCCGCTCCGCCAAGAAGTCCACGGGCAAGAACAGAGTCGTCTCCGCCCCACTCCGCCTCTCGTCGCAGAAACACCGCGAACTGGACGAGGAAACCAAAGCAGCACTAGAAAAGGCTGCTGAGGGTATGTTTGCTGGGCAGGTGCCCGCAACAATAGCGGAGATGTACTCGGCCGGAAAGAGGAAGCGGTCTTCGGCGCCAAAGTCGAAGAAGGAAGGGCCGAAGAATGGCGAGGCGAATGCGGATCGGGGAACCACAAGCCGGGCGAAGAGGGTGAGGTCTGGTCCGGCAGTCCACCGGAAGATTGCTCCTGCACCTGCTCCAGCGGAACCAAAAGACCAGCCGAGAAGTGCGCCAACGGTGACTGGGTCAAGTATACCTCTGCAAAGTCAACCGCAAATGCAGAGGAGTACCCAGGAGTACCAGCAGGTAGAGGCGGTGGGAATGTATCCCCAAGATGTAATCCAATATACATCCCCGCACTACCCCGCCTTCCAGCTGGCTCAGCAGGTCCAGCAGCACCAATTCGGCCTCCCCCCCCAATCGTTTTCCGCGGCAGGCGTTGGCATCCCCACAGCATCCCCATCAAGCGGTTTCGGCGGATTCCTCCAGCAGGGCTATACCACTCAAGAGCAACTTGAGCCCCAGGAGGAGATGTACGATCCGCAGCTCCCGTACTTTGGTCTTGGTGCACAAAATCTCGGGCTTATGCAGGCTGCACCCGAGGACCAAGACATGCTGGGTCTGCAGCAATTCGGACACGTGCTTCCGAACGCCATGGACATGGGTCAGCAGTCCATGTTTGTGCAGAACCAACAGGCCCAGCACCAAGTACAAGCACACGGGATGCCGATGTCTGCTGGCACGCCACAAGACTGGGGTAACTCTTCCCAGGGATTGATGTTGCCTTCCTGGTACGCGGAGCAGCTGCAGATGGCTGGTACGGCCGTTCAGCAGCAGGCTCCCGAACAGGACGGGCATTTCTTCATGACCCAGGAAGAGTTCAACGTCTACTGTGGTCAGATCCTGCAGAGCGGGGCCGCTGGGGGGCTGAGTTCTCTGGGCGAGGAGATGGAGTGGACTGGCGCGGCACCCTCCTCGCTATAGCCTTGTGGTGCTTGTTTTTCGGTCGTGCCGTGGGGGCTGTGGGATGTTTGGTGGAGATGGCGGAGAGGTGGTGTTCTTCCTGGTTGTTGTTCTTGGGGGTGGAATGTGGTTCTTCGGTGCACGTGTAAGTGCACGAATGTTTTTTCCTTTCCTTGGTTGTCCTTTCGTCTTTGTTTTGAAAGATTTGCTATAGCATGTTTTTGTGCTTTCGTCCTTGTTTTGTGTGCAGCGGGTGCGTATACAACATGGATACGCGTGAAGGGGTGTTGATATTTTTTTTTTTTTTCCCCTCTTGCTGGGTTGGTTGGGTCTTGGCTCTGGTTTTCACTTTTTTTGCTGCTTTTAGAGTTCATGTTCCCATCAGTGTTAGCCGAAGGAACTTTTTTGTATGGATGGTCGCTTTTTACTTTGCTACTTGCCGCTTTTACGTCTGTTTCTGTTGCTTACTATGGTCGGCATGTTGGAGTTTATTTTTTTGTGCTATCATATGGCGCTTTCTGGCTGGGGAACTTTGCAGATGGGCGGGAATACGTACATTACCTAGATTGCTGGCGGGTTTTATTTTTATTGTCCTTAGTTGTGTCGCATTTTATTTTATATATTTTTTTTGTTTATTTTGCATTGTGCGGTGCTGGGGACTTGGAGTCTTTGCTTGCTTGCTTGCTTGGTTCATGGAAAGGATGGGCGGGGGGAGGTAGTTTTTTTTTTTGCTTATGAAATATATAATTATGCTTCTTTGCTATAACATTAAATATCTCGACTACTACTTCGTGATGACGGTTGCGGGGGTTAGGTATGTGCGCTGGATTGGGGGGGGGGGGGTCATGTGAGGAAGGTACATGGAGCGCAGTACACACACCTTACGTGGTGGGAATATAGCTGGTGGTTTGGGGATTTTATACGTGAAAAAGCAAAAAATTGGAGGCGGGGGGGGAGGATTCTCGGCAACTATCTAGAATTTGCGGATTGCCGAGGGTAAGATTCCCCCCCCACAAGCACCGAGTGTAGCTTGGTCATCAACTACGTGGTCGTCTGGTCCGAGACTGGAGAGGAGAAAAAAAATTATTATTCGGAAGTGGTAGCGGTGGTGGCGGTGGGGAAGGCGTGATGAAGCGAGCTGGGTATTGACTTTTTTTATTATTCATTTTCGATGGATGGAGGAGAGGGGGGGGGGGGCGTGGGGTGCTCAGCGGACATGAGGCCATGCAAGTAATTCTGTGTCTAGATATGAATTTACGGAACCCCTGCAGGGTATATTTGGAGGAAAAACAAGTGTATATATCTATATCTACCGTGTTGAATGATAGTAGGGTAGAATAGGCTTACGCGCTGAGCGCATTTCATGAAGGAGGTTTATTTGATTTGATATTTGTGGTGCGAGGCGGGGGGGGGGGGGGGGTATATATGTATACTTTGGCTTGTAGTACTGGAGGCTGTATAGTGTAGGGTATGTGGAACTGGGTTTTAGTTCTATATGTAGGTGAAGATGTGCTGCGGGGGGGATATTGTTGGAGGTGTAAAGGACGGATAGGGGGGGAAGGACATGGTGGAAGTAGGTAAGTTGGGGTTGGGGGGGTGCGGGGGTGGTGGTTCGGAGTGGGGGTGGGGAAGGGTGGATGGTACGGAATGTGAAGGTGGGGGGTAAAATGTGAGGATGCAATAACCGGACGTGAAGTGACATCTAGACACATCAAGTCATCACGATCATGAGGAGTGCAAAAACCCTATTCTATTCATGCGATATAAGCTGCGACTCTGGTATACAGTACTATACTATTCCCCATCATAATTGTGCACCGCGTACTGGAGCTGGTGGCTCGGTGGTGGTGGAATGTGCTGCATACACTGGATCTCGCACGCGTTTGTGCGCGGATAAAAAGAAAACGTCGACGTCGGAAGTTGAAAGCAGCCATGAAAATTGCGATACAACCAACTCAACGCAAAACCTATCAACAACCACAACATGGCATGAATCAAGGTAGAAATATCAAAAATCAATAGTATTTGAGACGCTCTACCTATCACTCTATGTCTTTTTCATGGTGAAATCTTTATTCCTGATAAGGTTCAAAGTTTTTTTTTACTTTGTTTGGAAATCTACTAGATGTTACATGCCAAGCCTCATACAGATGGATTAGTCATCACAGGGGCTCCCCCTCCTGTGGCTTGTTATATACGTGATTTTTGAAGGCCTCTGTACCATGTTGATGGCCATCTTTATATGCCTGCATAGTGTGGAGGCACTTATTATAATAACGCCAAAATAGAGATATCTGAAATAAAAAGAAGAGCCTTGGGTATAGTTTCTTGTAAACCTGCTAAAGAATACTGTTACGGGTTCGCCGCGACCGTAGGGTGGGTGGCCGGTGGAGCGCGCGAAAATGCGAAAAAATGCATGCGCATATGCGAACGCAAGCGATATGCGAGCCGACGGTGGTAGGCGGCGGCGCAATCGTATAAATGAGTCCTATATGAGCTACGCAGAGAACTAGCAAGTATCGCTAGTCAAGTGTCTTTCTGGCCTGGCGGACGATAACTCTCTGCGTTTACCAACCTCCGTAACAAATACTCAGAGTTCTCACAAGTATATTCCTTTGCTGCACCCCAAATTAGCTCTATGAAAATTCATTTCACAATGAACTTGAGGGTAAAATCAAAAAACAATATGTCCTCATGCCTCAATTATTTTCTTGTAACTTGCCCTTTTGCTCTCTGAAACCTTGCTCATTTGCTAGTAAATGACGTGCACAGCAGTCAACTAGCGGTGGTCATCAATTATCTAAAGTAAAGTAAATGGAACATTTGTACCTTAGCCGCATCTTGGCAACGATGCCCATTGGCTATGTTCCGTAAAGTAAGGTACACACTATCACACATTATTTCTGAAAAATCTACAGCACAAATTAGTCCTGTTACTTTTCGAAAAACATTTACTTTACTTTAGATTTGCTACGAACCGCCCCCACTCAACGCAACCCCACACCACACCGCACCAAAAGGAGGCTCTTTGCATCCGAAAAAATAGCAAGAAATGCTGGATCTGGATATTAATTAATCAATTTTGATAGAATATTTAAGTCTTGCCTTCTAGCAGAGTTTTTTGCCATGGTTGAGATATCGATTAGCTGCAATATGATCACTCCTATCTACTAGCTTCTGAAGCTCCTCTAAGTCCTCCTCTTCTTCCTCTGAACTATATTCTGAGTCAAACTCCGAATCTAAATCATACTCCATTGCTGTCATCAAAACATCGATTTCAGCATCTATTTTCTTCGTATTGACGCTTTTTGGCTTATACGACATTGCGAATCTGTAGTTGTGTTGATATGCGGGGTAGGGGTGAATGAGACTACAATTACAGAGTACAAGCTTTAGCTTTTTTTCATTTTGGACCGGTCATCAATTGCCGGCCACAAATGGCTAGACGTACAGGGATATGAAATGTACAAATGTTCCATTTACTTTACTGTAGATAATTGATGACCACCGCTACTATATGACTGTTAGTACATTTTGGTTTACAGTCTAAGCGCAATCCCTGTTTCCATAGGCCACGTTCAATAAGAACTTGTCATATATCCGTTGGTTGACCGTAAAGCAACAACACTATGGTCTAATGGGAAAACCATAGATTGAGGATGTAAGTTGGAATGAATCAACCCTTCGCGCATAATAGGTTGCTTTCCACCAGGTCCTAGATAAAGAAATTAGAAGGTAAGTTCTGTGTAAGTGACCGTCAGGGGATGAAAAGTGCAATTCTTACCAGCAAACTGACACATATGGTGCTGCTTACTAATGCGGGCTGGCAATGTTATTACATGTCCTCTGTTAACTTCCGACACCATATTTGGAATAGGAGGGGGAGGTACCCGGGGAGTTGGATGGCTCGTTGGGATTGGGAGTCGGTAGGGTGCAAGTTTGCGAAAGGGATTACGCGTGTCAGGTCTAGGAGGCGGGAAGGGGGGGTGGGGGGTGGGGAGGGTCAAAGCGATGTGGTGCCTGCAGATCGAGTGATGCGTTACCCTGAAGTAGAGGCAGTAGGTACGTGAGGATCTGTACTTGTGTACTAGTAAGAGGAGGTAGGAATGACCGAGGAAGTAAGACACAAACTGCATATTGCGGATCCGAGATACAGACTCCCGCCCATAACTGGTGCCTCCGGGGATCGATTCAGCCTTACCCGAGCAGTACGTACGCCAGCTTCCAAAAATCGAAGGCATTATACGAAGGGAATTGACCTACCGACCCGAGTGACAAAAAAAACATGGATGGCGAGGTTTGTAGGGAGAAACTACAGTTTTGCGTACCTACAGCAGAGACGGGATATTTCGTGCGTGGATTTTTTTTTTTGACTGCGAAATGGGCTGGACTGCAGTAAATTTGGAATAATAGACTAATAGTCAATGGGAAAAAGGCGCTACCTATAGGTAATACTAGTGAAGATTGATAAAACCAAAATTGGGAGATGTTGCATGTTGGGCAAGTATACGGGTTTGACGAGTTAGGTTCGACGGAAGAAAAATATAAGGATGAAGTTGGTATTAGAATCGCAGCCCGCCCTGGAAGGCCAGATGGAGGTTACGCGAGGCTCGGATAAGTGCATCACAGCACAATTGACCCAGGATATGAGCAGAGATACGCTATAAGCCGATGATGTAAGCTCAGGGCTCTTTTTTTGGCGATTTCCCGTATACAGCCCTGCTGGGCTCTGGCGAGACACGACTTTGACTATTTCCGTATGCAGCCCTACTGGGTGGGCTATTACAAGAAACGACTAACGTGCGTGAACACTCAAACGTCCGCATCGCTCTACTACCTCCTCTATAAATTCCTTAACCCCAACTCCTCAACTCCTCCCACCAGGACCGCTGACCCTTCCACTTGTTTGCACCTTCCGCACTCTCCTGCTCTGCTCCGCTTTAGCCAGCTCCACTATGGCTCCTTCCCGGTTAGCAGCCAGGTATGTCAGGCCTCGCAGTCCTTTACAGAGATTGAAAGTTGGTTAATTTACACCACGTAGCAAATCAGGCGACTCATGTGCATAGACATTACCCAAACGAGATGCGGAATATATTCTGCTTACGAACGTCTAGTTCTATTTCGATTTTTCAGAACAATTGGGATTTGATTTCATGGGGTTAGGAATTTTTCGTTGTGGTTGCTCACCTCCGGAGGTGGTTGACCAGGCAGGACGTTTTCGTTGCGGTCGCGAAGGTAGAGTTTCTTACTTACTGCTAGTATAGGTGGATATGATTGGTCAGGGGATATATTTAGTTAGCGCATACATACTGTATAACAAATAAGTATTTCAGAGTCTAAAATTTGGATAGGGCGAGAAAAGTGTCTTGAGCTGAGGTTTTTAAATTTTGGCTTGCAAAGGAATGATCTACGTATTTCACGTTTCGTATCGGTTCATGTTACCCCAGCCTGCACTCACGTCACCGATTTACCCACCAGCAGCGAGACCTCGAACAGGAACCTTGGAAATGGAGATGGTGGGATTATTAAGAAATGAAACAAAATAGAAAGCACATATTAAAAACAAGTTTGTCCCGGTTCCAACTCCCAATTGACCATCGCTGGAACCGGAGCATTAATATATCCACCAAGAAATCCGGCATCGTCGTGCACGGAATAGCCCTAAGAAAAGACTTGGGGAAAGTCCGAGGCCCCTAATTCTATACGTCACTGGAGTTCCACTTCTACCAAGGCGAAAAAGTGCGCAACTCCACGTACTATTATTCCCAACCCACCGTCTCCATCTCCCGCAGCAACAACTCCCCTGGAAACCCCACCCAACTATTCCTCCGGTGACCGCCCCCAACCACTCCGATGTGGGGAAGGCCACCGAATGGGTAAGTACAGCAAAGGGCAAGCTTGGCACTGCAAAGCACGTGGGGATAAGGGCAGCACGTGAGGAGTTTCATCGATATCATATGTATATAGACTTTCTGTACTGTAGTTTATACAATCAAAAACCTCTTCTCTTCTCTCCTTTCCGCACCCGCCTTTCGCACCAGCACTTGCGTTTGGTCGTACGTTCGTTCCCCCAGCTTGATCAATTGGTCGGTGCGCGGGGGCTTAAACTTGGGCACACGTCTATCTCAGTATGGTCGCCGGAGGAATCCCCGGCTTAGCTGGGCGTGAATCCCAAAAATAATTGGCTGTGTTATCGCGCAAAAGTAAAACACCTTGGGACTTGAGCTTGTAGTTATATGGATATTGATGTCAGAGGATTTAACTGTTGCGCATTGTCCGATGCTGTTGACTATCCATCCGTTGTCAGCCTATCGCAGTCCACAATAGATCCCAGCTTGCATACTTGCTTCATTTACAAAATTTATCCCCTGGAAGGGAACTCGCGTAATTATGCCGGGTTTTAGCCAAGACTGAGCAGTGCACAATATTCAAATAGTGGTTATCAGCTTTGCATCACGTAACCGTTACGTGAGGTAACATGACATAAGCAAAAGCTCTCATTGGCTGATTTCGTAACGTGAGACAGCCGATTTTCGTTACGCAACGTAACCATGATCACGTAACGAAATCGTCGCGTTACCACCATAACTTTGCGTAACTTTGGGTTTTTTTATTTTTTTTTTTATTTTCACGTAACCCCGCTTGCAGCTGTTCGCCATGGCAGGGTCCCTGGACCGAAGTCCTTATGGCCCGGGGACAGGCACCTATGCAACCACATACAAACACGTCCCCTGATATGACATCAACGAAATGGCGTGATGTAAGAAAGTCCATGTCTTGGGCAGTTGATTTCGTAGCTAAAGAGGTTACCGCAGATGATCCTCCCTTCGCATCTCTCGGACCACTCTTCCTTCTCCTCTACCACTGCTTCATCCATGTCCATCCTGTCATCCCGCTCCTTCCCCTTCTCTCTTGTACCCACTCTATTCCACTCGTACAATTCCGAGTGTAGCCATCTCCCAGACAACCTTACCATCGCTAGTTTTTGACCATCCGACTCTACCTCCCCTTTTAGGTAGATTACGACCGAGCTGGTCTTCTTCCCTTCCCTCCTCTCCTTCTCCAACAACCATCGGGCTGCAACTATACTCCCCATCCATGGGTTCGCCTTCTCCATCCAGTCCCTAACCTTTCCCAGCTTTTTGGTTGTTGCGATTCCATGTACCACAATTGCGGGATAGGACTGAGGCAGGCTCAACTGTCGCTTCCCGGTCTGTAGTTTGTTGACTTCTTGCGTGGGAGGTAATTTTTGGTTTTGTATGGAGATGGGGGGTGTCGTCTTTTCTGTAGCCTTCTCCGAAGCTTTTGAGGGCTTCGAAGACTGCCCATTTGTTGGAATGGGGGCCGTGGGTACCTTCTTGCCCTTCATTAATGGTTGCGCTGAGGGGGTGGAAGACTTTTTAGGGGCCGGTGGTGTTGGTGGAATGTTTTGAGAGATAATTGCTGCATATGACAGCCGTGGTAGTATCTCTGGTTCGGTTTGTATTTCCCTTTCCTTGGAATTATGCTTCACAATATCTGCATGCCGGTCTGTACATGTGTACCCTCCCACCCTTGTTTCAAGGACGTTGGTATACCTGTTTAAGGCTCGGAGTTCCTCCAGGAACCTGTCCGTTGGTTCGAAGTTTGGTCTTGTCATTTGGTCTTCTATACATTGGTCAATGTGGTCTATGACTACTCTCACTGCTTCAAGCATATAGGTCATGTTGACTCCACCAAGTCGTTTGCTAATAGACTTGTATAGTGACGCCTCGATTTGGCACCTGCGGGTATGTTTTTTGGTGCTGGGCTGCCCAATGCCATGAATCTATTGGTCCGATCCATGGTGGGAGTACCAAGAAGTCAGGGATGTTGGTGTGCTGGCAACGGAGTAGGGAGCTGAATGTGTCCACCCCAAGGGGGAAACTTCAGGAGTTGGGTATTTTGGTTGAAAATTAGATCAAAAGACTCAGCGCACTGAGCACTTTCGATCTATGTAGGTTTCGCTGGGGGACGTTGTAGTTGCGGAGTGGCTCGTCCTGTCAAAGTGGTTGTTGCCGATGATCACTAAGCACGCGTAACTTTGGGTAACGACAAGGTTATGCGAACCAGACTAGGATATGCGACTGGTTTTTACCTGACTATAGGGGCCTTTGACTGGTCTTTTTTCCTAAATCCGCAACACACGGATGCATAAGAATTGTGTCTATCACGTCATGAGAATCCCCAATGTACACATGAAAGCTCTCCAGTTTCTACCATCATGAGCCAGCAAACGTCTGCGGCAATCACAGCAAGTTCACAAGCTGTTACTCCATGCTCTGCTACCCCCTCTGGTGTCTGAATTAGGTAGTATAGATATGGCATGAGACCCGATTGCTGTCGTGACCACCTGTTCGATTTTGGCCTTCTCCGATACTAATATGCGGGGCATGTTGATGTTACAGATGTGACGGTAACGTAGGTTACGTGGGGGAAATCAGCGACCATCCTCTCATTTGGGCTTAACGTGCCCGAAGTGGTAACGATCTGCCCCCTGTAACGATCCATTCTCTGGGCACTCCTCGTCATACATTCCTCGCTCTACTACTTATTTTGGATATATTGCAACTATAGAAATTGCTTAACATTATACCAATTTGACATCGCTGAATCAGAATTTGCTATCATAATGAGGAAAAAATCAAAATTCCATTATTTACAACCAAATTCATTATTATTCACCTAATTTGAGCTCTCCCTGTATATAGTATAGCTCAACATCCTCGAAATCAGGAAAATAATATAGAAAACTAGTAATTCTCATCCATCTAGGGCTGGTCTTTTTATTAAAAGTCAATATTGCATATACAGATCATGTGGGATGCAGTGCAGCTTCAATTGTATAGAAGTAGTTTATGTTCCTGAGCTAATCTCCATACCTTGATCTGACCTTCAGGGTTCCTAGACTCCTCAAGTGATTCAGGAATACCAGGACTTGAAGTAGTAGTAGTTGAAGCACTAGGGGTGGTAACAGTAACTCCTTCTGAGGTGCCAGGTATGACAGAAGAGACCTATGGCTCAAATCTGCTATTGGAACCTTCTTCTACCCACCCCCCTTCTAGTATTCAGACCCTCCTATCTCATGAAATAAAGATCTTTCCCAGCCCCAGCCTTGCATGTGAGTTCCTCTATGGTGTCTTTTTGTAACTTGTTCAGCTGCAGCCATCTCTCTTTATTTTCGTTCTTCTTTTGCCTTGCTATCATGGGTCACCTCGGGTGGCCGATAGAGCGTATATGCGACGTATGCGAAATGCGACAGCAAATATATGGGATGCAGGTGCGTATTGCTAAATGAGCTATGCAGAGGACTAGTAAACGTCACTAGTCAAGTGTTTTTTCACTGATCTGGTGGGATGCGGCGGTTCTCTACCTAAGACGCCCAAGACGTTATATTCACTCACTTCCTCCTATGCCGCCTCGAGCTGAAGTTAAAGCAATACTGGAAATAGAAGGAAAAAATAGTAGGAGATGTCGAAAAGGAAACAGAGAGTACCAGCGAAGGTCAGAAAGGAGGAAGAGAAACTTCAGAAGGTGCAAAAATAGTTTAGGATAAGAAAGAAGCCGCTGATATGCAAAGTAGTTAGCAGCGATGGATCGAGAAAGTAAGGCAAAGAGGAACGAAAATAGAGAAAGATGGCTGCAGCTGAACAAGTTACAAAAAGATACCATAGAGGAACTCACATGCAAGGCTGGGGCTGGGAAAGATCTTTAGTTCATGAGATAGGAAAGTCTGAATACTAGAAGGGGGGTGGTAGAAGAAGGTTCCAATAGCAGATTTGAGCCATAGGTCTCTTCTGTCATACCTGGCACCTCAGAAGGAGTTACTGTTACCACCCCTAGTGCTTCAACTACTACTACTTCAAGTCCTGGTATTCCTGAATCACTTGAGGAGTCTAGGAACCCTGAAGGTCAGATCAAGGTATGGAGATTAGCTCACGAATATAAACTACTTCTATACAATTGAAGGTGCATTGCATCCCACATGATCTGTATATGCAATATTGACTTTTAATAAAAAGACCTGCCCTAGATGGATGAGAATTACTAGTTTTCTATATAATTTTTCTGATTTCGAGAATGTTGAGCTATACTATATACAGGGAGGACTCAACTTAGTAAATAATTATAAATTTAGTTGTAAATATTGGAATTTTGATTTTTTCCTCATTATGATAGCAGCTTCTGATTCAGCGATGTCAAATTGGTATAATGTTAAGCAATTTCTATAGTTGCAATATATTCAAATAAAAGTAGTAGAGTGAGGAATGCATGAGGAGGAGTGCCCAGAGAGTGGATCGTTACAGGGGGCAGATCGTTACCACATCGGGCACGCTAGTAGGTTGACATGGGACGTAACGTAATGCAAAGCTGATAACCACTATATTGTGAGTGTTCATGGGTACTTGCCCTGCAGAGTGTTCTAGCGTCGCCTGCTAGGTGATAGTGGTGATCGGTATATGGCAATGTCTGTGGTTGCGGCGTAGTTACTAGCACTTGTTGACTAAGACGTGGATGTATCATCAAGATTTATGTCCAAGCCACACTAAATCTAAGAATTCAGGCTCTGATTTTTTTTTTTTTTTTTTTTTTTTTTTTTAAATCACATATGCATAACCCCGCTTGCAGCGCCAAGCCATGCAGGTTCCCTGGGCAAGCCCTCGAAGCCGGAGACAGGCTTAACAAACAAAGAAATTTCTATCTACTTCTAAAACCTGAATCCAGAAACCTCCGGACGGTCCAAAATCTGATTCCAGAAACCTCCGGACGGTCCTTCCGGTTTCTGCTTCAGGGAGGCTCCACTATATATCTCCCCCTCTCCCCTCCCCTCATTCAGGCTCTGATGCATATATAATTCAGGCCCCCAAAGCAAACGCTTCCCCCGCATCTTTATCTGCAGAGAAAATACATTACTCTAATCCACTTGCGAAGTCATCGTCAAATTAAACTCATACAATCTAATACTCAATGTCGAACACAGGTAATAATCCAATGCAATGAATGATGATATTCACTTCAATGGTATGCGAATTAATAATTAATTGTGTCTTGTGTATCTTGCAGACCTAAATTCAAGCACTGCATCGCAGAAGGTTCAAAATGTCGATGGCAAAAGTTCCACCAATAACGTGCCATTTCCTTTGCAGAGGGTCGAGAAACCACTTGCCAATTTCGCCCCCGAGGCTGCGTTCAGTGTACAGACCTTGAAAGGTCCAACTTTCAAGATCATTCTGTCCGATGGCGAGGGGGTGGTATACTATGTCCATGCAGAAAAACTTGAAGCATTGTCAATGGAACTAAAAAAACACATGAAAAATGACATGAAGGAAGGTTTGCAGGGTGAGATGGTGCTGCAGGAAGTGGATGAAGGCTTGTTTCAGCGCTTTTTGGAGTGGGTATACGTGGGCGATTATACGGTGTAAGTCATCTGATGTTTCATCTAACTTTCTCAGTTCTTCTCCTGCTCAGTTGCGTAATTTCTATGTTTGTCAAGATGAGGACAAATAAGACATGTTTCATAGGCTAACAAACTTTCACGTACTTTACCTTCCGACATTTAGTGATCCCTGTTAGAAACCATGAGCCGAACACACGCGAAACAGTCCGAGCGAAACAGTCCGAGTGTGTAAAACATCCGAACATCCGCGATGGCCTAAGCACTCCGAACATCCGCGATGGCCCAAAACACTCCGGACTGAGTATTCCATATTAGGCAGTCCAAATACTTAGCTGTTCTGTTCACTGGTTTTGTATGCAACTTCGTTTATAGAGTTTTTGTATATATATGGCTCTGGAAGCCCCGTTCTTGATTGATCATTTAGAATCGAATACACACATCTCTGAGCCTATTCCTCTGTACTCCTTTTCACAGGTTATGAGCCCGGACTGTGCAATATAGTCCACCGCATTTAAGTCGCACTTTTTCACACACTTGCACTCCTTGCTCGCACTCCTCACTTGTGCTCCTCGCTCACATTCCTCGCTTGCACTCCTCGCTCGTGCTCCTCGCTTCTCGAATCCCTCGAGCTCACCTGCTCTCCACGTCTACTACTGCAAACATCAAATCATCCTACAATGTCTGGATCCACCTCCACCACTGCTGATGTCTTTCGCCATAAACATGGACAAGCTCCCATGCTTACAACCTCAAACTACCAACAATGGAGCGTGGCCATGAAGTTCATTCTCAAGGCCTGCAATCTCTGGGAAAT